>BSAI01000189.1:19666781-19764816 GCA_036245035.1 Adrianichthys oophorus | reverse complement strand
AGGTGCCTGATCAAAACGTTGTATTGTTGGGGTTAGAAAGCCCCCATTGTTAAGAATCAAATCAGATGTATTTTTTTTTAAATGGGATGATTTTGTATTGCTTTGCATTACTCTGTGCATGGTTTTCTGTTTTTTTCCCTTAGTTATTCTGACATCATCATTGAAAGAGAAGTGCTCATGCAGAAATACATTCATCTCGTGCAAATCGTGGAAACTGAGAAGGTGGCGGCTAATCAGCTACGAACTCAGCTGGAGGATCAGGACACCGAAATTGAAAGGCTCAAGTCAGAGGTACAGGGTTCATCACACACAGAATGGATCTCAATAGAATCATTTTCAAAAATTTCTACCAATTTAGTTTTAGTCAGCAGTGTATATCCGATTCATTTCAAGTCAGCAACTATCTTTTCCTCACTCCATTGTTTTTTTGTCTTGTTTACACCAAAGGCATGAATATTCTTGAAGAAGTTTTGTAGAAGAGAAGCTGAACATGGGAGCAGACAACATGTTAGCCTGATTTAGTGCTTTTAATAAAAAAACTCCCTTTGCTGCACAGTTGGTTGGGCTGTGCTGTGAGAGACGCTTCTGTCTTTGGTGTCTCCGCCGCTGAAGCTTAATGTACAAATCACTTTGAACGGAACTGTGGGACCAATTTTAGGAGCTTTCCATTAGAGAGAGCAATCACAACAAAACCAAATCAAACAAGACACAAGTCTCAAGGATTTCAACCGCGAAAGCCATTTCAGGAGGACTCTTGACCTCCTCCCACACTCTCCTGAACCTCATTATAGATCAGGAAGCAGCTACGAGGATGAGGCATTAACAAGGTAGAATATGATTACACTCTTTTGGAAATTCAGAGAAATGTGTTTGCAGTTTTTCCAGACAGCCAGTCTTCTGTGGCCATGTGGCCTTGCATAAAACACAAAGCAAGTAAGAAGAAAAATCAGTTCAGGTACAGGAAAAAAAATGCTTTGCTTTAAAAAGAAATCATAAATATGTAGATGTTGGCTCGCATATTTTATGTAGTGAGCAGGTAAATTCTTTAGCAAAGGTTACATGAGTTCTCCTGAAAATATATGCTTTTTATTATTTATTTATTTATTTTAATTCCAGGCAGTCGACTTTAACATCCACTCTTTTACCAGCCAGCCCACACACTCTTCTGATTACTCTCCAGCCATGAATCACTTGCAGAGAGATCCAAGAAGAAGCATATGTTAACAACTATATATACTTGCATACCGATAGGTCTGCATTGTGTGTGTGATTTCTCGTGACTGTGCTTATGGCAGTGAAGAAGTGGGCGTCTAGGGTGCTCAGTCACCTCTGAGTGTAGGAAGAGAAGCCCAGCGCTCGATAGAGACACACCATCAACCTCCTGCAAACAGCCATGCTTACTGAAAACAGCCCGTTTCTGAGCAGCTGCCAGTGCGCCATAAATCCACGCTTCATGCTCGCACATAAAAAACAACAGACCTCTGCAGAAGTGTTACTCAGGACTGTTTCATTTTTCCAAAAAAGACGAACCACTAGTTATTAGTTTTTATTAATTATATCATCAAAATGAATATTTTCTCAAAAAGCAAAAGCTTGTGGATCACATTTTAGATAATTATTCTCATGATTGACAGTGAAAATATATATATAATTAGTGACACTAATTGAATTAGCATCAACTGCATAGGAGAAGTGGACTGAGTAACCCCCAAACTGGAAGGGCTCCGATAAGCCAAAATCCCACAGATTCTATTATATAACCATTATATAATCATATAACCAACTATATAACCATTCTTGCTGTGATCCCTTTTAACATATTCTTGCTAATCCTAATTTGTTTCATAATATTCAATATTTTTTTTTTCTGTAGGACAAGCAATTGAAGTTATAAATTGACCAATAAGATTTCTCAATAAAAGTATGTGGTCTCACGTCAAATGTTTGAAACATTTGATTGACAGATTCTTCTAAGTCTGCTTTTAAGTGGTAGGGGCGTGGCCTTCCAACTAGGTCACTGCTGATTGGTGAGGTGGTTACCATTGACATTTTCCAGAAGTTTCAGCAAAAAACAGTAAGCACTCATGCTCACTAGACTGGTGAATATAAACCACAATGCATTGTGTTTTACCCTTTTTTTTATTTGAGAAATGTATTTTGTTTTATTTAAGAAAAAACATTCAAGTTTTCATCTTCAGAACACAGTGGATTCATAAACAGTATGTTAAATGTTATTGCTTTTAGGTTTTACTTTGGGTAATCTGTGACATTATATTTTCGTCAAAAATAAAAGTAGTGAGCATGGTGTCTGAATTGCTTTTGACATCCAGGACACTAGGTAGTCCTGGACAGTACTGATTTTTAGTAGTTGGGGAGTAGGAAAGGAATTAAGGAATAGACAAAATTTTGTTGGACCCGGAAGTAAGCCATTTTCTATGGATGATGTCACACTTATATACAGTGAGTATGACTTTGCACTGTGTTCTGCCTCCTGATTGGCTCATATAAGCAGTCTCCTATACAGACAGGCTTTCCATGCCAAAACAAATCTTTGTCATTGAAAAAAACTTAACTTATTTTTTTTACAAAGGTTTGCACTTTCAGAGTTTAAAGAAGAGAGAAAAGTGCGAACAAGTTCATGTCTGTCTGAGAAAAGTGTATAAAGTGTATATATTTTTGCAGTCTTAAAACATCTGTAATCCTACTTTATGGATTTAATCTATCGTGGAAGATGTCCCCTATGATAAACGTGGGTACCAGTGTACAGTCAATGTGAAATACTTAGAGCATACCCACTATTGCCTGTAAAGTTTACTATCTGAAGTAATTATCTTGGAAGGAGGAAAAAAACATTTAGAAACAGGTTTTATCATCAACACAAAAAATGTTAACATAAGCAAACTTTAGGAACGATGAAAGTAATTATTTGTAATTTTCTAAAAAGGTGAGGCCAGTGCTGAATCTTTTTGTTGTCCGCATGGGCCCGAAGAAAGGCTTATGGTTAGGTCACGTTTGGGGTTAAAGCACCAAATAGCCCGGCTGTGTTTGCAGCTCACTGCTGGTAACTTTTTCTTAAAAACTTTGTGGCCATCGTCCAGCGTGTAGAAATGCAACTGCTGTCAAATCCTGCCGCTTGGCCACCTGGCAAATTAGCTGGAAATCTTTTGACATTTTGGGATATGTGACCGTAGCCTTCATGTATTATATGCATGTAATAAAGTCTAAAGTGACTATTATATCGGCAGCATAATGTTACTGAAAATGCAGAAAACATTTGCAATTTGTGTCATAAAGCCTGTTAATCTAAATTAAAAAACAAGTTTCTCAAGACTTTTTGTGTCAACTCAACAATGTTTTTTACTGGAAAAACTTTTATTTTTTAGTGCCCCAATATACATGCTCTGCTGATGTGCCACACGAAAGACCAGAGGGCAGATAGTTAGCTATTTTTGATGCACAGGGACTTGACTGAAATTGAATTGTGGTCTGAGCTGCAGCTGTCTCCAGGGCTTTATTGTTTGCTTAGTGTGGACAGCTGTTAACATTTCCATTGTTGTTTCCCAGTTTTGTCCTAACCCATTTGTGTCAATAATTGCTTGAATAAACATGCAGTTGCATGTGCAATTTTGGTCTTGAGGATGAACAACCTACATGAAATTGTAACTTTTCTTTGGAGCAACACGTGTGGTGGACAGTTTTCCTTACTGTCAGCTGAGATATGATCTCATTTGCTTGAAGTAGTGAGGAAAGCATCTGCCTGTGTAATTGGACTGCTGATGATAAAAAAGGATTAAACTTTGGGAGCTGTTGTGCTGTTTGAAATCCATCTTACACTTGTATTTGCTTGCTAATGTGTGGCTCAGAGTTTATGAATAATTAAACCCAGCAGCTACTGTAACTGTCAGCCCTCGGCAGAGAGGCTGCCCTGCTCTCCTCCATTTGTAAGATGTCTCCAGTGAAAGGTTCAATGAAGAATTGCGTCTGGAAACAGCTCTACTCTCATCTGTCACGGTTTACTCAAGGTGCTGTCAATCAATTAAAAAATTAATCCGATTACTCACACTTTTGGGTTGTGATTAATCACAAAGTTTTACGAGTTCAATTTCATCCGACAATATGCAGCTTTCGAAAAAAAACAGACCAGAAAGAAAATGTTTCTCTTCATTTTTATTGTCTGAAAGGATTAAATGTATAAAGTGTCAACTCAGAAGTGTAATTTGTGCGCACAAAACACATCAACAGTAAGATAAGCAGAACTGTAAATACTTTTATATCTGCAGTATTACTTCAAGAAAACATAGTGTTTCTGCACTTTTAATGGTCCGGGTGAATACTCTATTCTGATTGGCTGATGGGTGTTCTGGAAGAAGTTCGGGTCACAATGTTCTATGTGTGCAGGCTTTTACTTCATTTCATGCATTCAATGAAGTACTGGTAACCTTCATCTAAGTTTGACCAGGTTGTAAGAGAGAAATGGTCCACGACTTGTTTAATATCTTGCATACAAATTTGGGGAAGCAGCTGTGAAGTGTTCTGCAGGGAGGATTACTGCCATTCGGATTTGACCGATCTAAGGGAGGAAAAAAAATGCAGTTTGGAAGGACATTCATAAAACAAATATTGTACAAATATTCCAGTACAATTGGTAAGGTTACCTTTTATTATTTACATGAAATGATGTGAAACAACGTTTAGTTGTCAGCTTTCTCTGTCTAAACCTGTAAACCGGAAGTCTCTTTACACAAAAGTGTAACCATTGCCATCGTCTGACATAACGTAAAAAGGGTCTATTGTCAAGCTTTTTTGACATTTTCCCACTAAGAAAAAATGAGCCTGGTTTTCTTCCAGTTTATTCTTCTCTGTTTTAAAATATTATCCCTTTTTCCTGACTTTGATAGTTTGATAAAACTACACCAATAATATTAAATTTTTACCAACCTTTTAATAAATCTGGAAATTGTGCGAATACTTGGCCTAGTGCCGCTTTTGAAAGCCTTCATTTTCTGTCTGCAATGCACAGAGAGCCAGCCTCTCACTTCTCTGAATGAAGCCAACTGTTTGGCAATGACAAGAAAGTCTGATTGCAATCTGTTGAAACCTATTCACTGAGCATGCTCCGAGCAGACTCGACTATCTTCTCCTGAAATCATAACTGTGTTGGGAGCAGTTTGCTGATTTTATTTTCAGGTGCCGTGACTGAACTTCATTTTTAGAATACGAATTCCAATTACATTAAAAAGCTTTTAAAAAATAATTTAGTCATGCAATATTTGGACATAAACCTCCTTAAAGAGGATCATTTTTCAACTCAGTTGCTTATCATTGCAGGAACATGTTTTGTTAAAGAAGCAATTAAAAATCTCGGAGGATCGTTTCTCTTCTTCTATCTCATCTCTGATCTTATCTCTTCTTTCTCAAGATTGTAGCTCTGAACAAAACTAAGGAGCGTATGAGACCTTACCATGTCTACCACGAAAACGAGGACCCCGACATCAAAAAGATTAAAAAGGTAACGAATCAGTTGGACGTGTGCGTTTCTTTGTGCCGTACATCTATGTAAAGATTTTGTCATTTGTGACCTTTGCATCTGCAGGTGCAGAGTTTCATGCGAGGCTGGCTCTGTCGCAGGAAATGGAAGATAATCGTTCAGGACTACATTTGCTCCCCTCATGCTGAGAGCATGAGGAAGAGGAACCAGATCGTCTTCAATATGGTGGAGGCAGAAACTGAGTATGGAAATATATTTTGCCCAGAGCGAGCATCACATACTGTAGCACCATTGTCCCTTTGGCATCATTATTTCACTTAGAAAGCATTTATTAGTTGTTTTGTTTCTGATCAGTGAAGTATAATTATTTTTGTTTCTCACCTCATATCATTACTTTTTTTTAATTAGATTTGACCATTCTGATTTTATATGTCGAGGAGTGAAAAGTAGATCCAAACAGAAAAGACACCATAAAGCTATTCCAGCATGTGACAAAAGATTATTGGTGTCATATTTCTTCTGATGCAGTTCCTTAGTAACTCCACGGTTTCTGATGTAATGTGACTATAGCCACTAGTGGCAGACAAATTGTTGATTGGCTGAGATTTAAAGACCCTCTCAGATGAAAGTTGAGTTTTTTGTGTTTTTAGTATGTTCTTGTGGCATTTTTCTTATGACATAGGACATATATTAAAAAAATGAAACTCAATATTGTGTTTCTCAGGCTTTTTCTTTTATTCAAATCGTTGTGAATCAGGAGCAGAAGAAAAAAATGCTGTTTGACAAAGTGCTTATTTGTGATGTAGAAAATACACTGGCCATAAGCTCCCCGTTCTGAGCTCTCAGCAACAGACAGGAGAAAGTAGGGCGAGGTCGCTCAGTGCTAGCAGTCCTGCCCATAACTTAGAGATAAATTTCCAATGACTTACTGCCGCTCTGCAGAAAATATGTCCAAGAAAACGACACCATTTTGGCTGGGGTTTTTTTGCCTAAAAATGGCATGATCATATTTGAAAGACTACTAATCAAAGATAAAACGATGATTGGGATGGGTCTTTAAGATAAATTTAAGATCAAGCTAATCTCTTACTAGCTATGGTCACAAATGTTTCATAAAAGCAAAAACACACAGAATAATCCATATGATTTGATTTATTAAATAGACTATTTTTTTTTGTCCAGGTTGAAATAAGCCTGCGAACTGTATTTTCTACATCTTGTAACTAAGACATTTACAACGCCAGGAATAACAAAGAGTAGGTTTTTCAGTTTTCATGTTTCACATTTAGATTTGGTGCAATTGTGCTCAGGTTTGATTGGGTTGGTTTTTCTTGCTGAGTGGCATAGACCCACCTAGAATGGTAAATCTTAGCTTTTACCATCCATCAGTCACAGTTACAAAATTGTATCACATGGAAAACAAATAGAGAACTTTTTGAGAAGGATCCGAGACAGGTTTCTGACTGTGGCTTGTGTGAGATTAGCTAGATCTTAAATTTTTTGGAATACTGTCAAAATTTCAAGGACACAATACATGTAAATGTGGAACAATCTGAAACATTTAAATACAGTTTGGAAACTGTCCTGCAAACACAGTTTGGATTTTTACTTTGGCAGCCCATACTCTCTCACCTTCAGCATAGAATTCCTTGAACTCCAGTCTTGAACAAATGTAAATTAAACAGTTAAATGTCACGACGGCTTTGTTTTTAGCTGTTTTTGTTCAAATACTGAAGACTCAAGGACCAAGGATGGAACGGATTCTGTTGGCCTTTCACTTTGGTGTCAGTGAAATTGGCAAATGTGGATAGAAACTATTGATTTATCAACCTTACTGTCAAAGTACACATTTTTACCTTTTGGAAAAATACATGCCAGATGTATTTGTGTTTTTTGTGTGCAAAGAAAAGTTAGTCTGCTTTGTCAAATCATTACAAAATGTCAAAATAAAATGTAAAATGTAAAAAAAAAAATCTGTATTTAATCATTATGAATCTTTATAAGTAAAACTATTACTATAAAAATGTTAAAATAATATTTGACTAAGAAACTTTATGTAGTACTGAAATGTGCATTCAGATGAAATATGTTTTTCTTTTCATTAATTTTGTTTTTTATTTCTATGTTTTTGATTACAGGTATGTCCACCAGCTTTCTATCCTTGTCAATTGTTTCCTCCGACCTTTAAGGATGGCAGCCAGCTCCAAAAAACCCCCCATCAGTCATGACGATGTGAGCAGCATCTTTCTCAACAGGTAAGCGTGTCCACATAAATGTATCTTGTGTAACTCAGATAAACCAGCTTTTTTTTTTCCATCTTTAGCTTTCAAACAACAAAAACAAACAATAAGGTCAATGCTGATGCTAAAATATAAAAACACATCCTGTATCTTTACATTAAGAAAATACTACTTGAGTAAAAAAAAAACAGTTGCGGGTGGTGGAACAAAGATTATTAATAATTTTTGATGGTTTTAGTTGAAATTTGGGGCAGTTTGTTACCTTTTGCATGTGAAATTCTGGTCGATTGCCTCTCTTTTGCCGTGTGGCGAATTCACTGCTTGATGCTTGTCCAAAAACATGTTCATAAGCTTGATGCCCCGGCTGCATGTGGGAGGAGCTACAAATGTTTGGAGCAGTGTCTGTCTGTTTTTTATTTACAGTGCATGGAAGACATGGATGACATTGAGAGATATGATTTATTTATTTTGAAGAGTTCTACAAAAAAAATCGGTAATCATGTTTCCATGTGTGGATTCATGTGATCATTCAGTCTTTCCCAGTACGGTGAGCTTCACTCCAGAAAATGGATGGAAGTTCAGGATGAAAACCCTCAAATGGATCCGCCATATTGGATTTTCACTCGCTGATTGAGTCACTGAAAACATCCCGTGCTCAAAGCTGAGTTCCTGATTGGTCGTTGCTCAATACGCACTGTTGCCAGACCGCCACGCTCGTCACTCAAATTGCGCCGCAGGACCTCATATTGCGTCTGTACCATTGACATTGAAACTGAATGAAACTGTGATGCAGCCTTCGAGACGCACAGTGGTAGTATCTTGATCTTGTGGAGAAGAATTTAGACTGTTTAGACTTTATTTTGATTTTTCTCTTTCATAACTAAATTGTTCTTTTTTTTCCCACCCTCTGTGTCGCTAAGGCTTACCAAGGCTTACCATGGCACATCCTTGAAGCTGTTGTATTATCTGGCAAAGATTATTTTAGGCTAAGCTAAATTCCTGAAGGCGGTGACCCACCTAAAGAGCCTCCTGACCCGCATTTACCCTCACATCCACAGTGATTACTACCATTCAGAATTGTTAGAGCTGAATAAAAGAATAGGCTTCTATTGGAGAGGAACTAAAATAGTGCTACTTCCTACAGATTTATGATACCATTGCCCAAAATCTCTCTTTAAAGTCTATTGATAGGTTTGATGTGACTTCTAAGCTTCTAATGAAGGAATTGGATATTTTTAGCACGTTTTCATGTGCACTGTGTGTATTTTCAGTGAGACCATCATGTTCCTACACGAGATTTTCCATCAGGGCCTGAAGGCAAGGATAGTCAACTGGCCAACTCTGGTGCTGGGTAAGCTGTCACCTGACCTCACACACGGCACACAGCACTCAGGTGATCCTCCACGTGTCTCAGTCAGACGTCACAGTCAGCGTTACGCTGCCAAGTCATGCACACACATGTGCTCCAATCTTAATCTGTTACTGGCAGTCTCATTGTCTTGACAGACAAGGACCACCTGGGCCAGGAGATGCCCCCTAGTTTCACCCCCAAACCACATGCCCCTTGAACAGATAACAAGGAGACAGACTTCTGTCGGATCAGGCAGTATATTACTCTGACAAGTTCAAAAGGAGACAAGTTTGATGTTTGTGAAATATCTTGACTCTTTGCTTTAGGCTCACAATGACTGTCGACTTTTAATCAACCACAGTTTTAAGTCTAATCTATTATTGCTTTTGTAAAACCCATAAACCCACTGAATAACATTTTGTAGTGTGTATTTAAATTTCACACAATTTGCAGTAACATGTTTGTTTTGTTGTAGAAATACAATTAATATAATTAATACAATTAAAACATGCAGAAAAATATTTGGGAAAATGGGGTGTAGTTTTGTCCAGAAGTAGACTATAAAACAGTAAGCAGTCATTGTAATGTTCTTGTACTAACACAAAAGAAATTCTATCTATTAATTGTGTAAAGCAGAAATAGTCGCATCATAGACGAGTTCAGCATCTTTCTTAAAAAAAAAAAAAGAACAACAGTTACGAAAGCAAAATACTTCAGACCTGTCTTGTTTCTTCCTTTGTTTCAAGCTGACCTCTTTGACATACTGCTGCCAATGCTAAACATCTATCAGGAGTTTGTGCGCAACCATCAGTACAGCCTGCAAGTTTTAGCCAACTGTAAGCAGAACAGAGACTTTGATAAGCTGCTGAAACAGTATGAATCTAACGCAGCCTGTGAAGGGAGGATGCTCGAGACTTTCCTCACGTATCCCATGTTCCAGGTAAACTTAACTGCAGTGGAATCAAATGAAATCCCATTTAATGACCTGTTTTTGACAATGCTCTTTTTCCCCAAAAGATTCCTCGTTACATTATCACCCTGCATGAATTACTAGCCCACACTCCACACGAACATGTGGAGCGCAAGAGTCTTGAATTTGCTAAATCCAAATTGGAGGAATTGTCCAGGTATGTATGAGGATCATAAGATTTTCTGACTTAAAAGAGTTGAAGTAAGATAATGTGTTTTTGTGCATTTTCAGAGTGATGCATGATGAAGTGAGCGACACAGAAAACATCAGGAAGAATCTGGCCATAGAGAGGATGATAGTTGAGGGTTGTGATATCCTCCTGGACACCAGTCAGACTTTTGTCAGGCAGGGTAAGTTTTCCTTTACAGTGTTCAACTCCACACCTGCAATCAAGTCCCCCCCACCTTCCATAACTGAATTTTAAGCAAACCCAGAAGTATGTTGTAGTACTTCACATAACCACTGGAGTCTGGTTTCGAAGGGAGCGATTTCCAATTGAAACTGAGGTTGAAGACCCACTCCAATTATCCTTTTACCTATTTTAAAAGAGTTCACAGTGGTCTTTTAATCATGACAAAATAAATAAAGTGTGTGTCATTTCTTGGTCTTGGTCTGCAGAGCAACAGTAGTTCATTAAAAATTCGATTTTGACTTGTGGGCGGTACCCTTGGTGCTGAGCAACCCCACCGGAGAACTCAGAGCAGGGAGCTTGTGGCCCGCCCAGCATTTTTTACGTCTGCTCCTGATTCAACGATTCGAATCAAGAAATATTCCGAAATGCAATGTTGAGCTTAATTTTCTTGATACTGTGGTCCTTTGTTTACTACAACACCACCTTTCTTAGACAGACAACAATTTTCCTACTTCTCTCTCTTATTAAAACTCAAAGTTCAAACCTTCACAGAAATATAAATCCAGTATTATAGAATGAAACCAAAGATTTCATTGCGATCGAAGATTTGTCACTCTGGCAAGCTGAACGCATTCTGTACTGGAGACACGGCGCAGAGAAGGTTAATTGACAGACTCAACAGCCAATCAGGATGCAGAATACAGTGAGTTTTAAAAAACAAAACGAAAAAAATGATGTTAAAAAAAATTTAATCGTACAGGTCCCTGAAAAAGAAATCCAGCTTTGCATTTAAAACAAACCTTTGCACTGTCTGGGGTTAACACCGTAATGCCTGATTTTTTTTTTTTCCCCCAATCATATAGAAAAATATTCTTCAGTGCTTTTTCATTTAAGGTGATACTAAATTTATGAGACGTGGACTAAATGATATGTAGCAAATTAGCAATATATACAATATATAACCAGTGCTGGATTCAACAAAACTCGCCCAGTTTGATGTTTTCAAATGTAACCACAAAAACATTAAAATCTCCTAATTCCAATTGCAAAGGCATTTTTCAGGTTGCCAAAGGCTCATAATCCCTTGTGGAGAACTTGTGGAGCCACAGGTTGTAGACAGCAAAGCCTGTGAGTTGCTCTGAGGGTCACATTTATTCCAGAGCACCCCACAGTCCAGATCAACTTCTTTGGATGTTTGGGTAAATGCCTTGAGCTCTGTCAAATTCCTAAAGCTCTTAAGCTGTTCGGCACATTGTTTTCCTGGAAAAGGCTGCTGCAGTCCTTTGGTAAATGGCTCACACTTATATGTGCCTTTTTTAACCTTGACTAAGATACAAAGTCTACTTAACACACCTCGCCAAATCCAGTGGCATGGCCAGATTTTTTTTTTTAGTGTTAAGTAGTAAATCAGACTCAGTTTAACCTGGAGCTATTTAATTATTTTTATTTGACTCTTGGGGGATGCTTCAGGAGAAGTGGAATTAGATTAGAACCATTTGCACGAACAACATTGTGGGACTTTGCGTTTTTCAGACGTACCCTGTATAAAATTGCGTGCCTTTTTGCAACACTAATTCCCAATGCTCAAATCTCACCAAAACACTGATGACAACAAGACAATGAAAAGTGTCGCTCCCTTTTATGCTTTGGCTTTAGGTTAAGTTGACTTCTGCTGATAATTTTAATCCACAAAAGGAAGATGAAGCAGTCTAATCAACCTGCTCACTTCAATCGCTGTTGTCTTTTATAGTCGTATTTGACTACAGGACACATGCCTAGAAAGTCTGTGTGCATACATTTGTCTTAAATGTTTCCACGCACATCTTTCACTGCTGCTAATGCTTGCTGCACACAGCCCCACAGCTTAGTGTCAGCTTAATGAAATGAAAGGTAATCCTGTGACCCTCCTCCTCAACAGGCTCTCTGATCCAGCTGCCATCAGTGGAGCGAGGGAAACTAAGCAAGGTCCGTCTGGGATCTCTGTCCCTGAAGAAAGAGGGAGAAAGGCAATGTTTTCTTTTTACCAAACACTTTCTCATCTGCACTCGCAGCTCTGGAGGAAAACTACACCTTCTTAAGGTGACTGCATAATTCTGTGTGTAGTTTAGCCTTATATTAACTAGAAATGTCCTTTTATGTAATTCTTTACGTCATTGTGTTTCTTAACTACTGCAGCAAGGTGGAGTCTTCTCCCTTATTGACTGCACTCTTATAGAGGAACCAGATGCCAATGATGAGGAGTGTGAGTTTATGGCAGGAAATAACGCTCTTCCTGCATCTGCACATGAACATATCTTATTGGTCTATTTAAACACTTCCTCGTCATGAAGGTTAATTAACTGTCAAACCATAAGTGCTAAGAAATCACCTCCCTTTAAATATCAGATGCCCACCCCTTTAAATGTCAGCTTTAGATCTTTCAACATCACAGACCTGTAATTTTTTTTCCAGTGTACTATTTTTGTACATTGGGAGACCTATAACTACACACGCACAAACACAGGTAGCAGGGCAGTCACATGCGTGTGCATGCTTTCCTTTATTTTGCTTCAGGGATGTGGAAAAAAAGATAGTAACTCTGGTTAATTAACCTTCTGTCCTCATGTGAGGATTTGTTCATGTTCACATTTATGACATTTTGACTTTATTTCTCATAAAGTTTTGAGTTTATCTGAAAAGAAAAGCAAATCCTACCATGTTTGTGTTACAGCTAAAGCTGGTGGGCAGGTGTTTGGTCAGCTGGACTTTAAGCTGGTAGTGGAGCCGTCAGACTTGCCTTCGTTCACCGTGGTGTTGCTGGCACCTTCACGGCAGGAGAAGGCTGCTTGGACCAGTGATATTAGTCAGGTATTGTACAAAACACAGCAACACACAGACACAACCTCAGAATAACGAGAATAGCATTTGTCCGCTGGGTGTTGAGAAGACTTGGAGATAAACAAACACAGACTGTGGTGCAGATCCCAGGGGCTGAGCTCTTCTCCACTTCAGTACTTCACAAACAGGCTAACACCATTCAGGCATGTCACACTACGTCGGTTCCTACATTAAAGCTTTTTAATGCCTCTGTTTACATTTTAGATTTGACATATATATTAGTTCCCTTTAAATAAAACTCTGAAAACTTTGTGAAAGTGGACCAACATTTATGAACTGACATAAGAATGCCTGGATGATTCCTTTCTCTCATTTGTCTCTACAGTGTATAGATAATATTCGCTGTAATGGCTTGATGACAAGTGTTTTTGAGGAAAACTCCAAAGTGACCGTGCCTCACATGATCAAGTAAGTATTTCTGCATTGCTAGAGAACAGCAGCCATCTCTTCATGCTATTTACTGACTGTAAATGGGAAAAATTAATAACTGACCAAACTGTATGCATGTTCAATTCTGCACAAAAATACCAATAATTTTTATTGTCCTTCTTAGTCTAAAAAAAACAAAACAAAAAAACCCCCAGAAAATACTGAAGTTCCAAAATTATATTGTAAAATGCTGATTAAAAATGCAGGTGATAGCATGGGAAGATGAAATGCTTTTTAAAATGTACTATTATAGCACAAATATGTATTAAATATGATATATTCCTGCTAATCTATGTTCTTCTTTTGTACAATCCTTATTTTGAGAACTTTCTCATTAAGCTTAACTTTTTTTGCCATAACTTTTTCTTTTGCGTCAGTTACCCATGCGTGGTTATGTGTGTGTACGTGTGTACCCATCAGATCTGATGTGCGCCTCCATAAAGATGATGTTGACATTTGCTTCAGCAAGACGCTCAACTCCTGCAAGGTCCCCCAGATCCGCTACGCCAGCGTGGAGCGGCTGCTGGAGAGGCTGACCGACCTGCGCTTCCTCTCCATAGACTTCCTCAACACCTTCCTGCACACATACAGGATCTTTACCACGGCAACGGTGGTCATGGACAAACTGGCTGACATCTACAAGAAACCCTTCTCCTCAATACCTATCAGGTCTTTTTTATTTTTGAAAAGTATACATACATACTGACAGGAACAAAAAGGTATATGAGCCTTCTTAAAGTATGCGTTTAGTATAGTACAAAAAACTTTGACAACTTCTGCTCTTATGTTCTCTCCATTTACATCAAGAAAGTCTGTTTCTGTTTTACAGTCTGCACTTATGTTGCTGTACGTAAATGCTTCATTAAAATAATGGGTTAACCCTTGGTAGTATCTGCACTCACCGGTACATTTGCCAGTAACACAGATTGTCGTAGTAATAGCACGACCCCCATTCATATACTTTTCATTAAAACCATTTTTGAAGAGTTCAAAAAAGTTTTTAGCTTTGAAATTTTAGGTTTAAGGTCCCACTTTGATCATCTTTTGATCTATTTTAAAAGCATTCTCTGTGAACTTTAATCATGATAATGCTATTTTATGCCAAATAAAAAAAAAAAGCTGTTGTTTTCTAGAACATAGTTTCTGCAGAACGGCAAAAGTTCATTAGAAATTTGCCTCAGCATTGTAGGCGCGACTGTTGGTCCGCCTCATTTCTCATCATCCATTTGTTTACACACTAGCTTACAGCCCCTCACCATCTCAACCTAGCATTACTGGTGCAACAAAAATGGTGAGCAATATTGGAGCTATCCAGCTGTACAGTTTTGTGCCAGACACCAGCTCAGACGAGAAAAACAAGGACGTACATGGATGTATCTGTCTGCAAGTGGATGATGTATCAGAATGGAGCGGAGCAGGAGCATTTGTATTATTTAAGTTCTCTTTTTCAAATTGATATTTTTGTTTCATAACAATTTAAATCAAGAAATTCAATTTGAGCTTAATTTTCTTTATATATGTCCTCCATGATGAGAATAAAGTACTAATTAAAAACATAAAAAACACTTTTTTTTCATCAGAATGGGTCTTTAAACAAGCATAACAAGAGTTATGATACATTATTGTCCATTTTCTATGGTTTTGAGGAGCTTCGCCTGATTTTTTAGACATTTTTCACACTGTTTTGACTAAGATGCTATTTAGTCATTTAGCTTCCTGCCTGACTTTCATGTCTCATCCTTCCCATTCCTGTATCTTCACTTTATCCTCTACTTTCATTTTCATAACTCAATAACTTTTTTGTCTGTCATCCACCCTTCTTTTCTCTTCACATCAACTTCCAACTCCAGGGTGCAGTACCCCTCATTTGATCGTCTGTCCATCTCATCCATCTGTCCTGACTATGGTCTGAAGGTCAAGAAGATAGCCATGGATCAGTTAAAGTAACCAAGTCTTCGTTTCTTTGCTCTCTTTCTGTCACCATCTGTGTTGCATTTCTTCTGCCTGTTCTGCCTCTCATGTGGTCACGATCTGGTACTATGCGGATGCATGACTTACCTGCTCCTCAGCCTGTCTCGCTCTTTCCGTGAATGAATCACTAAGGTTGGGATTGTGGATGACCAAAACAGAAATGGAAACGGAAAAATATGTACAAATATTTTTAGATGGAGATCTGCAGAGGCTGTTCAGAGCATGTTTTTATCAGTGGCATATTATTTCCTCGAGGCAGTTTTTTTTTCTCTGTTACTATTTGGATCTTTGCTTCCAATTCCTCCTTAGTTTATACCGTTTCTTTTTCCTAATTACATTCTACCATTTGCATCTTCTTCAGCAATTTGCCTCTAATTTGTTTTGTACTTTGTTTACCCGGTATTTTCCTTCATTTGCATTCAAGGTTTTTTCCCTTTTATATCTGTTTTGAATGTGGTTATCTCTGGCTGAAATGTATGAGCAAATGCACATTCATTTCTTCCGTGCCTCTTACAGCAATGCTTCCTCAACTGGACTTGTTGTTTGGGTTTATTTTCATAGACTTTTTTATCTTTTTTTTATTATATTTTATGTATTTTATTTTATTGCTTAAACCAATCAAGTCTAATGCTTCATTCAAGGACAAGAGGCTCTGAAAAAAGCGAAGCAGCAGTATTAAAGAAAAAAAGTCAAAAATCAGTCTCTAAGATAAAACTTAACCAGGAAGATTTCCTTTAGCTCCAGGTTAAATCTATGTTTCTGCCAAAAAAAAGCGATTTATTTTTTTGTATCAGCCATTATTTTCCTTTTTGCTAATGAGGTCCATGTTGTCAATCACAGAAGTGCTTGCTTCAAACCTTAAATATTGCATCCAACGTGTCACATAATTGATGCTAAAGGAGACTAATTTTTACCCCAGTGATTATTTCATTTGACAGCATGTGAAGCACTGGGACATTAAATTAGTTGCCTCAATGGCAGAAAATCTGCAGCTGATTTGCCAAGGCAGAACTTCAGTTTTTGTCCCTCGTGTTTGTGCAAATGAAAGCAAAATTTATTTCTCTCCTTGAAACTAATCAGAGCTTCCTCAAGGACAAAAAGTTAGCCTAAAAGCAATACTAACAAGAGTGCTAAAACCAATCCAGAACCATTCTAGAACATAAAAGCAAAACATTTACCTGACAGATGCAATAAAGCTCCAACGAGTCGAGGGGAAGTGCATAGTCTGATGATGCCTCTCTGTGGGTTTGGCGTGATTAGAGCTCCACTGACTTCATGCTCAGTCTTTTAGCTTTATTGCAATTCATTTAGACCAGATATGGGCAGTGCAAATGATTTAAAACAACCTGGAAAAAGGAGAAAGTCACAGAGGGAATGTGAACGATCCAGCTATATTTCTTGCATCCCATTTTCTAAGTACAGTTAAAAAAAAATCATTTAATGTTCTAAAATCTTCTGACTGCATTCTGCATGGCCGCTTTACATATTTGTAAGAACATGAGCAGGGAATGTCTGAGCTGCACTTTTCATACTCTTAATTCAGAGATTTATTATTCCCTTTATTAACCCCTTCACGCCATATGTTGCTGATTTGCAACGTACCGTACCACATAATCATGGACTCCACTTAGGTTATCATCACCCTGAAGGAATTGTACATAAATTCAGTAGGGGTGTAAAAATAATCGACCTAATCAATACATTGATTTTTATTCCTACGATCCAACCAGATCGATCTGTCTGAGGCAAGTTGTTTTTGGCTACCATTAAAAACATGTTTCAAAATGAAATAAATTGACAACATCAATTTTGGAAAATGACATTTAGATAAGGTAGGTTTTTATTTTACTGTTAAGTAGTCCCATCACAGCGGACAACACTTTTGTGAAGGCAAAAAAAAAAGATCAACCATTATTACAGTCCAATGTGTGGAAACACTTTTAGCAAAGACGTGACCATACAGTGTGGTAGAATGTTCTAATGTTTGTATTATTTTCATGTGGAAAAACAACAGTGGGCAGAACTTTATGAAACGAAAAAATTGAGTTTGCCATTAATTCTTCTCTACTTGTGTGTTTGTTTGTGCACATATTTAATTTACACTTGAATATCTTGTGAGAAATACAAGGAATCTGGAAAATGTCAGCTGCACTGTTCAATACCAGGGATTTATCTTTGAGTCAGTCACACTGGTTGAATTTTCAGATAAAGATGTCCTGGGTTGATTTTAGGTCAGTGAATCAGATTGCTTAAAATGAACCAACAATCAACAGCCACAGATTATGATAGGAATCAAATTATTGTTTAAATGAATCGTTACACCTCTAAAATTCAGGCGTGAAAGGGTTAAACTAAATTTTCTGGTTAAAACATGTTTGTTAATAATCTTTTTAATGATACAAATAGCTGACTAATGCCTTGTGTCTGCAGCAAAAACATGCTGTTTTTCTCTCCTTTTCACTGAACTCTTTCTTCATTGTTTTTTTAATACCACATTAGTTTACTAACATATTCCTTTTTTCGATTCCCAGATCCTTGGAATTATTTTTTGCCACCAACCAAAATAACAGAAGTGGTGAGCACATAAATGACCGATCTCCTCGTCTCTGCCGCAAGTTCTCTTCTCCTCCACCTTTATCCATCCCCTCTCGCACCAACTCCCCAGTACGAACTCGAAAGCTCTCCCTTCACTCCCCCATCACTGCCAGAGTCATTGGTCTCGACTTGACCAGCCCGCTGTCCAACTTCAACCTCAACCACAACTCTTCCCAGTCTGCTGCCAGTAGCCCCACATCTGTCGCCACTCCACAAACTCCAACACCTCAAACCCCAACCCCAACGACTACCTCTCCTTCTCCTCCTTCTTCCACCTCTCCACCGCCAAACAATGGCAAACCACAGCAGGAGCAAGCTCCTCTCACTCCATCATCACCGGAACAGAGTCCTTCCTCGATGACAGAGGGGGAAGAAGTGCCGAGGATAGACCCTTTCTGTGGGAAACTTCGACGGAGCATTCGCAGAAGTATGTACATTTTAACTGTACATGCGTTTATCCACCACTGAAAATACAGCTTTTGTGACACTGATTTAAAATTAAGTCTTGTTAAAAATGCTCAAAATAGGCATAAAAGTTGTAGATAAACAAAATAACAAGTTTTGAGTGAATAAAACCAAGCATTGTCTTTCTGAAGGAGTATTTTATTTTAGTAATGTGGAATGTGTCAAAGTACTGTCCCAAAACATGCAGCTGTCGTGATGTTTCCCAGGGATTTTGTCTTTCTTTATGTGAAAGGTACAGAAGCCCTGAAGGGACATGGAAGTTAAATAAAAATTAGTTGCGGTTTCTCGTGTGCGGTACTTGGTGGCACCAGAAACTAAGTGGTTATTTGGGCACAGGAGACCTTTTCTGAGTCAGTTACCTGAAAATGACATTTTGTGAGAAGGTGGCAAATTTAAAGAATATTGACCAGGCTTGATAGTGAGACAACAGTTTATTTGCAATTTGTCACGCAGAGTCATTAAATTAATCCTGAATCAAGTCTGAGGCACTACCGAGCACTAGGAGTCCTTTGTCCATTTAAAATGTCCAGAGGTTCAAAGAGGGGGTGCATCTGGACCACACCCCTACTAATCCATTCCGCTTCCCTTTCTTGCTCTGCATCCTGGTGGCGTGTTTCTCCTTCATCGGCAAAGCCTTGCATCCTCTGTGATGAGGCTTCACCGGCATTGTGTCACATTCTCTTTGGTGGACAGGTCACTCACCAGTGTGCATCAATGCTCACTAGATTGGCAAATATAGACCACAATGCATTGCATTTAAACGATTTTTGTGAATTGTGTATTTAATTTACTTATTTAGAAACCCTCCATCTTTTCATCATTAGAACACAGTAGATTTATTTTAAAAAAAACCTGCGTAAAATGCTTGTATTTCTTTAGTTTTTACTTTGTGAAATCAGTCAAATTATATTTCAAATCAAATTTCAGGTCAATGCCAGATACCCGGTGGGCACCTGTTGCTGTCCAGGAGGAGTTCAAGGCCCTCACAATTTCTGCTCAACGCAGCATCACAGTCCAGATCAAGGAACCCAGAATTACCGCAATAAAACACATCCTGTCACAAACATATGACCTTATTGAGATTTTTTTTTTTTTTTTTTTTTACCTTGCAGCTTTGCTTATCCAGCATCACCGTTATGTTATCTCTGAACGTCACCTAAATCCAGTTCTAAAGTCATGTGATTTGTTTCAGCACAGGAGATACACCTGCTTTGATCAACTGGTCTGCTGTGCATGTGTTTATTTCCCAAGCCCACAACTTACTTTTCTGGTGCTCACCACATACCACCAGTACTATTTTTTTATTTTTTATTTCCTTTTACTGGCTCAAAAGAAAGCAAATAAAAGCAAACAAACAAAAAAAAGCTAAATTTTAGGCTTAACCTGACAAGTCTGCTGGATGTTCTAACCTGAATTTTGATTAAATCTGTGACAATACTGTTTCGCTTTAAGCATTTGATTTCTCTGGACAGTTCACTCCTTTGCGGCAGTCTAAACGCTGCCTTGATTCATTTTTAAATGATCTAATGCAATTATCGAGGCATCACTCGTCAAATGACAGAATGTAAAGAGCTACTTCTAAGTGCATAGCAGGATGCCCAGTGGGATATCATTATCTCCATGCATTTGTGTGCTGGACTCAGCTAAAGTGACGTTCTACCACACATGCTCAGATCTTCTAATGGTAGTGTTAACAGCCCCTTAGAGTGGAGAGGCAAAGTGTCAGGGAATCTCAGGTGGCACAGCAAGGACAAGCTGCAGGTAGACTAATTAGCATGTGCAAACTCAGGCAGTATGTGTGGGTGCTATTATGTCACAAGCAGACAAAAACCCTGTTAGCTGCTCTCACTTCTTTTGCATAGACTGTCAGTCCGTTTAGCTTTTAATAAGTGAATGCATTTACATGTTTATACTCACACACATTCGATATCTTTAATTGCCTGTTAAACTTTGACTTTGTCATTGAAGCTCTGTGTATGCAAGTTCAGAGCTCTATGTACATGTAATAAGATCCTACATTTCTGTCTTGATACTTGTGGGGCAAATGTTTGTGATATTTCTTATATTTTCTTTTTAACAGCCTTAGGCATTAAATTAACAATCCAAAACAGAAGAATCCAACAGGAAATGTCACGTCTGCATGCAGACACTGAAAGTTTTAAGCAGCAATAAAGTTCTGTATTGATTGAAGAGAAATACAGCCGTTTCTCTGGCTTTGTAAGAGCTTTTCACTTTATTACGTCTTCTGTTTACGTCTTATTCTTTGACATCAAAACAAAGACTTCTCTAGGTTTTAAATGTCAGTGAAATGGGAAAAGCTTTAATTGTCTTTCATTCCTGCTCAGAATGCATCTGTTTTTTGTGTAGGAGTATACAAGCAAAGATTTTATTAATGACTTCATATAATCAAATATCATTTGGTTCTAGTAGGAATTATTATTAGTGTAAATTCTCCTTTCCTTTGCTTAATTTGGATTGTTTTGCAAAAGAAAAAAAATACGGCCTCAGCATCCTCTCTTCTTCTGGTCTGTGTGGAAAGATATAAAAGTAAAATAATTAGAGATAGATCACTCAGTTTTCAGAGGATTTATTCAAATTTGAAGATTCAGATGAACCATTTGTAGATTGGTCTGATATGTGACTCGAGGGATCACAAGAGTGTCACTTTATGGATTAAGGAAAAGAAGACACATATATCACACTTCTTTGTGTTATAGTAGAACAGAAGGGTGACAACCAGATCACCATGGTAACCAAATGCGTGTTCAAGTGACCACTTCCAATGAAAAGTCTATAAAGGGCGTATATATGTGTTTCAGGCCTCCATGTTCAAAACTCTTGCCTATATTCATCACTAAGTCGGTTTTTAAATTTGTTTTTAGGCTTTAGGTACAAAACCTGTGGCCATTGAACACGTGTTAGAAGTTAAACCAGTTGAACTTTGACCAATCAGGGACTTCGGATTTGGTAATGTCGTCTGGGAAGTGTCCTTTTCAAAACACCAAAGTACAAACCATTTGAAAATTGATCATGAAGGAAAAATTAATTATTGCATTTTGTAGCTGGCCAGAATTATATGACACTAAGTCTTTCATATATTAGGGCTGTGAAAAATGCAAACCTTTGATATTTTGGACCAAGCATCCTTCAACTATTTGTACGTGCACTAGAATCGGCTACCATGAAGACAGTATGTTAAAAGCGCATTCTTAAACTTCAGGTATGTAGGCTATGTAGCATCACAATTGATAAAGCCACACTACTTCATAAGGTTTTTTTTTCTGTGCTTATGCCATCTCTTAAATAAAAAAAAGTTTCTCCAATAAAAAGGAAACCTTGAAATCTTAATAAAATTAACTTTTGGGACGAGTCCCCAACCTTCTGCGTACATTTACATAAACTTTTCATTGGAAGTGGTCACTTGAATGCATGTTTCCTAGCCTGGTGTGAACCATTGACTGTATTAGAGAACTGGACCAAGCAAGTGTGACATAAAAAATGACTTGCTCTCGGTTCCAAAGAAATTAAGTAAATTCAGTCGCTTTTTTTTTGGTGATACGGCTGTCACCACGGAGAATCTGCCAAACGCTCGACACGAGTCCACTTTTTTACCACTTAGATTGGTCAGCTTATAACTTGAATAACTTGCGCTATGGCAAAAATATCCTATCAAGTATCAAACACTATGACTGAATGATTGCTGTTTATTTCTTAAAAGAAGTCTGAGGTTTTGGCTTTTTAGAACAAGCGGTACTTCCTGTTTGGAATGCCAGAGGTGATGGTGTCACTCAGTCCAGTTCTCTTCTACGGTCAATAATGTGAACGTAACATTAATCACAAATCTTTGCATACAGGAATGTACTGCACTAAATCATTTTTTTTCTGGTAAGACAAATTTGGTTTGAAAAGAAAATACAGCAATTAAAGAGGACATATAAAACTGTCAGCATTAGAAATTAGGATTTAATAGAACTTGTAAAATCTCTTCTGCTGCCTTTCATCATTTAAAATTAAAAAACGCGTTTGTGCCAAGGATGTGCACATTTTTGAGGAAATGCCCTGTAGGACAGTAAAAGTAACTTTCTTTCTGTCTAGCTGTGTTGGAATCAGTGTCACTCGAGAAAATCATCCCAGAGTCTCCGCAGAGCAGTGAAGCCGGGGACACGTCTCCTTGCCGCTCTCCGTCCACGCCGCGACACCTCCGGTACAGACAGCCTGGAGGTAAGACATTCTGTGTGTTTGCATGGTTTTTTACTTTCTTCCTCATGGTTTCAACACAGTGCCAGAGGTGTCGGAGATGTGAGCAGGGCCGTGCACACTGTCATGTGACTGTAGTTCCAGTCAAACACACAGGTCCTCTTACAAACAGTCTGACAGTGCTGTGTTGCCGCCAAACACAAGATGAAAACAGCAGATTATGATGCAGTTAGTTAGAGTCTGTTAGTGCAATATTAAGGTTTCCTGAGGGTTTTTTTCTGTAAGTAGACTCAGTTAGGAAGAGGATTTAATGGATTTCAACTTATTCTTATTTTCAGTGTCTCCAGGTGAGCTGAAGAGGTAATCAATGTTTTATTCCTATAAATTTAGTTTTGCTTCAGGATAATGTTTACCCGGTAAGCAAAAGGAAGGAGCAAAATAAATAGAAATAATACTGTGGAAGTCCGATATTTACAAAAAAACACTTTTTGTTTGTTGCTTCTTTAAAATGTTAAGATGAAAAAAAAAATACAGAATCGTTCTTTTTAAAGTCAACAACCCTTAAAAATTTGTGAACATGAGGTTAGGCTTTGCACCCCAATTTGGTGACATGCTTAAATATTTTTTTCTTCTTTTTTGTTTACCCAATATATTTTTACTATTTTGGGGAATTTTTTTGTCTTTATCTTTAATGAGCATTAAGGCGTCTTTTTCACAGGGACGTCTGGGAAATTTCACCAGATTTTGGATTTGTAGATTTGGACAGTCCTACAAAATGGCAAAGGCACTATAGTGTAGTAAGGAGAGAGTTGTGATGGAATTAGGACAGAATGCACGCATTGTAAGGCATCAGAGTTATATAGATCTGCGTTTTCATTCTTTTTTGAGCTAATATCCACTTTTTCCATGATTAAAAAAAAAGAAATCACATGGGACACCACCAACCAAAAATGTAAAAAAAAAAAAACTGTTGTCAGTATTAACCTTAAAGTAATTCTTATCAAAGTGTATTGAATAAGAATCAAATAAACACAAAGAAAATAGTTTTTTTATGATATTATGTCTAGGGGTGCAGGGCCGAACATACAAAAAGAAAAAACCCAAATGCCAAAAAGTTAAAATCACAGAACAGTTTATTGTCCCAATTGTAAAGTTAAAAGAAAAATGAAGCATTTAACTTGAACCAAAGGCCAAAATACTAAATAAAACACAACCAAAAATGAAGATACCAGGTATTTCAAGTCTTGTCCTCCAATCCTCAGCAGCCACCAGTCTTCCTCCATCCAATCCTGAGCTGCCACAAGATTTTGGTTCACTAATCCATTACCTGAAGCAAAAACACGAGGAATCTACACCCATACAAAAATACCTTTCACACCATACACAACTCCCAAAATAAAAGAAACAAAAACAAACAATGGTCGCAACATCTGATCTTTCATTTTCTATCTACTCAGTGTGAAAACCTGGGCCTGTTTGTATGGACACAGAGCAGATCCTGACCATGGCAAATGTTTTTAGACCAATTTGGTGAAATTGAATAATTTCCCACAGCACACCTGACCATCCACCATGGCACACTAGTGTCTCATGGCACTGTGGTTGAACAACACTGCTATGGTTAACTTAGCAGCTTTAAATGATACATGTTTGTGCATCTTCCGACAGCATAGCTAAACTTACTTACTTAGGATTTAAGATACCAACCAACTAAGCTGCTCAACTGACTGAACTACTGCCACCTTTTGAAGATTACGATTAAATGTTTCATGGGTTTAAAAGATCCTATTATTGATTTTTACAGCTGTATTTCTTAAAAATATGAAGTATTAGCTTTTTTTTGTCTCTGAGATAATTTTCCTTAAGATTCCTACAGGCTTTGAGAGTAGTTGGATTATCTCGCAAAATTTTCTTCTAGCTGAGACAAGTTTATTTGTTTTCTTTTACATCTTTACATTTCATAAGAGCTTTTCTATAGCATTTGATTTCACTAACTTAAGTAGAAACTGCATTTTGCACTAAAAACACCTGAAATATTAAATAAGTAAAGTTAAGTAATTGTGCATAATGATTTGTGATTTTTTTTTTTTGCCACTGTAGTAATTGTTTTTGTATTTATTAAAACAGAGCTTTACTTTTGTTCATTTGTGCTCCTTTTCCTGGATCATAAATGCAGCAAATCACATTAGAGAACTGTCACTGCTGATGATAATTATGTGTCTGTGCATCTGCAGTCCAGTCTGGAGAGAATTCCCGCTGCACAGTCTCTCCTGCCTCAGCTTTTGCAATTGCAACTGCAGCAGCAGGCCATGGTACCCCACCAGGTACACTCGCCAGTACACGCTTTCTGAATGCCTTTAGTTAAAGAACAGACACAATATTTGAGTTGATTACAAACACGTTATAGAAGCCTGAAGACAAATAATCCTAAAACATGAGTTTGACTTCCTAGTTTAGCTATAAAATAGATTATAACATTTCTATTGACTACTTTTCTTAGGTTACAATCTAAGAAATGAAAATAAGAAATCTTTGGTTGGCTAAGCAGTACTTGTCTGAGAAATTATGAAATGGTTTAAAATCAGCACATACTGTATTTAGGATGTAAAATTCAACAACTTAAGTGCGACAATGAAGCAGAATGTTACATTTTTATAGAATCAAAACTAGTGAAAATAAACATCAAGATTTTAAATAATTAATAAAAATAACTTTTTAAATATTTATTCAGTATTAATTATGTAGGCAGATTGTTGAATTTTGCAAAAAGATTTTTTTTTTCCCATGCATGATACTCCAGTATGTTTACATGCAGTCATGCTGTCGTATCATAGCTTAGTCGTGTTAAAATAGGATTGCTGACCTACCTGCTACCACAAATAATGGCTATGAAGGACATGTTTCCTCTGATACAGTAGTCTTTCTCTTCTTCAGTCCTGATGACAAGGCGTTTAAAGACCCACTCCAATGAAAATTGTGTTTTTAACATGTCCTTGTAGCATGTTCCTTATGATTGGGACATATATAAAGAGAATTGCATTTCTGAGTTTATTACCCGTGTGAAGCCCATTGAGACAACTGTATTACAATATTGGGCTAGATAAAAATGACTTGAATTTTTTTATTCACATCATTGTAAATCAGGAGCAGACAAAAAATGATGTTGGAAAACGCATGAAGTGGTCACATAAATACGACAGTCAGTGGACGACAAGGTACCTGCTCCACTCCATTCTGATGCGTCCATCCATGCAAATAGATCCATGAACGTATTCGTTTTCCTCGTCTGAGCTAAAAACTGTACGGCTGGATAGCTTCAATATTGCTCGTTATTTCTGTTGCACCGGTAATGTTAGCTTGGGTTTTTCAAGGGCTGTAAACTATCAGGTGAGAGCGTTAAAAAACAGGATGATGGGAAGTGGGGGCAGGCTTCCTCCACGCCCACAACTCAAAAAACTCAAAGCGAATTTCTAATGAACCCCGGTAGGAACAATGTCCTAGAAATTGACACAGGTTGTTTGATTTTGGCTAAAAACAGCATAATAATAATTAAAAGAACACAGAGGACACTTGATGATTGGAGTGGGACTTTAGAATTTTACAAATAAATGTATATTTTTTGTCTTTTCTCTTTAAAAAAATGTTTCCACATCAGATAACTTTGTAGAATAATTATAAAAGGCCTCCATGTCATGAAACCTTGATGCATTAAGCCATGTTGTATTGTTTAAATTGTCCTTGCAGTGTTCACTAACTCTGAGAGAACCTGTGATAAAGACTTCATCATCCGCAGAGCTGCAACCAACCGGGTTCTCAATGTGCTGCGCCACTGGGTCTCCAAGCACTCCCAGGTCGGTCTCCATTCACATGTGGGATTACGTGTCTCCGTTTGTGTGTGTTCTCATTAAAACAGGTGACTGATGCATTTGTTGTCTTGCTCTCTCTTAGAAAAACTAACAGCCACCAATGCCCAAACATACAAGGAATATTGTTCCTGTTCTGGCTTCCCCTCAGAAGCGAGTGTGTAATGAATTGAACATTGACATATTTCCTGTGCTCCTATCGTCAAAACGTTCGATGTATTTTTTCTTTAATAGTATAAAAATGCTGAGATGAGATCTTCACTTTATTCAGATTCTTGACACACAGTCAGGCATCAATAAATGTCCATCCTTAGAAAGACAGACTTTATTACAACCAGCCTTTGAGCAAGAATCGAAAGGAGATGAAGTCAAACACAAGAAACAGTAAAAAAAAAAAAAAAAACTGCTGAACACAAAAAAACATATGTGATGTCAAATTTTATTTTACTATGCATACAGATGCACTGTCCAGACAATCAATAAATGACAGTAAAGTAAGGAAGCATTCATTTAAGAATATGTAGAAATGTCTCATTGTCTAAGAAATAAGTGAAGAGGAACAAAGGGCTGTGGAAAAATGACATAGTAACACATAGTACCTTCTGCATACTTTCTTGTTTCAGTACAACAAAACAAGAACGCTTCTTGAATAATTCAAGAATAAAGTGCAAAATAAAGTTAAATTGCTTTAGATGAAGGTGTGAAATATTTCCACAACCCAAGTCTCTCAGATTATCCTGGTCTGAATGGGCTCTTGGACCACAAGGACCAGATATTACAAAAATTGAATTGACCTATTAACAGACCATGATATTTTGCACAGTGGTTTCTTGTAGACTGCACAGTGGTGTAGTGTTTAGTGCTATTGTCTCATCATGAGAGGTCACTGGGTCAAATCTCAGATGGATCCTTTCTACATGGAGTTTGAATGTTCTCCCTGTGCATAAGTGGGTTTTCTCTAGAGACATTTTCCCACAGTCCAAAAACATGCTTCATAGGTTCATTTATGTCTCTAAATTGCTCCTAAGTGCGAGTGTGGGACAGCATGTGGCCCTGCAACAGACTCTGTCAACAGTAGCTGGGTTGGGTCCAGCACCGTCAATGACCATGAAAGGTGTAGTGGTTGGGGCTCTTGGTTTAGAGTTACTGGTTCAAATCCCAAATGGAACCTTTCCATATGGAGTTTGCATGTTCTCCGTGTGCACGTGGGCTTTTGCTGGACACTCCAGCTTCCTTCTATTATTTAAAAAATATGCATCCTAGTTTAAATGGTGACTCTTATGTGTACCACCATGTTTGTATGTATCTATGTGGCTTGGCGATGGATTGATGACCCATTCAGGTTGTACCCAACCAACAGTGGCTGGGATAGGCTCCAGCAACCCCACGACAACAAAAGGGATTCCGTTGATTTAGAAAATGGATTGTGGAAATGGATTATTTGAACTAATTTGTACCAGATCGCTTTTTAAACCTACATCATTGTAGTTTAGATTGGTGCCATGAAGCTATGGAAGTTTATCTGTCTTTGTGTGAAGGACTTTGAGATGAATGGGGAGCTGAAGATGTCAGTGATCTGTCTCCTGGAGGAGGTGCTTAGAGATCCAGACCTACTGCCTCAAGAGAGAAAAGCTACTGCCAACATACTAAGGTGAACAAGTTTTTCCAGTTTTTTCTTTAACCGCTTTTTTCTCCCTTTTTTTGTACCCTTATCCCCCATCTCTGACTTCCTGTTCCTCTCCTTTTCCTTTCTTTTTTTTGTCCAGTCCAACAATAAATGTATACAAACATAATAATTTAAATAAAGTTTATCCTCAAAAACAAAAGGGGTTTATACAAATATACACCTCGTTTGTCAGAAGATTCATAACCCCCTATTGTAACAGTAAAATCTGGCCAACATAAGATGACATGTTTATATTTATCAACAAACCATATAAATATATAAAAATATATATAAAAACAAGGACATACATGGTTCTACTGTATATGTTTTCAAGTGGATGCATTAGATTGACTGTAGCACCTACGTCACAGCATCAGGCTTTTTCCAACAGCGTTTTTTCATTTGCTCCTGTTTCACAATGATTTGAATAAAGAGAAACTCCGAAATGCAATTTTAATCTTAATTTTCTTAGTATATATCCTCCATCATAAGAAAAAAACTACAGGAACATATAAAAAAAAACACGATTTTCATTGGAGTGGGTCCTTGTTTCAGCATTATGCCTTAAACATTTTGCTACTTTAAAAAAAAATCCATAGAAATTTAATTTAAAAAAAAGATGTATCTGTTTATAATGTTCCATTCTGTTCTTCTTCGTCAGTGCCCTTTCTCAAGATGACCAGGAAGATGCCCAACTGAGGATAGAAGACATCTTACAGATGGTGAGATGATTTCAGTATTTGAAAACAGAGATGAACAGTTTTGCTCATTCTCTTTAGCGTAAATAAAACTTTTAACCCCGTAGAGGTTTTAAACCAGTGGTTTTGTATCATCATACTTTTACGTAGCCTGAATTATATCTCAGCCTGATACTTTTCAGCTCAACACCTTTTACAATTGGTTAAAGAACCATAAAGAAGTGGTTTCCTTATCTGATTTTTTAGCATTAAAATGGTCAGGATGCAACAAACAAACACACATGTTGCTTTTGTGAGATGTGAAAAGCTTTTGTCAGTGCTCGCTGTCACATCCACCTGGCAGAAAGGGAGGAATACAGCCCCCTGACTGTCACCCTCCAGGGGACAGTCCGCTGTCATCAGCTTTGTTCAAACATAGCCACTTTCGCTGTTAGATATTTTTATCTCCATATTGTTTGTTCTTGTTTTATCGACATTGCCCTTGTTTGCATGTGACTGTTTTTGTGTGTTTGCATGCATGACGGTTTGTTTTAGGCGGATTGTTTGAAGGCGGAGTGCTTTGAGTCTCTCTCAGCGATGGAGCTGGCTGAGCAGATCACCCTGCTGGATCACATCGTCTTCAGGAGCATTCCCTATGAGTCAGTCTCAAGATGATGAACAAACTTGCCTCTGAGCACAACTAATTTTAAAAAACAAAAACATGTTTTTGAATTTAAGCTAATGTCTGAAAATGTGCTTTGAGTTACTGAGTTTTGTTTTGTTTGCCATCTAAAGAGAGTTCTTGGGTCAGGGCTGGATGAAGGTCGATAAAACCGAGAGGACGCCCTACATCATGAAAACCAGTCAACACTTCAACGATGTAACTTCTTCTCAATATTCCCTTATACCCGTCTGTTCTTGTGTGCATCTCTCATCACGATCCTTGTGCACCTTTTTGCAGATGAGTAACCTGGTGGCATCACAGATAATGTCCCACACTGATGTGGGCTCCAGAGCCAGCTCCATAGAGAAATGGGTGGCTGTGGCAGACATCTGTCGTTGCCTAAACAACTACAACGGAGTGTTGGAGATCACATCTGCTCTCAACCGCAGCGCCATCTACAGACTGAAGAAGACTTGGGCTAAAGTGAGCAAACAGGTACAACAACTGTCATTTAGAGTGCTCTGTTTAGGAAAATTTGCGTCTTCACGTACAAAAACGTTTTTTTAAAAAAAAGTTATAGAGTCTATGCAATCCCAAATTGGAAAGCAGATGAAAAAATACATTTTTGATTTAATTTTGCAGTCCATTCTTAAGATGACATTTACTAAGACATTAAGAAATTATTCCATTATTACACCTGTGAACCAAAGTTTCAGCAAACATTTTCTCTAATTCTGTATGAAAGTACAAAAAAGTGTCAACACTAAATTTTCTCTGCCAAAATTTACCTCACTTCCTGTTCTGGAGGTTGGTCAGAACAAAGAGACAATCCTACGAGTCATTGCTTTCAGAAGCTCTTACTTTTGGAATCCACTTTAAGCAGGTGCAGTTCACTTTTGGCATCTAGCAATCTGCATGTATTCCTTTGTTTAAATGTTTAACATCAATATGAAAAAAATAGATTTTCTTTTGCTATGTGGCTAAATTTTATTCAACATAATTCAACAGGATAAGGGAGAATGTTTGCATAAATATTCATTTTTATGATTAGTTATATAAATTCCTATCTTGTAATGCTATATTTGGCATTATAATTAGACAATTTTTCACTTTTCAATGACTTTTGTCGACATGCCCCAACAGTTTTTCTCATTTTTAGAAAGGCCTGAAGTTTTATGACATCTTATCCCTTATTTTCATTTTTCAAATCTGTATTGTTCAGAAAAATCCTGTCATGCTACAATCATAAAAATCAGCAGTTTATCTGTACAAAAACCCACTCTGTTGATGCAATTTTTTTATTGTTATACAAGCACATTGACTGTTTTTAGCTTCTTTGTTACCAGTCGTATGTTCTGCAGTAAAACTGATACTTCAATTTATTTCTACTTTTTTCCAGACTAAAGCTCTGATGGACAAACTACAGAAAACTGTTTCCTCTGAGGGAAGATTTAAAAACCTGAGGGAGACCTTGAAAAAGTGAGCTTATGTTTAAAAATCCCCAAAACATACAGAACTGGTACATACATGTGAAACTGTTTATGACTAGATGTTATTCCCCAACATTTTTACTTTAGCTGCAATCCTCCATGCGTGCCATACCTGGGAATGTATCTCACAGACTTGGCCTTTATTGAGGAAGGAACTCCAAATTTTACTGAGGAAGGCCTCGTTAACTTCTCCAAAATGAGGATGGTGGGCATAAAGAATATTAAATGCAGCAAACATACTTTGTGCAAATGTGCTTGATGATTGAGAACATAATTTTTGCAGATATCCCACATCATTCGAGAAATCCGACAGTTCCAGCAGACTCCTTACAGAATCGAGCACCAGGTTAAGGTACGTCCTTTTTCTCCAAGAGAAACAGTTATCGGGAATATGACATTAAAATGATGGTTAAAGATTTCACAACTTGCTGACTGTCATTATTTAGTTTGCATCAAATAAAAACACAGATGTTAAAAGAAATAATTTTCAATTTAAAGGCCCACTCCAATCATCTTTTGGTCTACTTTAAAAGCATTCATTTAATTATGGTTATGCCATTTTCAACCAAAAACAGCATTGTTTCCTTGGACTTAGTTTTTGCAGAGTGGTAATAGTTCATTAGAAATTTGCCTCTGAATTGTAGACAGGACCATTTGTGCAGAGCAACTCCGCCCCACTTCCCCTCCCCATTAGTGAGAGCTCAGACCAGGGAGCTTGTGGCCTTCCCAGCATATTTTCTACGTCACAAAAAAGCTCTTTTTCAAACTTCATTTTCTCATCTGCTCCTGATTCATAACAATTTGAAAAAATAAATACTCAAAAATAGAATTTTGAACTCAATTTTATCCTCAATCATCAGAAAAATGCCACAACAACATGGTTAAAACACTAATTTATCAGAGTGGGTCTTTAAACAACTTATTAAGCTTGAATGAAAGTCATTTTTGTCACAGAAAAATGTGTGAATCCACAACATGGAGTGAAACTTGGCAGCAATCTCCTTTTCACTATATTTTTGCTCCAGGTGACTCAGTACCTGCTGGATAAGACCCTGACCATGGATGAAGACACTCTCTATGATCTCTCTTTGAAGATAGAGCCCAGGCTTCCTGCCTGAGTCACATCTGTTTTATGGCCTGTGGCTGCCAGCCAAATCTGGACCCCCTCTAGGGCGACACACCTGTGTAATCTCACATGTGCATTGAGAGAAATGTTTTGAGAAGCAGGTCCATATAGAAAGAGATGCAGATGAAGGGAGGAATGGCTGCGTGGCGCAAAGAGTTTAGTGGGAAACTGAGGTAGCATAACAAAAGGAATTCTTAAGAGGTTGTATTGATCGTCCTCGAGAGGAGCAAGACGAAAGCATACTGACTGCATTGTATGAAAGTTTTGAGGAAACTTCATGCTCATCATTCCTCGATCCAGAGTCTCATGCCCATGACTTCCTCAGACTCAGCCTGAGAGAGCAGCAAAGAGTGGTTTAAACAGAGATGTAGCATATACAAGTTGTGTGGTAGAGAGATGTCTGAGCTTGTGTTTCTGTACCCTTTTGTATTTTCTGTTGCTTTTTCAAACCATATCTTGAAGGGAAACATGCAGTTATTTGGATTGTAATGCTCATACAACTTGCATGAATTCAGCTATTAAGAGTCTTGGCCTTTAACCTGACCCCCTACACTCAGCTTAGCATGCTTTACTCTGATAATCTGACATCACTATGCATTCTCAGTGGGCTGGAATTTTAGCCTTCAAAAATTACATAAAAATAAAGAAAATTTTATCCTAAAATCTGAATATTTATATACATAAATGGTTATATAAGATTTATTCCCTGACAAGAGCGCATTCTATATTTATTTTTGGTCTCTCTTTTATTAAAAACTTAACGGCGACCGGTTATTTTTCTAGTGTATGTCCACATGAATGACACAAAGAAAACATTTTACTAGTGCCTTCCGCAAGAGTAGGTTATTTTCCTCTAAACTTAAAAGTTCCTAATCTAAGAGACTTTTTAAAAACAAAATTTCCTCTCAAATCTGACTCCATTTTCTGTAACGGAGGTCAATTCAAATATTTTAACTTCCAATCAGAAAGCAGACATCTCCCCCTACTGTTCAGACTTTGTCATAACGTGCTTCTCCAAAGCTACAGCATTCCTGTGCAGCTTGATTGTTAAGGCTTTGTAAACTGTCAGTCGTTGCCGAGTTCAGGCTCATGTTTGTAGCTGGGACCCGACGAAAACGTAGACAGGAGCAGTTGTAAACTCTTTGAGAAGTAGCTGTGCTTTACTGACGGTATGATCATCAATTTTCATTTATTTCATCAGATTCTGTATTTAGGTTACAAACACATTTTTTCTGTCAACATAAATGGTTTGCAATTGTATTATTATTTATTATTATTGTTAATATTATATTTCTTTTTTTGTTTTGCATCCTGGGTTCTTGTACATAAGAAAACTTAAATTCCACACATAAAAAGATGCCTTTTAAAGGTTAAAAAATGTAGCATTTCATTTTTTTATATGAATGATATAATATAATAATTGCATGCACATAACAGCTGCATGCTGTGAATGTCTGAAAGCACGTTCCTTTCTCGTCTGCTCTCTATAATAATATTGTCTGTAACTGTAAAAAAAGAAGCAAAACAAAAAAACGTATGAATTCTGTCTGTTAAATCTGGCACGGTTGTCTCTCCATGTACTTCACATGTCAAATGTGATCTCAAATGAACTTCTTCTTAAAAAGAACCTGATGTTAAATGCTTCAATCCGATGGGAACTTTGAAGACTAAAAACTTGTTCCAGATCAGTTTCATTCCATCTAAGTAAGTAAGTTTCATTGTAATTCTGTCTGTTTTCCAAACAGTTTGGGGAATACATGATGTTCTGTTTGTGTTGTAACTCTGTACTATATATATGTGCTTCATTTTTGTGTTAATTTATTCATTTTGATTTTTCACTTTTGGGTTCAGGGGAAATAAATTCAACATGCCTTATGAGGCTGTGTTGTTGAGATTATTGGACGGCAGCTCCTATGATGTTTTACTATGATTAAAGCTTCCTCTGTTGCCAGATTCAGATGCACTTGAGAAAAGCAAACAAGGGTTCCTGTTTGGGCAATAATTTCAAAATAAAATTTAAGATTAATCCGCTGTAGTAGAGTTTGCAAAAATGTAAAAAGTGTGTCTTTATCCTTTTAAAGATATTTTATGTTTGCAGTCAAGCTTGACATTAGAATTTCATCAATACCAAAAAGTAGACAGACATTTAACCTCACTTTAAGTAGCTATGCTAGTCTGTTTCTTATTAAGTATATAGCTAGAAACATTTTTTTTCTTCTATTCTGGTCTATAAATGATTATGTTTTCATACTAAAAACAAGATGCGACCAACAAGAGACATTTGGTTGTTTTAGGAACACTATGTTGGTTAAAACATAGCTTTTTTCTTAGTTAACAGTAATACTTTATTACTGTAGTCTGTATAAAGAACAGTAAGCCTTGTCCAAACCATTTTTAGCTATTAATTGGACAATGAAAAAAGTAAAAGCATTTTTTGAAGTTCACCACAAAATGGTCATTCTGCCACCATGGGGTCATAAGCTTATTTAAAAACCTGTATTTTCCTGAACTGCACCCACAATATGGTTCAGCCAATAATTTCAAAAGATTATAATCAAATGTGAAAATGTTTAATGAAACAGAATGTAACAAAGATTAGTAAGAGTGAAGTGAGGGGGGCATTGAAGATGATGAGTGGAAAGGCACTTGGTCCTGATGGTATACCTGTGGAGGTATGGGAGTGTCTGGGAGAGATGGCAGTGGAGTTTTTGACTGCGTTGTTAAACAGGATCTTAGGTGGTAAGAAGATGCCTGAGGAATGGAGAAGTGTGATGGTGCCTGTTTTTAAGAAAAAGGAAGATGTGCAGAGTTGTGGCAACCACAAAGGAATAAAGTTGATGAGCCAGACAATGAAGGTATGGGAAGGAGTAGTTGAAGCTTGACTAAAAGCCGAAGTGAACATTTGTGAGCAGCTGTGTGGTTTCCTGCCTAGAAAAAGTACTACTGATTCAATGTTTGCTTTGAGGACGTTGGTAGAGAAGTACAGAGAAGGTCAGTGAGAGCTACACTGTGTCTTTGTAGATTTGGAGAAAGCTTATGACAGGGTGCCCAGAGAAGAACTGTTGTATCAAGAAGTCTGAAGTAACCGAGAAGTATGTTAGAGCGGTGCAGGGCATGTATGAGGGCTGTAAGACAGTGGTGAGGTGTGCTGTAGGGGTGACAGAGGAGTTGGGATTACATCAGGGGTCAGCTCCGAGCCCCTTCCTGTTTGCAGTGGTGATGGACAGGCTGACCGATAAAAGGAATCACAATGGACCATGATGTTTGCAGATGATATTGTGATTTGTAGCGAGAGCAAGGAACAGGTGGAGGAGAAGCTAGAGAGGTGGAGGTTTACACCTGGAAAGTAAAGGAATTAAGGTTAGCCGCAGCAAGACAGACTTCATGTGTGTGAATGAGAGGAACTCAAGTGGAAGAGTGAGGTTACAGGGAGAAGAGATGAAGAAGATGGAGGATTTGAAGTATCTAAGGTCAACAGTCCAGAATAATGGAATGTGTGGAAAAGAAGTGAAGTGCAGGCAGATCAGAAAATTATCAGGTGTGATGTGTGATAGGAGAGTTTCAGCTCAAATGAAAAGAAAGGTTTACAAAACTTTGGTCAGACCAGATCTTTTAGAATATACTGCAATATAAATAGGTTTGACTCTTGGGATTGAGGGTGAGGAGAAGAGTACCAGAAAGGGAGACTCCATGAGTGACAGAGCAAAGAGGATTTTCTGTCTGTTGGCCAGCAAGAGGCTAATCCTGGACCACTGGCCCTATGTCTCTCTGATCCCCTCTCTGTTCCTCAGTCTGCCTTCACTTTGCAGATCGAGCCTCTTTGGACTGAGCTGCACAGAACCTACTGCTGCTTTGCTGCCATTTGTCTTCATCAACCCCGAGGTGAGTGATGCAGTTCCACTGGAAATGACTGCCCTACACAATCTTTTTGGCACATAAAATACATTGTTAGTGCTGACTGTGTTGGACTTTTTGTAGAACAAAGAGGAGACAAAACATTTGGAATTACAGGGTCAAACTGAGATTTTCTTTCAGAGCTTGACAGAAAGCAACAGAAAGATTTAAGTCTTCGAACAAGCTCTTGAAGTTGTTTGTCTACTGGTCTTGACTATATTTATAGCTCACTCTGTGTCCCAGACAGCAGCAGAGCCTATTAGGCTTGACCACAGGTAGCAACCATGTGTTGATTGCTATTGGAGACGCCTTCGACTAACCAGAAAATGCTTCAGACCAAATCGTTTTAAAGACTGTCCTGCAAATTGTTTTTGTACTTTTCCAATGATCGGAGGGTGTGAGTCTCTTTATTTCTTTTCCTCTTCACCTTTTCAAACCTTCAGGTGTGTGTTGGTAATCCCATGTTTGACAAGCTCTTTAAATTGTCCTTTTATTGCCCTTTAGTTCTGTCTCGTGACCTTCCTGTGACTCTTCACTTGTTGATTGTTATCAAAATTACACATCGTCTTCTTTCATAATTTTGCTTTATATTTTCTACTTTCCCCAATTCAACATGGCAAATGAACATGCTAGGAGCAAGCTATTTCATAAAAGAACATCTTAAATTCACCTTTTCCACTCTCCTTCATTTGACCTAGTGTTCATTAGACTCCTCCTTCCCACCTGCCGTCTTACTAGACCTTTGTTTCAACCTTTTCTTGTGTAAACTCAGGTGCATTAACTTGACAAACCATCAGTGCTTTTGTTTTCAAATTCATTAAACATGTTAGGCCAGTTATTTTTAACCGTAAAGTATACTGTGCGTTAAATTAAAATGACAGCGCCTCTTCCAGCGTCCAATCACAAATCATCTAATCAGCTGAGCAGGTCATTCTCTCAAAGTGACCAATCAGAAAGCCTGACTACCTCAACCGTAATCTCATCAGGCAGACTGCAGGCATATCTGTTACTTAAGCATTTGATAGCTTAATGCAATAAGTCGTTTTGTCTGGGATTGTATGTGGCAAGATAAGTGCTAAATATACAAAAAATTCCTGTAAAAAAAGAAGTTTTACTTAAACTTTACCTGATCTCAAGTCCTTTAGATTTAAGTAGAAAGTGGTTCTTTTTTTCTACTTATTTATTGCAATTATCAAAATTGATTGAATCCTTGTGCAGACAGACATTTGAAATTCATCTGAAAATAAACACACACATACCAAGAGACGAGGTGCAGATGCAGACTGTTCCCTCGCTGTGCCGGTGAGCTGTCTGCTGTAACTTCTAATTCCCAATTATCAGCTTCCTCTGAATACCACCTGTGACCTTTATGCAGGATTCTGGTAAAGTTCAGGCTTAGCTAAATTGTGTCTACCAACATGAGACCATAATCAAGCGTTCGGTTAATGAGAGCCAGTGTTAGCTTTAAACTTAATGGCATTTTCAGAAGATGCTTTGACGCGTTGTCACTGATATCAATTAGAAGTTTGTTGGAGCATAACAGTCACGTTGCCCGCCCCCCGTTAGGTGAAAACCAGACTGCTTAACCATGGCGAACTCCTTCACACGCATGATTTCTGGCCGCAACACGGCACTGATGATGGCCGTGGGAGCCAGCACTCTGGCATCGGGATATCTGATCAGTGACAGCGCTGCTGCTGCTGAGAGGATGAGGACCTACCCTCCCAGGTAGATGTCTGAACAAGTCTTAACTCATTTTCAATCCAAGTCATTTATGAATATCCACACGTTAACTGAGGTCTTTATGACATTCAACAGTGCTGATTATCCTGACCTGAGGAAGCACAACAACTGCATGGCAGCTGCCCTGACCCCGGCCATCTATGCACGCCTGAGGGACAGGGCAACGACCCACAACTGGACTCTGGACCAGTGCATCCAGACTGGGGTGGACAATCCCGGACACCCCTTTATCAAAACTGTGGGCATGGTAGCTGGAGATGAGGAGAGCTACGAGGTCAGCGTTCTCATCCAAACTGAGCTGTTTTGCTCCTAAATGTTGCTAAACTAAGTGCTTGTTCTTCCATCAGGTGTTTTCTGAGCTTTTTGACCCCGTCATTAAGGACAGACACAACGGCTATGACCCTCGCACGATGAAGCACCCAACTGATCTGGAATCTTCCAAGGTTACACACTGAGCTCCTTGCTTGTTTAGTTTCCGTTTGTTTCTAGCAAAGTAAAACCAAATCCCTTGTCCTCCTCAGATAACTTCAGGATTTTTTGATGAGCGCTATGTGTTATCATCTCGTGTGCGTACCGGCCGCAGCATCCGTGGACTCAGTCTGCCCCCGGCATGCACACGCTCTGAGCGCCGGCAGGTTGAGCATGTGGTTGTGACGGCTCTGTCCGGCCTGAAGGGAGATCTGGCTGGTCGATACTACAACCTGGGAGAGATGTCCCAGAGGGACCAGCAACAGCTTATCGATGTCAGTGCAGAGTCACACTCCCTTCAAACACACACAAAAATTATTTTGATTGTGCTTTTGAGTGCTTCTATGATCTCATGTTTCTACTGATTGTTTTGCCAATTGCACAATCAGGAGCACTTCCTGTTTGATAAACCTGTGTCACCACTGCTCACTGCAGCTGGGATGGCTAGAGACTGGCCTGATGCCCGTGGAATCTGGTAAGACTTCACTTTTTTGCTGATGGTAAAAAGGGGTTCCATCACAGGTATCAAACTCCAGACTTCTTGGACCAGTGTCCTGCATGTTTTCCAACTAACCTGTCGTTGTAGCTTCATGTTGGCAAAACACACCTGATCCAGCTAGGCCTGGAGGTTTGACACCCCTGCTTTGGAACATTCATTCCTCTTTTTAACCCAGTCTGGGGAGCTTTTAGTTACCTTTTATACATGTCATCTCCCATTTACAATTCTCATTTATTTGAAAATCAAATTTTGACATTGAAAAAAACTATAAAAAGGCCTTTTTTTGTACAATTTAGTGTGTTAAGATGCTCTCTAATTATGATTGTGCATTTATCCCCTTGGCTGACTCAGGCACAACAATGAGAAGAACTTCTTGATCTGGATCAACGAGGAGGACCATACAAGAATCATCTCCATGGAGAAAGGTGGAAACATGAAGAGAGTGTTTGAAAGGTTCTGCAGAGGTCTTAAACAGGTGTGATCATCACCCAAACAGAAATGCTGCAATTTTTTTTATCATGTTCCCATTTCAAGGCACTAACATTAGTGTTTTATTCTAATCCGTAGGTGGAGCATCTGATTCATGAGAGAGGATGGGAATTCATGTGGAATGAGCGGCTGGGTTACATCCTCACCTGCCCCTCTAATCTGGGCACTGGTCTCCGAGCCGGCGTACACATTCGTCTGCCTTTCCTCAGCAAGGTATTTCAGTAAACACTTAACAGCTGCACACACAAAGTAATCCATTCACGCATTACCTATTTTTGTCACAACAATCTAGGACCCACGTTTTGGAAAAGTCCTGGAAAATCTGAGACTACAGAAGAGGGGCACAGGAGGCGTCGACACTGCTGCCACTGGAGACACCTTTGACATCTCAAACCTCGACCGCCTGGGAAAGTCAGAGGTAATCTCACATTAAACAACATTTAAAACCAACAAAAACTTGCAGATGGAGTCAAACAAGAGAGAACAAGTATTGCCACAATTATTTGGGAGCTTAAAATAACTCCCTTCCTACTGCTTTTTATTCTGTCATCCTGGCTTGGAAGCGGCAATTAAAGGGATACTGATTCTTCAACAATTCCAAAAAATTTCAGAGCAATTTGAGTCTGAAATCATAGAACTTAAAAAAAAAAATCTAAAAAGACAGCATAAAATTTATATTCTTAAGTTCATATTTTCTTAAAAATCAATGGACCCAAAGGATCAGAAGCAGATACACAGAAATTTTACAAAAAGGTCAAGCTCACCCACTGCGTTATGACAGCATACTTTTTGAGATGAGCTGTATGATCTTTCATGTCTTTATTGTTCTGCACAGCTTTAGTTTTAAAGCTAGCTTCTTTGAAAACAGTGCTCACAGAGATAAATAGTCTCTTTCTGAATCTGGTTCTGGTTTCTCCACAGGTCGAGCTGGTACAGTTAGTGATTGATGGGGTCAACTACCTTATTGAGTGTGAGAAAAGACTGGAAAGAGGACAGGACATCAAGATTCCTGCCCCAATCTCTCAGTTCAGGAAGTGAACGCCTTCTCTGCAGGAGGAGTGGAAGCAGAACAGGCACTCGAATGGTTGCTTGTCTAACTAATTTCTGATTCATGTCATGTATAGAGATGTACTAACTTCAGTGCACAAAAAAATCCTTACATGTTCATGAATTCTAATCACAATAAACTAATCATTAACTGAGGTGTGTTTTTGACAAATTTACATATTTGAGGTTTGCTTTGACTGTTTATTTAGGGAAATTTTGAAAGTTTATTTGCGATCTACACTACATTTCAGTCATATCTGCGTCCCAGTATTCACTCTATTTTTATTTCTGCTTACACTGAGATTTGGCAGCATATTTACAAATCAAAAAAGTATTTAGCAAAGTGCTCTAATTCTGACCCCAACTATCAGCAGTGTCATGCACAGTGCATAAATGAACTGACAGGCAGGATCTTATAACTATTGGTACAAGTTAAAAAAAATGTCTATCGTGTTTTCAACCCTAATTGTAGAGCAGTACAACTCTACAATCAACAACTGTAGGACTACCAAGAGGAAATACAACTACCGTACTCTAAGTAACTGGGAAGAAATTAGTACAAGCTAATAGAAATAGTAGCAACTCACTCATGGTACAGGTGACAAGGATCAGCAGCTACACCTCCAGTACCGGGGAATAATGATAAATCTAAAACAGCTGTAGTATTCAAAACAAAATCCAGGTGGGACAAGAGGAACAGGACACTAGTGACATCTTATTTGCCCCAACAATTGCCATATACTACATCCCTCCATTTTTCAAACCTGCTTAATCTCTTTTAGGGTCATGGAGTAATTCGAATCTATTTCAGCTACTGTTAGTCAAAGCTGAGGTACACCCTGGAAGGGTCACCAGTCTGTTGAAGGGCTACACAACCACACACCCAGGGACAACTTAGATTCATCAGTCTATTGATGAAGCCTGTTTTTGGAATGCGGGAGGAAGCTGGAGAGCCTGGAGAAACCCATGGATGAACAGGGAGAACATGCAAACTCCACACAGAAAGGTCCTACTTTGGGATTCAAACCAGAGCCTATAGTCACTGTGAGGCAAGAGTGCAAGCCACTACACCATTGTGGAGCCCCATGTGCTCCATGTTTTGAGACTTTCTGCCACATATTTTTAAGCATACACACAACCACAGAAATAAAAGAACAAACAGGAACCGTGGAAGTGAAACTGGGATTTTCAAAGTAAAACACAAAGTATAGTGTATCCCTCAGAACTAGGAACTTACTTTTTAACAAGATAAATGGTAACTGTCAGCAAATTAACAGGAATTTAGAGAGATGAATCCAAATATTGGAAGTTGAAATGGACAGTTAGGTTGTAGTAACTTGAAGTGTTCTGCAAGTGTATCTATGTGAGTAAATGTATATTTATCATAAAGACTTTAAGAAAGACCAGATATGTAAAATCAAGTTTAACTTATTATTTTCTGTCAGCTTTAATACTGGTTTAAGACAGTACATCACTATAAACTTTACTATTAGAGCAGACAGTAAAAAGTGACCAATTGATGATTACTCCTGAGCAACAGGTGGTTAACCTGGCATTCAGACCTCCACAGCCTCCTACACAATATCTTTAATCCCGGGAGTAAAAGGCCAAGCTCATTACTGTCAGGCAAACAGAGCAGACAGGCCAAAGTGAGGTGGGTCAAATAATGCTATACATATGCAGCTCCATCCTGTTTACATACTGTGAGGAAATGCTGAAGATTATGGAATATAATAAAAAAAAAAAACATGTAATCAGTTAATGATTTAATTATTCGCATGAGTGGTCCATTCAAATCCTTCCTCCCAAAGTGTATTTCTGAGATGCTCTTCTTTTTCTGGCAGCAGATTAATGACGTGAATCCATCAATGCTCTTACAGACACTGAATAGCCCAGAAAATGTACATATTATAAATGGGGGATAATGGGGAACTGATGCAGGAATTACTAGAAATATAGTCAGGCTAGAATTATTCAGGCTAGGATTATTATTTTGCATTTAGATGGTCAAAAACAGCTTTTCCTCTGTATCAGGAGGAATGTTTTGAACACTTTTATTTGCATTATTTTGAAGAATAACAGCACGTAACTTTTTGTGTCTGAGCGCCTCATTTGCTGAAATCGTGATCAGGGAAAGTCCATGAGAAGTGACAGCATTTATTGAAGCTGTGCTGAACATATGTGTAATGGAGCACAACTTACGAGGCTCTTTGTCGCTCCATTATTACACTGTGAAGACAGCATGCTTAGCTGATGATGGTACTGAGAATAATGAAAAAAGAAATGACTGCTGTAATTGTGAACATCAGCTGTCTTGTAAGCTTTTCAAACACTCTTTGAGTCTTGGTCTGTCTGATCAAGTTTTAAAAATTCATGTGTTCTATAACTTCATCTCAATTACTTTACCAAATGTAAAGGTAACAAAATCAACAGAGAATGGGAAAATGGAAAATAGTTACAGAAAATAGGCAATAGAGGGCAGTAGAGAGGCAACCTAAAAGTGACTCAAACACCCACAGATTACAATTGTACATGCAAGTAAATACAGGCAATTATACATTAAAAAAAAAGGATGAAAAGTCTTAACTCACATATAATATATTGTAATTTCTAATAATCATCTTACTTCTTTTGAGGATCTGTGATTTTGCAGTTTGGTTTAGTTTTATTTAACTCAATAGCTTAAACAATACTGAAAATCTCGTTTAAAAAGCAAATCTCGTGGGTTCCACTTTGTTAGGTGTTCATATAATTTATAATGCAACTGTTTAATCAATAATAAACTTTAGTTTCAAAAGTCTTTTTGTGGTGTTTACGAGAAGCCTTATTTAGAGTTTGACATGTAAATTCTAGTGTCTTCACATGAGCTTTTACTTAAGCATCAGGGCAGGCTTTGTAGGAAGTGTGCTGCTCGAGATGGAGCAAAGACTTACTTTAGGATTTTATTGTTGGAAAAATCTGCTGTGAATGCATCTATTTTTAGCATATCTGAACACTAAGTGCTTAATTAAATTGGGTCGCATGAAAAAATGTTGGTACCCTTCAAGAAACAAAAATGTTGTTCTTTGTGCTTTGTTTGAGGTTGTTCATAAACATATCATCACACATTTTTTGAATCACATTTTTAAACCATTAGATTGTGTTTCCAAAGGATGGGACTCAGTCATTATCTTGCTGTTTTATTGCAATACATTGCATCAAGGCAATTTATGGGTATTACTGTATTAAATAAAAGGTAGCGGTAGAGCAGTGCATTTTTGCATTTTCTTTCTCCCATATCTATTAATTGTTTATGTTGAATTGTCAGTAGGCGTGACTGTAAAGTAGTTGTAGCACTACTATTTACATAAATACTATCAATACTAAAGTCAAACACAACACACATTTTTAATTTTATTTAAAGAAAAAAGAACATTTTCTTGACAAAGTACAGGTTATTAAATGTGTGGTTTTGTTGCCTAAATTCTTATGCTGAATCTAGCTTCAGAAATCTTAAACCTTTTATTTTCCTACTTTTTAAACTGTTATGAAAATCCAGTGCATTTAAGTAAATAAGCTTATAACCTTGTGGTTATTATATGTGCCAAAACAAGTTGTACTTTTTTAAGGTTTCCATATATATTCAGGTTAACAGTTAAATCAAAAAGGTACCATGAACACACATTTGAATTTGTTTTTTTTTCCACTTTGGTGGTATGATTTTGTACATTGGACCTGTCGCCATTTAGGAAGCCCAACGTTGTACAAAAAAACCCACTTTGACATCACAGTATTTGTCATTAAATTGTATTTATGAATGTTTTAATAAGAGAGTTGGTGAGAAAACCACAAATCCAAATAATGCAAAAGGTAGAATTTAGACAAACTTATTTATCACTGTAAATCTAATCTTTAACTGTTTTCCTGTGTCTAGATTATTATAAAAATGTTCTAATATTTAATATATATTATTTTCTATTATTATAAAATTGGGCTGCACGGTGGCGCAGTGGTTAGCACTCCTGCCTCACAGCAAGAAGGTTCCCGGTTCAAGTCCTGGCTGGGGGAGCTTTCTGTGTGGAGTTTGCATGTTTTCCCCGTGCATGCGTGGGTTTTCTCCGGGTACTCCGGCTTCCTCCCACCGTCCAAAAACATGCTTCACAGGTTAATTGGTCACTCTAAATTGTCCCTAGGTGTGAATGTGAGTGTGCATGGGTGTGTGATTGTGGCCCCTGCGACAGACTGGCGACCAGTCCAGGGGTGTACCCTGCCTTCGCCCATGAGTAGCTGGGTTAGGCTTCGGCAACCCCGTGACCCCGAAAGGGATAAAGCGGATTGGAAAATGAATGAATGAATGATTATTATAAAATTGTTTCACTGCTGTATTTGTAAAAAGACAGAAGAAAAGAGACATAGCTTGTAAACAAGTTGAGAGAAAAGCTTAGTTGAGAGCAAGATAGAAGAAAAACACTTCAGTGAAACTCATTCATGTCTATTTGGATAATTCTATAAATTCATATTGTTCACATTATTTGTCCTACACTGACATTTTTTAATAATAACCCACTTAAATAGTTGCAGACTATCAAAGACAGCTGCTCTGCATAGCTGAAGTAAATCATCAAAGATCTATTTTTTTCTGCAGCATCTTTAGTACATTTCAGTCTCTAATGAAGTCTGAAAATTGCAACACATCGAGCGAAAAAATACATCCGTTGGTTAATGGAATCATTACAGCTGAGTAGATTCCAGATTAATCCCACGTAAGGGAAAGATCAAATGCAAGCCAGTAAGACGGATGTCGAGGGGAATAAGAGCACTGAGGCTTCTGGTATAATCCCATTAGGAGCTGAACGTTCATTCAGACTGAAGACATTCTGCGTACAGTAGCAATGACAGAGATCGAGGGTCAGTGGGGTCTGGTCAGAGACAGAAAAGGGCTCCAAACGAAGTCAGTTTTAATGAGCGCTGTAGTGTAGCATTTGGTTCATGCTATTAAACATTTACAGTCTTCATTTTGAACATCATTTGCCTTCTGTGGAGGATTTTACATGGACTATTATTGAAAAGATTGGATTATAAAGAGACAAAGACAGACATGCGTCACTGCTTCATATGGGTTTCCAAAAGCATGTCTTAATACAGAAGGATAACATACGTGGTTATACTGTAACTATGAATCATTGCAGGCACATCCATTCCTATAATCCTGAAGGGATTTGATCTAAAATATTACTGTTACTGTTTAAATGTACTGATTTTAATGATAAACATGTACAGCAAGAGTTTGAATTGGATTATTAAACCAGAGGAAATTTATTTGCCTGGTTTGTTTACTGTCCGTTTGACATTTTACAGAACACTGCAAATATAGATCTATTAAAATACTAGGAAGTACACGCGCGATTTGTGAAAATTAGTGATATGGAGACCGATTATACATATAGTGAAGTATTCTAATGAGTTATTGAATACTTTTACGGTGGAAAGTGAGGTTGCGATTTAAAAAAGCAGGGCTGGTTCCAAAGGTTTAAAACATTTTTGAAAAAAAAGTTGGATCCTTGTGGAGGTCATAACCTGGTTCAGAAATCCTCCTGTTTTTAGTACTTACACATGGTTTCCATTATCTTTTTTTTTTCAACTTAATTCCAAAATACGTTTTGGTTTACTGAAGTTATGACTGCATTTATTTGACAGCATTATGTTTTTTTCCTTCTCCCAGTGAAATATTATCCAGCATCGGAGCGGGGAGATCCAGCTGGTGCTGTTTAAAACAAAGAAGAAAAGCAGACGATGGTGATGGACGCACAGATGACAGAAGCCTCCATTTCACAATCAACTGCAGAGCAAAAGGGTGCAATGACCTTTGGGTTGGTAGAATGGCCACGCTGTAGAGAGCTGATGACAACAAATTGTCATGGATTCAAATACCATTCATTATTGAATCTTATAGATTTTGTTAAAGACCCATGTGCATTAAATTTACAGCCAGAAATATTGAATACATGAATGAAATCATCAGCATTACATTTATTTTGGATTTCCTACAATTGTTCAAATTTGAGGAGCTACAGGAAACAAAAAAGATGCTCGGTTCTAGGAGTGGTTTTACTTTTAAAAAAAGGAAAGAAAAAAAACTACTAAAACAAAAGCAAGATTTCATTAATGCTGAATTACTTAGTAAGATAGACTTGGGTTACCTGGATGTGTCCAAGACCACGACAATCCAATCAATCAAGACACCTACCAAATACTTGAAACCGAAGAGCTTCAGCTGCTGTGCGGAAATGAATTTAAAATCACAGGGATGAGCACAATATCATTGCTTTTATAATCAAAAGAAATGCACAAATGCCTATTGGTTTAATGTAATGCCATACAAATGACTAGTTTTGCCATTTTAAATATTATTAATTCAACTTTCTGCATATAAATTACCCAACAATAGACAAGAGCTTTTGCTCTAAGATAATCTTTGAATCTAATTGTTTAAAATAACATACTGGATCAGTGAACCAAAGCACTTTAGCTTTAATTTATTCTGTGTATTTATGAAATAGAAGTAAAAAAAAAAAAAAGAAAAGAAAAATCACAAAATACACACCAAGTAAGCATTACATTTTTTTAAAACTGAAAATAGTTCGGAAACACAGAGACGTCACAAAATCACTGCATCAAAATATGCTTTATCATGCAAGTTGAATTTATTCTTTTAAATAACAAGGCAGTATAGCGATTAAAGAGGGCCAAGATGTCAAGTGGACCCAGAAGAAACTAAAGCACACAGAAAAATAAAGCTTTTACCAATAAATATATTGTGTGACATCATGTCACATTACTTAATAGAAAATAATGAAATACACTATTATTCATTTGTTTGAATTAATATCTATATAGATATGTTAATCTGTCCACACAGTAAAACATTTTTTTAAATACAATGAAAACTTCCAACATATGGAAATGTTTAATCATACATGTTTTTTTATTTGTTTATTTTACATTAGCATTTTTTTTAATGATTGTCTGTGTGTGTGTTTGCTTAAATGTGTGTATCATTCCATTCTGCAGAAATCCTCCAGGCTGTTCTCTCTGGTCTTGGGTATCTCATTCTGATCTAGTAGTCGGTACTGGAAGGAAACGCGGTTGATATAGTTCCCACTGGACACCAGCCTCACCACTGAGTTATCACAGCCAATCTTCATCTGGGCTGAGGGGGTCACAAAAAGCCAAAAAGAAAACAGAGTTCGGTACGGCAGTTCTCCAAACACATCTATTCTCGTCAGCTAGAGTGGAAATCTTCAACAACACCAAGAAAGTTTAGACACGAAGTTATCATTTACTCTGGAGCCATGTGACATTCAGATAGTTTTGGATTTAAGATAACAGAACCCTTGTAATCCTGCTTCAAGCAGATTGAGCAACACGAGGTACTGCAGTGTGACTGTAAGGAGCCTTTCAGAATGGTTGCAGATGTTGATGAAGGCAGTTGCCTGTTGTTTTAGTACTTTTTTCAGAGAAATTTGGTAGTGGGATACTTTTGAATGAATATATAGTTTACTTCTGCATGAATGCAATTTTTTTTCTGCACACTTTTTTTAATCTGATAAAAAGTTAAAATAATAAAATATTTTTTTAGGATTACAAAATGATGCAAAGTTTTTACAATACAAAAGATGTGTATGTCAAAAAGCAACACTTCATGTACAGGGATGTTAACAATACCAAAACAGAGATTTATTACTCGGTTTTAGCCCATTTAGTTTTTAACAATTAACACAAAGCTCTGTGAGAGTATTGTGTTCAAATAAAAAAAAAGTTGTGTCACATTTTAACATGTATAGCAGAGCTGAATGTCATTGTTATTCACTCCAGGGATTCATTGTTTTGGATTATAGTCTCCAGTTTCTTAGAAAAAATACTATCATCCTGGTGAACTTTTATTACAGTAAGTATTTTTTATTTGCATGGATTGTAGTGTAATTTAATCAAAATGCACATGGGGACCACATGGAGCAATCTGATCTGTGATTGACAGTCTGGATTCTTAGACATGTTTTTCCTTAGATCCAACTGGACAAGTAAAGTACTCAAATGAATTTAGGCAAAGCGCCTTTATGAATCTGCTGCAGGATTCCTGAATGACAACCTTCTGAAACTGATTTTAGGAAAATCCCAGTTTTGTTTCTGGCTCTGATTCCAGAGCTGGCTCTGTTTTGTAATCTCTGAACCTTTCAAATTAAAATTAGGTCACTTCCACTAAGTGCAGGACACACCCACTCGTAATGTCACAGTTCCTGAAGAAAAGCCAACTTTTTTTGGTTTCCAAAATATAGTTTTCCCAGGAGTTTTTATTGAATAACAGGATCAGAAAAGAAAGTAATGTTATTATTAATATAGTTTATGATAGCGTGGTATTCATAGGATGAATGGATTTTAGTTTATTGAATGAACACTTTCATTTATATACTAATGAAAAGAAGTTACAACTGACTGACAGATAAATTGTTATTTTCAACAATGACTACTCATTTAGGGTCATATCAATCTTGATTTTTGAACTTATTCAAAAGAAAAAAATAGAAATGTAACAAAAGTATTTTTTTAATGCAAGGGGGGAAAGCAAAGACATTTGAGTTGGAATGTTGTGTGTAAAAATACTAAGAAGCAAGCAGAAAATGCTTCTGCTATCTTCTGATCGCAGATTATGAGGAAGTGATGACTTAAATATTCAGATATCCTTGTTTTTCTTCTTGATATTACTTACATTTTGTTTAAGACCATGTCATCCTTTCCCTGTGGTTGACAATGTCCTTACTAGTGCTTTGTTAACTTTAACCTGGCATGGGCTTAACGGGTTTAGTAAAAAAAAAACACATACTGTAACCCAGAACTGGATTCTGTTTATACATACTGTTCACCAGAACATGAAAGCATCCAGTAGATTTATTCGTTTTTGAATGAAATAGTAAAGTGCATGCATGGACTCACCAAGTCCACTGGGGGAGAAGCAGAGGTCAGCCACAGGGATCATCTTGGAGGTGTCCACACCGTTCCCTCCCAGAAGCTCCACATAGTCACCAGACCCTGAACAGCCAGACCACATTTGTCTCTGCAACAGAGCATCAACAGGATATGTGAGTGCAGAGCTGAAGCCAGTGGTGGTGGGACCATCACTCAAGGACAAAGTGGACATCCTAACACAACTATGCCAAGAAATACAGTTATATGAATCTGAAGGGGTCCAAACAATTTTGAGAAACAAAATAAATAAATAAAATAAAAAGAATTGAGGAGGACATGATTTTAAAAAAATTGTACATTTTATATATATTTTTATTGTCTCAGTGAAATTTGGTTTTATATTTGATTTAAGAAATGAAATACTACTCCAAATCTAAATAACGGAAAGAAAACTAGATTTTATGCTCTGAACTTGTTTGCAAAACTTTTCACATAAGTTGACTTTGTAACTTGGTTTTGGAACAGAGACACTTTTCCTTAATATCTGGGTAGAAATGACTTGGCATAAAAGTGGCGAATTTTCCAACATTCAATTAATCACAGTGTCAGGAGTCTGGCAGCTGGTGTCAGAACAACTGCCAAAATGCTCATCAGTCATCTCGTGGTGTTCAGTTTGATCAGCTTGATTAACACCACTTCTGCCCTCTTGACTCAGATCTCGTGTTGCATTTATTAGTTTACTCTCACCATAGAACAAGTATTTCATATTTTTTATACACACATTTGTAAGGTTTAAGACACGTGAGTAATTTTAAGTTCTTTTGTTTTAATTACACGACTGAGCTGTAAAACAAATGAAACATTTATAAATATATTTTTAATGATTTGTTCTCACATAGATCCAAGCTCTAACTGCCTGAAAGCGCACATTTTGGATGACTTTTTTTACATTTTGGAACACTTTCAGTTACAATAACATCCAAAAATTCAGTGCCAACATTTCTCTGATGATCATAATTCAAAAGCCGAACAAATTAGAAAAAAACAACATAGGAAATAAAGATTAGATTTTTTACAAAGAAACTATTGACACTAAGAGTCAAACTGGAATCCTAAAATTGGCATAAACCAAACAGTACCACACTTGAGATTACATTTAAGGACCTGAGTTTAGAGGAAAAAAATGAAATGTCAAAATAAAAGAAGAATTTTCTTTGCATCTGTTAGCATTAAATTGCTTGTATTTCACAAATGTAATGAAAACATAAAAGGTCAGACACTAGTTTTTGTTACTTTTTTCTGAAAGTGAGTTACTTTTACTACAAGTTATTTGTAACTTCCGAGCTTCTTTTCTTAATTTTAAAATGTGTTTGAAAGCCAACTAATGGTGTGTTTTTTGATTAATAATTTGAAAATATAACAACAGTGTTTTTTTGTTGCTGTTACGAACTGAAAACTATTCTGTTTACATGTTGTTTTCCTCACATTTTACTTCTATTATAATGCAATACACGGACCCACCTATCTGTTTATTGTTGTTTTTTGGGGGGGTTTGATCCCCTGAACGATTTTTACTCTACATTTTAATTTGTGTAAATGCTTTGTGTGGGACTAACCAAAAGGCGGATCTCATTGCTCTTGGCCTCCCCTAAGCTGAGTTCTGTCAGTCGAATCTCCACTGGGTAGATGACAGAGAAGCTGCAGTTCGTGCGCTGATGTGGGATCACCATGGTGAAGCTGCCCTCCGGACTCTGAGACATGATGTTGCAAGCTTTGCACACAAACGCGCACACATACACACCGACACAACAGGTTTCAAGTTTCAAACACTTCTCCATCACCATGGAAACTCATTGAAAACACTTGAGGTCACAAATGTGACATGATCAGGTTCAATTATTGGTGCTCAGACTAATTTTATAAGTTAAGAAGTTAAACTTTAGATTGGCTTTTATTTGTCTTTTATGATGTTTTTCTTCAGTTTTTCTCAGTTGCTTGCATCAATAAAAACCGTAAATGTAATTAGATTTTTGTTTACAAGAATCAAGGATTTATGAACCATGAAATCAGCTTTAGCTGTTGGTCATTGTTAGAGTAAAGAGTTACGCTCCAGCCTAAATTTATGTTGTTTAGATAAAAATAATCAGCTCTAACCGCCTTGTTATCCTGTGGGGATTCTTCTCACAGTGTCTTTGTCTTAAATCCAGGCAGTGATTGTTATGTTGCTTGACACAGTGGTAACACAGTGTTTGCCAAGCAGCTGGAAAACAGGTGCATCCCTCTCAGTCAATCTCTTCATGTCGCTCCTGGCTTTGATTAATGCTCGACGGAGCACAAATGATCAGGAGGAGAAAACATGCGAGAATAGAAACAAGCAACCGAGTCTAAATCTCAAGAAAAGGAAAGTCAATAAAACACATGTGACTTAAATGCAAAAGCTTTTAACGTCCTCAGGCCACAAGTGTAAAAAATCTGTTGGAAGACTCACGCATGGGGTTGTGCATTTTTTTCACAGCAAGAGTGAATCCACTGTCAGGAGTGTCAATACGAAAGAAGATCATGGCCACGTTCTGAGAGGATCGGCTGCTGAGTCCTGGAGCCATGGTGGAGCAGTAGTCTGTGTAGCGCTCATGTGGGGGCAGGGGGTGGTCATGACTGCTGGGGAACTTCTCTCCCTTCAGAACCCAGCCGTCAAAAATCTGAAGCAGCAAAAAGCGTATGGAGGATGCATCAACACTTGCATAGTCCAAAAAAGGCTTCCATATTTATGAAACCTTATCAGTGCGCAATACATACGTGAGGTGGTCTAAAGGGGACATTAAATAATGTTCTTTAAGTCCTGTTCTTAATTTATGCATCAGTGAGACCAAGGTGGAATGTAACCGGCTCTAATTTACTATCATAAATCAATTAGCACTCTATTTTTTTATGTGACAAAAAAAAGTCTGCACTTGATCTGATCGGTAACGGAGTATGACAGCTATCCACAAATCTAAAATAAAATAACTCGGCAGGGGTAAGATTATATAAGTTCCCTCCTTCCCACTACTTTTCAAGCAATAAATCAAACTGTATTTGACTTTAGCTAATAATCACTATATTTGTTTTAATCTAATGTGAAATAAATGTTAATTATGTGTAACTGCAAATAAATATATATACACACACACACACACACACACATATATATATATATATATATATATATATATACACATATATGTATACAGAAATAATGAAATGCATTTATTAAAATGAACAAGAACAATGAAAAAAATACGTACATGTAAAAAGAAAAATAACTGTAATTACTCATAATCAAACACACACAGAATATTCTTTTTAATTAGGACATTTAATTATTTATATATATATATATAATATGTGATTTTGTTGTATTGTCAACAATCAATGCTTGAAATCAATCAAATAAACCAATATTACTTTCAGCATTTTTTTCAATTAGCGGCTATCAAAATCCAATATGTCTGTATTTCAGGGCGGGACCAGTATGTATGGGGTTCACATTTTCTTTCATAAAGTTTTTTCATTTAAAAATAGCAATACAATTTGTGGGAGACATTTTTTAGATCCTGTTTAAAACTGAGTGCAAACAACAACACACACACACACACACACACCCCGGTGTCAGCCTAAAGTGAATGCTATTAAAAAACTGTGTCTTTGGCCCACATGAGTTAACCGGCAGGCTTGGCTTCTGAAATAAAGCTTTTGCATCCCACACATCCCTTTTGGCAACGTGACCAAAGCACAGAGGATCTGGGGTTGTGGGGTTTGCCACTCAATTGTGCCTTAACCCTGTTTGGCACAATTTTAAACAAATAGAAGGAGAAAAATAGAATTCCTTTCCTTGGGGTCTGGAGATCAGTGTGTTCGTGTGTGCAGGGGAAGTGTTGGAGAGTGGGAGAACCTTGATGAAGTCTCCAGCGCTGCAGTCAATGTTCACATCAGACAGCTCCAGACTGATGACCTCATTGGGCTCAGCAATGACAAAAGCTGCACAGGCCAGTTGTGGATGGGATGCCACGAAGGTGAAGTAGCCTTCGGTAGCCAGCATGTCCAAGCATCCTGGAAACGCCACAAACACTTCAGTCAGAATCATCTTCAACTTTTTGCCACAACAACAATATATAAATATTAATAACAATGCAAAAAGTCACTTTTAAAATATTGACACTTCTTGTGAATGAAAATGACAAAAATGTCACTTAAGTGTGATGGGTAAAAATTATGTAAAAACTGAATTAATCAAATTTTATCAGATTAAAAAGGGTGTTTGTAAAGTGTGGACACCTGATTTTAATTATGTTTTGCTTAAGAAGTTAGTTTTGCCAATAAATCCCCACATTACTGTTCCCTATTTATGTCAGAACACTTTCAGATGTGAAAGCTGTTGCATTGTTGGACTTAATCAGCTTCTGAAAAAAAGCCATTGTTCACTGCAGTTCTTACTGAGAGGTCGGCGGAAAATAAAGTCCTCTGATTCTCTTTTCTGGGCAAAACTGAGCAGAGAATATATTCCATCTGCAGCCTCACTGTCCTGCACAAAACGTGACAGAAACATGTGACAGATTTCACCTGAATGCACATGCAAAAACTAAGTTTAAAAGTTCATAAAAATCTGAACTATGACTAAGTGTAAGAAATCAAACTTGACGGTACCTCGATGTAGCGTGCGAGTCCCATCCTTGATGACAGGGAGATGAGAAAGAGCAGTAGCTGTGCGCGCAGAGCCAACGACATACTGAGGCGCGTCTCTGTCCAAGTGAAGCAGGGAGGAAAATAACGGTGCAGCCTAGGAGGTGCAGCTTTTATAGCAGCTCCAACAGGCAGGCATGCCAGCATTACAGTGACTGAAAGCTCTGAGCCGAGCGGACGTACAATTATTTTTTAATAATAAGTCAATAATAGCAGCTATTGCCAGCAACAAACATGCTTAGCAGCGTAAAAACTAAGAAAAGCATATGATTTTGTTAAAAAGAAGGCTAGGCTCATTAAAACTGTTATGTAAAACAGATTTCTGCCCAACATTCTGTTGTTTATTTAGGACAGTTTGGTGCTTTTTTTAGCTGGTACAGATCATTAGCTAAACTGCCACATACATTTTAAAATTAACCAGGCTCCAGCTTTGGCAAAGCACAATTTAATTCATATAAAAAATCAAGTTTTATCTCAACAAAAAAAAAAAAAAATGTAAATAATTAAAATAGCTTTAATAAAACCATTCAAAAATGTTATCCCATTACCAATTTTTCAGCTGAGTTTAGCTGTCAAACACACAGTGTCCTGTTCACATACACTGCGTGAAATTGACCCCTGTGTTTGTGAGTTTCCAGAAATTGGCACAGGAGCCAAAATCATCATCCATCCATCAATGAGACTGTATGAGGCATTTGCATTTCTAATGTATACCATCTTCAATTTACACAGCTGTGTTTTTATCAGAGGTTTTAGGTTTAACTCTCTAAAAGACACTGCTATGATGTACTTTAGTCAAAAATACCAAAAACAATACCAAGTTAGAAAATCTCACTGCGAACCCATGAAAACAGTGGTATAAATATTAAATAAGTAAACTGAGGAATCCAAATAATAAAGAAAAAAAATCAGCTGTGATTCACCTAAACCTGATTGGATGGTCAGGAGGAAATGGAGAAGCAGAAACTTAATTGGAATTTCAATGAAAACAAAAAACTTAATCAATCTGAAAAACAAAACAGACACTGGTTCTCAAAATATTATTTTTTTACTTTATTAATTGTCTTTTAAACCGCATTGTTTTCTGTTTTTGCCCTTGGGGGAAATTTGAGAAATTGTATCCCATGCAAAAGACCATTAAAGCTCTTTGCAGTGAACAATATACACTTGCTTTAGTGCCTCTTTACACATCATAACTTCAAGCTAATAAACTCAACATGATCTCATTTGAAACACAATAGTTCACAGATTTTAAATGCAATGTATTGTTGCTGTGGGCCAAAAACTCAGCAAGTTATGGACAAAACAAAACAACAAACAAAATATTGACTTCAGCTAATAGTGCAAAAATAACCTTCAACAAATATGTGTGATTGAATTCCCCAAAAACCAAGCTAGTAGGAAACACTTTAGCCAACAAATGCAAAATCCAAAATTCTACAGTTGGACCAAAACGAGCAAAAAAAAAAACAGCTGCTGACAAAACAGACAATTAATTAGGATGTTTTATCCGTTCCTTCTTAAGGAAAGTCTTAGTCTTGGAGTCTGTGTCCTCCTGTATTGGCCCAGGAGCTGATGGAAGGGATGGGTGGAGCTATCCAGGATGCTTCAGAGTTTTTGAAGCATCCTTCTCTCCATCACTGTCTCTAAGGAGTCCAGCTTCATTCCCACCATGTCCCTGGCACATCATTCAGAGAAAATGTAAAGGTTCCATAGAAAGGAAGTCCATTTACACTGAAAATCTGGCCAAATCAGCATGCTTTAAGAAGTAAAGTGAAATATCACAAAAAATATTTAGTTTAGTCAGGCATCACACTTAGTAACGAATTATTCTCAAATTATAAGAGAAGACATGGATATTTTTAATAGGAAAACCTTCATAAAACATCAGGTTCACTACTTTGCAATCTGCTTTTGCATTGGCTCATCTCAGTTACTTCTTTATAAAAGATGTTGGGTAGTATCTTAAGAAGGAAGTGTTTCCCTTGACCAACACAATTACTTTTTAGATAAACGTGAACATTATTTTGTCTGTGTTCCATGAACACTTAGAAAAGTTATGAAAAACATGTTTTCTAAAACGTTTTTTTTATCTTCTAATTAACTAATCGCCAAAATGTTTCATAAATCTATTATAGTTGTAAAGATTTACTCAATTAAATGTTGTTTAGTCTTTCCTTCCTGCCTACAGGAGAGAGGGTATGCAAGTAAGAAAGGTAACCAAGAACAATCTATGAAACAATTTTACAGAGCAATCTATGGACATTGAACATCGGGATCTCACTGAAAATCTTTGATCTCCTGCCAATTTGACAATTTCTCTCCTCATACCTAAAATGCTCAGAACCGCCACATCTGCTTGTGTGAAAGTGCCAGACACCTTCAGATGATCTGTTAATCAAGTGCTTTCAAGTGTTTTCTTCCAACAGCAGCAGCTTCAGGCTTGGGAGGTAGGAATGCAACAGGGGTTTATGGGTTTTTTCATGTCCCCAGAATTTATGGGAATTCAGGGAAAAATGCTTTTTGCGTTTGTTCCCAAAGAAAGGAATAACTTTCCCACTTCTGGGTGATCTGTACATCTTTAACATCAGGAGAGCTCTAGCAGCATTCTAACCTACCGGTTTGTTTCCATGATCATAAATGATCTGAAAGTGAAAGTGAATCAGGAGCAGACAAACAAATGTCATTTGAAAAAGCTTGTAGTTGTGACATAAAAACTGCAATCAGCAGGCAACAAGTTCCCTGCTCTGCTCCACTCTGATGCATCCACTTGCAGACACACAGATCCATGTGTATCTTTGTTTTCCACATCCGAGTTGGCATCTGGCTCAAAACTGGGCAGCTGTATAAACCCAATTTTGCTCGCCATTTTTGTTGCACCTCTAATGTTAGTGTGTGGTTGAGAGGGGCTGTAAGCTAGCAGGAGAGATCGTGAAAAATGAGCACAGGCTTACTTCTGCACCAACAGTCCTGCCCACTCCAGAGGGAAATTTCTGATGACCTACTGCTGCTCTGCAGAACCTATATCTTGGAAAATGACATGTTTTTTGATTTAGCCCTACAAACAGAATAATCATAAATAAAAGACCACTGGAAACGTTTTTACAATAGATCAAAAGATGATCAGAGTGGGATTTTAAACACATAGATATCAATTAAAGCAACATCTGAGAATCTGCTGGACCTTGTTAAAATTAGCAAGCTGTGGATAAATCTCTTGCACAGTTTTTGCATTCTCAGGTTGAAATTAATCAAATATCAAGAATCCATCAAACACAAAGTTTTTATGAGCTTAATAATCAATATTTACACATGTGGTCAATACAAAATCTTTTCAATTGTAGTGGCTCACATGAATATGGAGAACCAAAAGGTTCAGATATAAAAAAAAAAAATAGAGAAGTTTGTAAAAGGGAAAGGTTGTGATGTAATTCACTTTGTAGCAGTGCAACATTTTCATTCAGATGAGACTAATTTCAAGTGTCCACTCTGCCGTTGTGAAAGGTCAAACTCATATGTAGGCGAGAGCAGGAGATGATGATCATCGAGTCTGTATTCATGCTCACATGTTAACAAAAGAACAACTCTCACATTCTTTCATTCAGCAGAAATGAAAATTGTGCATGTGTGATTAAACTGAGCTAATGATAGCTGACATTTTACTCTGGTGATGAAGGTCTGCGATGCCACGCGCTGGACAGCAAAATAAAAAAAATAACAAAATAATAATGAATGAGATGAATAACATTTACGGACCCTCCACCTCTTGTCTTACAATGCTGATGACCTATTCAAGGTGTATTACTTTCATTTAATAGCCAGTGGCTGCCGATGCTAATTAGTTAGTCTTGCAAACTAACTAATGTCCAGGCTTATTAGCCAGAATCTCACTGCAGAAATGTGTTTTGCAAATGATATGGGGGAAGAAGGGAAATGTTAACAAATGAAACATGGCGTTTTTGTCAGCTTCATGTGCTTGTCTTTTAACAATTCCAAAAAATGTGACGCTTATATTTTATTAAGGGTATGTTTATTTGTAACTCCGTTGGGGAAATTACTTCCAAGTCTCACACAACACTGAACAAAATATTGTGTAAATAAGTTACGCAGCAAAAGCACTACATCATCTGCAAAACTTTGACCTTAAAATATAAATCTTAATTCCACCCCCTCATTTTCAGTTAATGACATATGGGAGGGGCAATGGATTATACCACTTTAAACCAACGGCTGTTCTTTGTATTATTTTTTTCCTTTCTTATGCATCAAGAAGACATGTATTGAATACAGCATGAGTTTCTCTTACAATTCCAAGAATGGAAGAGAGCAGTATGAATTACAAGAATTTTGTTCTGTGCCTCCCCCTTGCTTAATCAGGAAAAATTCTATATTTTTTGAATATGCATATTTATATCTTAAGATGGTCCCGCCATTAGCTATTCACGGCCCATAGAATAAAGGGGAAAGATATGACATTTGAATTCACAAGAAATAATGAAGAATGATAGTGAAAAAGAAGGATGTAGAATTTTCAACTTCACTTTTTTTTATTTCAATTAGTACTTTTTTTAACTTGAAAATGTTTTGCACAAGTATTTCGAAATTTTAACGCATGACTCTCTTTTAACCCTTCACTGTGGATCTTTGTCTTTAGAAGAAAATCCTAACAATGTGAATACGTATCAGGTTAGTTAAGTATGAATTCCAATATACGCTGCACAATTGTGACTAGATGTTTGGAGGCAAAGATCTTAAAGCATATAATTGCATTTAAATGTATAGATTAAAAATGTATTCCACACTAATGTTGCCATGTTTATCCATCCATCCATTTTCTAAATCAGTTTTGTCCCTTTTGTCCCCCACGGGGCTGCTGAAGCTTATCCTGGCCACTCAGGCAGGGGACAACCTGGACAGGTCGCCAGCCTGTCGCAGGGCCACAATCACACACCCATGCACACTCTCATTCACACCTAGGGACAATTTAGAGTAACCAATGAACCTATGAAGCATGTTTTTGGATGGTGGGAGGAAGCCGGAGTTCCCAGAGAAAACCCACCCATACACGGGGAGAACATGTAAACGCCACACGGAAAGGTCCCCTGTTGATGCTGTTTCAGGCCCCCCAACTGGGACTTGAAATGGGGGCCTTCTTGCTCTGAGGCAGGAGAGCTAATCATTGTGCCACCGTGCAGCCCCTTTGTCATTTTTATGTTTTTATTTTGCTTTTAAAAAAAAAAAAATACAACATAAAAAATGGCATTGTTATTTTTTAAAGTAAAAGGAGAAAAAACCTGGTGGCACACCAAAGTCATAAAGATAGAAAATACCATGTTCGGCTTGGTTTTCTTGCATTTTTAATTCAAATAAATCTGCTGCAGCAGATCTTACTTAACACAGCATGGACTTCATTTTGAAAGGAACTTATGTGTGCTGCTGTCAAAAGTTAAAACAGCTAAAATATAACAGTTATAATTCAATAATTGTAAATATATAAAAAGACTAAATTGGCCAGTTTAATTAATTTGCTTATAAAGGAATGGATTCTTTCATGGATTCCATTCATTACACGTGGATTCACAATTAAATATATTGAAAACATCTTCTAAAACATCCAAGTCCTGTACAAACATTCTCTGTCCCATCAGAACATCACAAAGAAGTATGGAATCGAGGTGAACATGCAAAGTCGATAAAGAAAGCGCTAACATCTACGTCATGTTGTTTTCTGAGTGAGGCCCTGCCGAGGACTGTGTGCGATGACTCATCTGAGCATTACTCCTGTTTCTGAGTCACTGGCAGAGCAAATGCACTTCAGTCTACTGAAATCCCACTCCATGCTGTGGACAGACTGCTATGTGAATGCATAAATTGTTGGTTATTTGATCTTTTTTTGGACACCAGACCATGTTTACAGCTGGCTTCCAATCTTTTTTCTGCATCCAAATCAATTCAGTTTATGAGTTTGTCTCAAAGCGCTGTGCAAAAAGCAGAACAGCACAAACGTCCACAGAAATCACTTCTATCACAGTTCCTGTGTGGATGCTTGAAGCTCTCTGAGCAGTGTTTGTTTCTGCTTGTCCCCTCCTTCCGACCTCAGAATTCACTGGGCACGCTCAGAATTTCATGGATTATTAGTCAGAGTTTGTTTTTAACCTACACCTGTATTTTAAAAAAAAAAAAAAAAAGATAAGTGATGCTTATGAAAATACAGGAAGTGCTAGAATCAAGACTAAAAATACTGCACCACCACCTAGTGGCTGATGTTAGCCTAGGTTCCTGGGATTTATCAGATAGTGTTAAAAGAAGGGAAAGGAAAGATATATATGCATTGAAAAATTGATTGGGCACTGGGAGAAGCAGCAGAATCAATTAGGGATGTAAAGAATAGATATGTATCAAAAAATTGATAGAGCAACTGCAGTATCGTTTGAAAACCACAGATTTGAACAAGATTATGTTGGTAAAACACTATAAAACCGATCAAGAAGTTAATTATCAGTTTCTTGCTGTTTTTTATATACACATGATGCAAGCAAAAGACGTCCAATCAAGCTTGCTCCTATCAAGTCAGGTCAGTTACAAGTGAGGGATGTGAAATGTGTGTACTAAATATATAATAACCTTTTTTTTCACAGCACTGCAAACAATACTTTAATAATGTTTCTCTGTCAAAAGGCATGCGTTTTTATTGTTTTAAATGCCAAATAAATAATACATATCTAGATTGTATCGATTGTGGCATCACATTGCCAAAAAGTTATTTTCCAGTATGTATCAATTCATGGACCATGTATTCAGATCCATGTGGAATCACGTAAAAGGGAAAGATACACACCCCTAAAGTGAAGTGCAAACTATAAGTTCAGACTTCTTTAACCGACTTTTAAAAATAGATACAGAAAAGTTTAAGTCTGGCCCCAGCTGGCAGTTTGAGGCTGTCACGTATCTGTGTGATCAAAGTTAAATTGCAGTGATTGTTGACTCTTGACACCTAGTGTTCTAACTCTCCCTTATTGCCCAGCATGCACCCTCCTGCCCCACACCTGCTCCCTCACATATAAAAAAAGCATTTACTTAACAGTCTGTTGTGCCCTCCCTCCCCTCCACATGCTTAAACAGGTCCGCCTGTCAACCCAGCAGTTCAGCCCGGCTCTCCTCAATACCTAACTGATCCATTCATCTCCTGTGGGGGTATAATGACCTGACCCTCCCCGCGTGGACCAAACTGACAGAGAGAGATTACTTTAAAACTCTGCATGGATTTTCTCTATGCTCCTCCTCCCCGTTTCTCCCTCCTGAAAATGTTTAATTCAAAGTGTTTTAATGAGGAGCGATGGATAACACACTCTTTATTTAATTACCTTCCAGCTGAGTTCTTCTGGGGAGGTCTGACGACTCCCGTCTGATGCTGACTTTTGTTGTAAATGCATTTGGTCAGTTTTTTTTATCTAACACATTCTAAGAAATTAAAAAATAATGACAGATTAGGAATATCTGTCAAGATTTGTTTTTAACTCCAAATTGAAAATAGCACAAAGTAACAGTTCAATGAGGAAACAGTCATTCTACTGATTATTAGTAAGCATTAAAATTATTAATAAATATATTTGGATGAGGTATATCATTGTAAAATGTTGTCTTTTCAAGAAGTGAATAGTAGCAAGTTATATTTACTAAGATAAATGTATGTTAGTTCAATTTTACCTTAAAATGTCCTAAAAGTCACTCATCCATACTTTTTACTTTTATATTTGAAGATACCAGCTGCACATATCTAGTTACCTTCTTTTGTTGCATATAAGATTTGTATCATTAGTTATATTGATTTACAGTAACACATAAAAAAGAAAGTAACATGTTTGTTGAAAACCTGATGTTTAATTATTTTAAAAAATTTGGTTTTCAATGACATAAAACTATCCACAACATATCAACCTTTTTTGTGCAAATACAATGAAACAAATGAGAAGAATTCATGAACATTAATGGCATTTTTTTATGTTCAAACCATAAACAATACAGTTCAGAAAACATTGATAAGAAGAATAGAGCCTTTGCCATGACGAGTAAAACAAAACTACATACTGAGCTGAAAATATATTTCGCATTAGCCATTGTTGTATTTGATGTAGACACAAAATAAAAACTTGTATTCATTTACAATTTATGTAAAACTGTAAAAATCCATCAAAAAAAGAAATAAACCTCAGTTGAAAGTCAGATGGGTTATTCTATATTAAATGTTCCACGTTTCTGTTCTGTTTCTTGTCATGTTCACTCATGGTTTTATTCTTTCCTGCTTTTAGTTGATTAAATATCGTTTTGGAAAGTGTATCATATCATGTTTTTTGTAATTATCATTATTGAATGAAAAACAAATCTGCTGTACTGTATTACCTGCAAACAATCTCTGTCCATTTAAAAAAGTCAGATCAAGGTATATATAAAATGTTGAGATCTTGAGCAAAAGTCAGCACTCGGTCTTCTTTAATTACGGTTTTTTTGTTGTTGTTTTGCCTAACTGTAGTAAACATCCCTTGTGTTGGAGAAGGTATTAACATTAGAAAAACAGAAAGAACTCATAACAGCATCATTGCATTGTAACTGAGACAAATTTGTTATCAAAAAGACAATAATATCTGTCAAAAAAGTTTCTGTTTTTTAAGATAAAACAATTATTTGTTAACTTTTTTCCTAAATGTTAGATTTGTCTAACTTCAAGATAATCTACAATTTGATCTATTTTATGTTGAAAGAATTTAAATTGTTCAAGACACAAGACTTTAACTTTTGCCTTTGACTGTTGTAAATATTGTAAAGAACTTTACATTGAATATGTGTGAGCATCACCTCTGCTGCAATAGATTAACGTGAACTCTCTATGCTGCATGTCTCATTAACATCTAATCAGAAGTTGCAGATGTTTCCCCTCACTCTCAGATATGCTGGCTGAGTTCAGCTGAGGTGGGTGCGCCTTTGACACTCAGTAAATGTGTTCCTTTTATCATTCAGCGTCCACTCTGGCCTTACCTGCCTCATCCAGCCTAATAACCATTGATTAGTCTACATAATCAATGCACTCAATGACAATGATTCAGTGCACTGCATAAATTTATCGACTGCATTTGGCTATAAACAGCAGCTTTCTTTTTCATGCTTTTTCTGCATTCTCTTAGTTATGTTTTGATAGGAGACTAATTATAGTGTGACTCTCTGAAGAGCTGCGGGGCATATTTCATTAAGCAATACCAAGATGAGATAGAATACATTGATTTTCTGTCTAAGCTTTCAAAAATGTTTTAATATTTTTAAACGAATTTTTAGCAACCGAAATTATCACTAACTGGTTTTTACCAGAAGATGGCAATGTTGAGCTGCTTTAGGTTTCAAACTGGACCCTAGTCTTTGAAATTGTGTTAGATTTCTGTGTGTTTTCCTTTAAATTATTCATTTTTTGCATGTTATCAAAGAAACAGCCCAAAATGAGAAGAGTAAATCTAAAACTTTATTTTTCTGTGCTAAACCAAATTCTAGTCACCTTGTAAAATTACATTAAAGTGGTGTCATTACAAAAATATGAGGAAAAATAATACTATTGAATCCAGCTACTTCCTGCAAACCTAACCTCAGGTAAGGAAAGTTTTGGGGAATACTGTAAAAACACCCACATATATTGAAAGTACAATCTGATTGTATGTATCATCCAACTCTTAACTGTTGAATCAAAGGTAAAAGGAAAACCCCGCCGTGAGGCATGTAGGTTTGCTGCTTCTAGTTTTCGTGGCCATGCATGACCAGGTCATGTAATGAATGTTGATAAAGTAGAAAAGCTGGTTTAATCAGGACGGATCACTGTGCAGAGGTGGAGAATGTCAAAGAGAGCAGGCACAGCTGCTTAGTGAGAAATCCAATATTGACTGTCGGGATAAATGTCCTGCACATACTCTCATCTGTCCCAGGGGCCGTAGTATTATGCCTCTCGCGTTAGCACTCCTAATTGGATTAAAAATGGTTTGTTATTGGGAGAAAAATGACTGAGAAAACTATCATGATTATTGCCTCTCAACAATGTTGGCCCCCAGAGCTGAAGAGCTGGAGTAATTGCCTTCGCTTTGGAAAATGTCAGAAACAGTTGATGCATCCAAACATCCTCCCATGCTCTGCAGATGAAGGGATTTTGATCAAAGCAAAAGGACTTTTAGTTGTGTTATAAATTGAAACAAATGCAGTCACGTTTAGTAAGAAATGTTGCACCAAAGTTAACATTTCTCTCATTGGTTCTGCCCTTTTTGCCGTTTGCATTTCAAATATTTAATGCTACCCCTCTGTAGTAAACTGCATGTTTAGGTTTTTTGTGTTTTAGCTCTGAACGAGCACATAAGTGAAACTGGCAAACTCATCAGATTCAGTGTGCTGGAATCTGCTTTAGAAACTCCCATTAACAGAAAATAAATGTTTGGCGTCATAAAGCTGACAGAGTCTCATTCATACTGACACTCTGGCTAAATTACACATAAAAGCTCTGATAACATCATCATTTAATATTGATTTTTAATGCCGGTGGAGCCAAAAGCACATCCACGTGTATTTTGCCGATGAGGACATTTGGACCAAACATGCTGAGGAGAAGTAACAAAATCGACTCCTGTGAGGAAAAGATGGAAAAGAGAAGGAAGGACAGTGTAAGAAAGGGCGGAGGGAGGATGGAGAGTGGAGGTAAAGGGTTGGGGGAGTAGAAAGAGATTTAAGGCTGAGGCTCAGAGCAGATGTTAGTGCTGATGATGATGGATGTAGGTTGTTGAGATGCAGAGTTGTTATCATGAGAGGCACTCGCAGCCTCCTCATGGCACACTTTTCCCCAGATGTCACACTATGTGTGAGAGTCTACAACTGTGTGTTTGAGTTAGCGGAACAACAAAATGGAGAAATGAATTAGCCCTGTGCTTTAATTAAACCGAAAATCTGCAGTACCTGTGTGGGATTTTAAAAAGAATGCATGTTCAGAGACCCTTAATGAAAGAAATTCCCTCTCAGACTAAGTTCAGCCTTTGGAGGAGCAAACACAAGCAAGGAGTTATAACAAAGGATGATTTGGAGACTGATTGGCACAGATGAGACTAATGAATAACTATCTTTAATGCTCTTAGGTGCAGACACACTGAAAATCAACTCCCCTAATGGTTTAAATTGGATTAATTTGGGAGATTTTTCTCTTCTCTCACCCATGAACCAGGTTACATTCTCCCCTGTTAAAGCATGCATCACCCAGATACTACACACCGCCCAGCGATAATCGAACGCACAGGCTACACACATAACATATAGATGCAGCAGGTGGTTCTGTGTGTGAGCCTTTGAATGAGGACATGTTAAGTGGTGGTAACCTGCCGAGTGCTCTAACTAAGCAGATAAAAGGTGCAGGGCAGAAACACGTCAGTAATTGATTGCTAATTAGTTCTTCTGTTGTCCTCTATTGGGTTCTGACAGAGCTTTCCATTCACACACAGCCTCTGAGGCCTCAGAGCCACAAGAATGACTCATGTCACCTAAACAAATGACACAAGCTCCAAATGAAGGTTCTCAGATGGCAAAAAAGTTTTCTAAATTGGTAAACCTTTTTTTAAGAAAATATTATAACCTGTTTTAGAAAAAAAAAATCTTGCAGATGTAATAGAATACAGAGCTGCAAACTCTTCCTCTCTGCTGTACATCTCCCTCTCTTTCTCATCAGTGCATGAGAAATTATCTAATGAGGAATGGGTCGCACATTTCCACAAACTCATTAACCCACGAGCGAGTGAGACTAATTGCAGCGTTTGGGTAATGTGATTTCACATCTGTTACTGCAGCCCAGGACAGAGTAGTCTGCACAGGCCTGGATCTGGTGGGCTGAGCAGTGCCTGTAGAACTAGATCTCCCAGATCAACCCTGCTGGATGGGTGGAGTGGGAGCCTGCATCCAGCAGTTTGAGCCACTTTACTGCACTATCTTGTAAATGCATGCCTTGCAATGTGGGCGGGACCCCTGTCTTCCTGCTGAAAGAAATAAATAACACAAAAAATGATTGACTGCTGCTTGAACGGGTAATGTAGAGGTAAATACATGTGACAAAGAAGCATCGGATTGTGGTTATAAAGAGGAAACAATCAATAAGAAAAATACCCCTAAAAACTGTGACATTAATCAATGTTTCCTCCTTTTTTCCCTCGGATTGTTTCCAATCATTTAGAAAATATGTGAATGGAAAAAAGCTGACCAGCTGTTTCCTACCAAAAAATGACTAACAGCCGATTTCTGTTGATATTTATTACATCTCAAAGCATCTATCTTTATTTCGAACTATTTAGAATTTTTTTTTAAAATTGAAACACACACACACACACACACACACACACACACACACTGGGAAAAAGCAATAAAAGCCAAATATTTGTACATGTTTTTTTCTTGGCTAATTTTCCGCTATAAACTACTCCAAGTAATTTTATGTTGATGGAAAAAGTGGAAACCAACTGTTTAATGTGGGAAAAGTAATATAGTTTGGTTAATTATGATTAATCTTTGTTTAACCTCACTGCATTGTTACAGAAACTTCAATTATAAGTTTACAGGCAGTGGGACAGCTTATGGTAATGCCATATCTCATCAATTACCTTCCCATGACCACAAATTGGCCTCAGCGCTGGCAACGAGATGAGGTTAACACGCTGATTAATTTGAGCTGCTGTGATTTCAGGCTCAAGTTGACAAAAGTCAAGTCAGCCTGAAAGAGAAATTCTAAGTGATAAATGCAGGTCAGATGGATGATTATGACTTTAAAGGGGATTTAAAAACACACCAAATATCATAATGAGGCTTGCTTGTATGGATGTTGTAAAAACAAATTTGTTTCACTGTGGGTTCAGGTAAATGTGTGAAAGCGTTCATTTATGTGGCTCTGTTATTATATTAATGAATTTAAATAAATAAGTATATCCATCCATCCGTTTTCTTAACCCGTTCTATCCCTTTCGGTGTCACTGGGTTGCCGGAGCCTATCCCTCCTACTGTTGGATAAAGGTGGGGTACACCCTGGACAGGTGTGAACACTCACATTTAATTCATTAAAGACATATTTTAGTGATTTATTGTTTTCCATTAGGGTTAATTAACAAAAATAAACAATTAATAATAAATAGATTAAATAAAGTGAATTAATGTAAAACGAATGTGTCTGAATTTCACAAAAAAGTGTTACACCTTTTGCATTTCTATTTGCATTTTTTTAAAGAACTTATTTATCTGTGTCATTTCGCTTCTTCAATATCTGAATATTTGGTAGTACTGAATACTTTTACAGTAATGCTATAAATCACTTTTCGTAACATAACACAAAGTTCTCTTATAGCTTCAATAGCCTACAGAAGCCAAGTTTGCCAACTGGACTCATTTCCTCCAGTCTTCTTGCTTCTGACCGACACAGTCAAAAGCAATGACCGTCACATTACTGCACTGATATCTTTACCACTGCTGTATGTCACCTTCCAGCCTCCATAAGCCCTTTGACCCCAGGATGGAACCCTCATCTAATGTATTTAAACTCAGCATTTGGAGGGATGGTCCAAATGAACATTGAAACTGTTTTAAAATGTCTAATTCCCCTAAAAAATACAACAGTATTAATATCACTAGTGAATTGTTTAAATGACAGGCACATCCTTTGTGTTTGACATTCTTGAAAAGTACTTTTATTCATGTGTTCATTTTAAATCGGTACAAACCCGTGAATGTGGCGCATGAAAGATCAAACATTTAAGAAATATGTCAAGTAATAGCACATACAATAAGTTAAAACATGTCACAAAAAGACCAGCGTGTACAGCAAGAATGTTTCATCTACACAAAACATCCTAAAAACAGATTAGGCCTACTGAGAGATCAATGTATAGATTTTTTGTATTTTTCTTTTCTTATTTCTTTCGTTGCTTTTAGATTTTTTTTTTTTTTTGTCTCTTATCCTCCAAAAACAGCCGCTCCATCAGGGAGCGCCTCTTCTCTTTTGATGATTAAATCCACGTGCACTGTGCATGCCCAGACCCGGACCGAAAGGCTCACTGAGAGTGGCGGATTGGTACCAAATATGTCCAATATTATAAGTAACGATTTGACATAACACTAACGTCACTTGAACACAATAATGTGTGCAATGACACACTGATGAGAACAAATGTTTGGCTCTCAGTCATTTGGCCTAAATTCTAGACATAATTATAATAGTATTTATTTATCCTCAATAAGTGGTCAATCTCTGTCGAATTAAGGCGACCAAAAAAAAGGCTATTTTTTTATTTGTCCAAAGGTGTTGCCCGGTTATATTTTCTGTTGTTTCCGTTTTTGCCCCATTCTGTGGGTTTCTTCTAAACAGCAGGAGTGGAAACAGAAAGGGGGGAGAAGAGTCACTAGGTAAAACTCATGGACACTGTGTGCTCCAGCGCTTTGCGCCTTAAAGACGCGATGCTTGTCCCTCTCCACATGTCACTGTCCGGGGAGCTACACAGCTGCGGGGAGCCTGATACGTTCGTGGGGCCGGACAGAGAGGCCGACATCCCCGGGAAAGGCGACTGGTAGAGGTGAGACTGTAGCCCCGAGCCGTTGGATGACAGCCCGTTTGACAGGCCCATGGAGTTCGGTGGCGGGCCCGGACCCAGGCTGCACTGGGACAGGGACTGCGCCATGCTGGGCTGGCGGCCCAGGGCCGGCGGGAGCTGCAGCTGGGAGACCCCCGGCATACCCGTGGCCCAGCGCGAGTCGTTGGCGTGGAACGAGCACAGGCTGTTCTCCATGGCGGCCGCGGCGGAGAACTGAGGCAAGCCCGGGGTCGGGAGCAGCGTGCCCGGAGCGCGGAAGACGTTGGTGGTCTTCTTCCTCTTCTTCCACTTTGCGCGTCTGTTCTGGAACCAGACCTGAGGAGGGCGACAGCGCGGATACGGTCAGACAAATGGAGACGCATTTCTCAGGCAAAACATTTCCTTTTAGTCTTCTATGACTCAGCACGAGCCAAGTTGCTTTGAATGTTTTTCTGCCTTTAGTCTAAAAGTCCAAAAGTATTTTTATCCATCTGTCTTCCAAACCCCCTTATTTCCCATTTAGGGTTGCTGGAGCCCACACCAGCTACATTATTATTATTATAAATATATGTGTATGTATTTTTTGTGCTTCTATTAAAAATGTAAAAAGGGAAAAAAATAACTAATTGCATTTGATAAATGCTTCACTGAATTTAAAATAAAGAAACAATGACAAGAGAACATGGTATCATCCTAAAACCCTTGGGTTATTTTTCAATCTATTCTTGGTATTCTGATGCTGTGACATATTTGGGGTCACATTTTTGAGCAATAGAATTTATTTATTTATATTGGGGGGGGGGGGGGGGGTGTCATAGAGATTTTGTTTAAAATAAATTTCCTGTGGTTTTTTTTTTGTTTTGTTTCGTTTTTCTTTTTGGTTTTTTTTTTGCCTGAGTTAAAATTTTAAAAAAGTAGTCCCTTTCTAACCTGGAGTAAATAATAAATAATATAGCTGCGTCAACGTGTTTTTTATCCTCCCAAAAGTCTTATTTACCCCTGAAATTGGTCACAAATATAGTTTACCTTTAATTACAACAACATCCTGCCTCCTTTTAAACGTGAAAATATAATGTGCCAGACCTCCACCGACGCGCCACAGACTTGAGTGCCAAAAGCGCGCAGTGGGTTTTATAAAGATTTCATCATCTTCGCCTGTGATTAATGCGCGCGCCAGGCCGCGAGTCGATGCCACCGTATTAAAAGTGAAATCTCGCTCTCATTCCGCCCAGCCAGCCGTGAAACGTCGCCCAAAGCCATTACACTCGAGGGGGAAAGAAAATGCAATTTCTCATTCCATTAAAAAAAAGTACAATACATTCTGGAGTCCTATTAAGACGTCGCTGATGGAGCATTTTAGAGAAGAGGCTGTGAAGGAATGCGCGCGCCCTTAAGGCTGCACCTTCATGTTTACTAACAGCGCAGGAGCGCGCAGACAGATTCCAGAAATAAAAGAAAGACAATTAAGGTGACGGATTATTGTTCAGCTTTTAATGCTTCCAATGGGATAATTTGCATGAATTTCACATCATTGTTTAATAAGCCGTTTACTCTTATAAATAAGACTGAAATAGGTTCATATAGCGTTTGGATTATTATTGCATGGCACTTTGTTGTTTGTTCAAATAAAAAGGTCTATAATACTATAATTTAAAAATATAATACTATAATTATATAAAAAATATTACATTTTATAGCTAAATAAATATTTTTTTACTTTTTGATTATTGTTTTGCTTTCAAATTTAAAATAAAATCTAAAAAATTAGTGAAAACACATTATGTTCAAAATAAACTATTTCGTACGTTTAAGTCTTCAGTTTTTAAGATTCATATTGAACAAATAAAAGAAGCTGTTGTCATGTTGTCATTTGACCAAAAACTCAAATATGGCGGGAAATCTGCATTTCACTTTATTTCCTAAAAATTCAATAACTGTTAATTCTTTCATACTTTTATGGGTTAGTATAAGGTCTGGGGAAATGTAATCGAATCTGTCTCCTGTTTTTAAGTTTAGCTGCAAAATTACGCGTGGAAGCTTTTTCGAATTTGCGCGCTTCATCTATTATTTCATGTGAAATGTTTGTGCTCACATGATATAAAATCCCAGCCACACCCAAACACAACACGAAGAACATTCTAAAATCATCCGCATCTGTCTAACCTGAACTCTGGACTCGGTGAGGCCGATCCTCAGCGCCAGTTCCTCCCTCATGAAGATATCGGGGTAGTGGGTTTTGGCGAAACTGCGCTCCAGCTCGTTAAGCTGCGCCGGCGTGAAGCGCGTCCTGTGCCGCTTCTGTTTCTGCTGACTGGCGGGTTGACCGGAGTTCTGCTGCGTCTGCTGCTGCTTCTCCTGATCCTTCCCATTCACCGACATGCCGGTGGAGTTGGATCCCACTGTTGTGATGTCTTCCCCCGGCAGGAGAGTCGTTCCTTCCACAGAGTCCGAGCCGGGGGCCATGTCTCCCGGATGCCCCTGATCAGCCACTCCACCTCCGAGCCGACACTTGAGAGCATCTCTGTGTCCGAGCAGCTCTGCAGCATCCTTCATCCCTGCAGATGAAAAAGGAAGATCTGAGCAAAGGCTACTTTTACGCTGAAAATAGCTGCAGAGCACAAATAAATTCACAATTACACATTATTTGCTGTCAGATGAAATGAATTAGACACAGCTTAGCACAATTAATTCTATTAAACACTTCAAAAGTTGAACAAAAAGTAGAAATCTTACACTGGAGAGTAGGGCCAGAGTTTAGTGATGATAACTCACCGAGCCGAGCATCCAGGAGGTCGGCGTGAGAAAGCATCGCGTACCGCTCCAGGGCGAAATGCGCTCCAAAAAAATCCTACAACTTTGGGGCAATTTACAAAAGTATATATCGTCTAAATGAACCAAAATTCGGTTTGTGGTTAAAAAAGGAGGTCCCTTGCATTATAATGTCCTTTAGAGCGACGGGGAGGCGCTTAGTGGCTGAAGGAGCCCGTGCGCTTCCTCAGAAGAGAGCCAATCAGAGCAGGAGTTTAAAAATGTCAGAGGCTGGCTCCCTCCCTCTTTATTTATTTTTTTCTTCTTTTTCAAGCGATCGTGCGCGCGCACAAATCCAAACGCGCACAGGACCCTACAATTCAATCCACTGCCATTCCGTCCTCTGATTTATTGGCTTTTCATGCTCAAATTATTCCACGTTAAACATCTTAATATGTTTGTTTAATCTCATCTAAAGCCTGAGCTGAGACGGCAGTCTTTGGTTTGCATGAAAACACCCATGAGGGGGCTCTTCTGTTATTTTGTAAAATAATAAAGTTTTTTTTTTCAATAATATGGTTAGAAATCAAAGGAAGGATCTGTTTCCTCTCTGCTCTCTGTATTTATCACTGCTGACTTGTCATTATAGAAAGTATAAGAGAGGAGTCTAACCTCCTCCCAGTTCCACGGAGCCTCACTTCCCTCCCGTCCTTGGATCACAAACAAAACAAATATAGCTCGCATTCCCCCATGGCAGGTGATTTGTGAAGACAAATCGAGGAAATAAATAAATAAACGAGTACAGATGGATTTAAACTCTGTTAGTCATTGGCTGATTTAACTCCCATCGACTTTTCATCAACGCAGGTGCAATTAAAGGTATTTAGGCCTGTTTGCTGCGGACAGAATCAAACATGGTGGACCCTAAACGATTGTGCCCTTTCAGCAGAGGTCCATAAGAAGGTCTATTATATAATTAACAGGACAGCCATTGATCTGTCTGCAGACAGTGCTGGTTAGAAAAGGCTTTTGGCAGATGTCAGGGTGCGCCTGCCGAGGAGACCACCGCCTGGGACTAAATGGGGTTTCTCTGCACAATAGAAGCGTCCGAGCGCAGACTCGCCAGCCCTCCTCCTGCGCCGCGTGGAGGCAGCTCATCTTTTATGCTTCTCAACAGCAATCTGCCAGGACGCAGGGAAGCAGCCGATATGTGGCACAGCGTGAAAACGTTAAGGAAATGGTTCTGGTGCACGGTCCACTGAGATGAGGAAGGCTGTGCGCGCAGCTCCCATAGAAGCAATCAGCAGAGAAGGAGGCTCGATTCCTTTGATTCAGACCAGGACAGGAGAGGAAAGGAGCGTTGGGAGCTGGGAGGCCACACTGCCGTGTGTGAGGGGGCCTGAGCAGGATTTGGTGTGTATATATGCTTTGGAGGACACTTGATGCTGTCAAAGAAGAAGAAAGTGGAGCAGTAGCCAGAGATCTGTTCAGCTTTGACTTATATAACTTTTTTTTTTTTGCTTCATTAATTCAAGTTTATTCAGCTGATAGTTTTAAAAATTAAATAGATTATTTTTACAACACATTTTCAGTTAGAATCTGAAAAGCAAACAATATATTTTAGTTCTCTAATATTATCATTACTATTAGTGTTGTTATCTAAAAGATTTTATGTGTGTCACTAATAATTATTAATAATTTAATCCGTTATAAATCAAATTAGCACCAAATAGCACAAACATACTTATGTATACATTTAATTTAGCAATTAAATATTTAGAATAAAAGGGGAAAACCAAAAGTGAATATTTATATGTAAAACACCCTCTCAGTTGGAGAAGTGCAAAATAAAACAAAAATAAATCTCAGCTCTGAATGCTGCGGGTCTGTTGGTGATGGTGAACACTCAGTCAGCTGTCCGATGCTGAGGCTGTAACTTATAGCCGTAATAAGAGGAACCCACTTGGAATGAGCCTACGTCTCACTCAGCCTCACTAACTGGACCACATCCATCTTCTCCAGTAGAAGCGCGCTCACACGATCCCCTCGGGTTAATGCGGCGCATATGGGTGCGGAACGGCTGTTTACACGCGAGGAGACGCTTTTAATGGAAGCGCACCCAAAAAACAAATGCTATTTTGTGGAGCAATTTCAGAGATCAAGAATTCCGTGTCCACCCTCTCCGCGCCTTTTTTAGCAATCAAACTGCGTTAAATTCATTTCTCATCTGTAGAACAAGTGAACTGCACGTTTTTTAGGCATGCAGCCACGAGGGGAGCCGCTTGCTTTTTGTGCTCAGGCCTAGGCATCTGCATGCACCCAGTCATAGAAATCTATAACAGAAAATCGATTTTCCATCTGCAGAAACGCGCCTGGAACAAATCACACTGTAGTTTTGTGCAGGTGATTTGAAAGTCAGAGGAATATAAGAGCCAGCCGGAGGAATAAGTGCGTTGCATGAGCAGCCATAGAGAGAGAAGAGAGAGAGAGAGAGAGAGAGAGGCTCAGACAAGCAAACTCATTAATGTCCTTCCACTCCGGCCACCCGGCCCGGCTGCACCGCTCCGCGCATCTCATGCCCCAATTAGAGCCGCTGGCCTCCGCCCGCGGTCCGCTGCTGCTTGGCGCTGTGCACAGAGTGGTAATCACGACATCAAATAAAATAATCAGCAAAGAAAAGCGATTTCCTTAATGAGGAAGAGGAGGTGCGTGTCACGGTGAAGGTGGTGGAGGCACCAGGAGTGCACGTGTGAGTATGTGTGGTTAGGGAGATGGGGGGAGGGGGGGGGAGGGTCTAAAATAGGTTTAAGAGCCAAAATAGATGATGTCATTAACGCAGTGGTGTTCCAATCGGAGGCGTTTTTGAAAGCGTCTCATTATGCTGCTGTTAAATGTGACCCCGTTGTCTGTGTTTGTAATTGAAACTGCCTGTGGATGACTTTAGACTGCAGGTAACTGCACACGTGGCAGTCAAATACTTACAAGAATATACAACTGATTAATGTTTAAAAAGTTAATTCACGTACAGCATCAATTTTCTGCATTTCCTTTGTTTTGTTTTTTTTCCTGGTCCTCTAAATCCCAAAAGTTTCCTGAAGTTTTAAGGGGTTGAAAAGTGAGTAAATAATGAGAAATAAGTAACGATTCCTATATTAAACAACGATTCAATTCATAATTTGTGGTCATTGACATCTAACATGGCTCCATAGTCAATCCTGGTTCGTTTTGAATGATTTGATCTAATTCACTGACCTAATCAATCAATCCTTTAGCCAAAAATTCAACCTGTGTAACTGAGAGATAAATACCTGGTATTGAACAGTGCAGATGATGTTTTCTTGTATTTCTTGTAAGATAATCAAGTGTAAATTAAATATATGTACAAACAAGTAAACACAAATTAATGACAAATCCATTCACATTTAAGTTTCAGTTCAGCCCAGTGTTGTTTTTCCACATCAAAATAATACAAACATTAGAATGTTATATCCCACTGTATGATCACATGTCTGCAAAAGTCAAAGTATTTCCTCAAAGTGGACTGTAATGATGGTTTGATCCGTTCTTGCTGCATCACGTGTGTTGTGTGTTGCTGTGATGGAACTTGGTCGTTTTAATGTTATAGTAAAATAAACCCATGGTGTCTCAATAGTATTTTCCAAAATTGATTATATTTGATTTATTTAATTTTGAAATGATTTTATAATGGTATAGATCAATTCAATTAGCAACTTGCCTCAGACAGATCGATCCAGTTGGATTGTATAAAATGCTTTTCATTGATTAGTTGATTAATCGTTACACCCCTAGAAACAACAGGACAAAATAGCTTAAACAAAATGTCAGAGAAGAAAAAGTAATTTTTGGCCTTTTCTAATCTAAAATTGTTCAGCTTTTGCAGAAAAAAGGTTATAAAAATTTGATTTTATTGGTCTCTCCAGACTATATCTTCTCCTCCTTAAGCAGAGCTCCTTGACTTTTGAAGTTTTTTACACTTTGGCCTTTCTCATTGTAGTGAAAACAACAACCAAAATGTCAGACATAGGTATTAGGTTTTTTTTTATTTATACCATCAGAAATCAAATCAATATTTTTATTATATAAAGCAAATTTGTGAGAATGGAGCTGAATAAATTGCACCAAACTATCTACTTGAGACTAAAAACTCCAACTAAGTTGTGCTGTTTTAACTCTGAGGTTAAAAAAGGACCAAAAATTATAGTGTAAGTCGCGGGAAGTGTTGCACTTTTCTCCCAAAATGCAACTTATACTCCAATGCAACTGAAATATGATTTTTTCTTCTTTACTAAGCTTTTTTTTTTATTTTTGCTGCTAAAGCTAAATCTGAATTCTTCCCCACCCCTACGTCTTCTCCCTACCCCTCCAATTGTAGGGGCATTTGAAGCTTTATTGTTGTCCAAATGTTTTATTTTTTTAAGGGAAGGCATATATGGACTTAGGGCTGTGTATCCCTTCGCCGGGAGGGTGATCGAGGAAAAACGCATTTCTTCATGTGGGTCTGCTCTGATACTCAGAAGTTTACATTTAAATGTAAGTAATAACGTTTATTTCAGCATGACTTTTTAAAGTTATAAAAGCAATGTTATGTATTTTCCTAGAACTGGCAGCTACGCGCACATGACTGGTGAGTATTGATTCAATTCAATTCAATTCAATTCAATTGTATTTATATAACCCAATATCACAGCCATAGCCGTCTCATTGGACTGATTATCAATGTATTGCAAGAAGCAAAAAGATTATTAAACATGTAAAAGTAAACAATAGCTGGTTATAAAACAGACTAAGCTGAACAAACATCTCTGTCCTTACACCCTCCTTCGCGGTGAGGAAAAACTCATAAAAAAAAAAAAAACCCTATCTTTTTTTGGGGGGGAAAAAAACTAAGAAACCTCAGGGTTGCCCACATGAAGGAGAGATCGTCAACCCCGGACGGACAGGGGATGTGCTAAAACTATTAAAGAAAAGTGAGCTTCATTCATTCTATAACTACATGGTTGAAAAACAAGTATATGTCCAATAAACAAACACGTCTAGATAAACAGCTACAAGTTAAGGTAACAGCTAAATATGAAATAAACAAATACATGTTTGAATAGTGTAGCAGATGGGCTTCATCCAGTAGGAGTTGTGACTTGATGACATCATCAAGGGTTAGTAACATCCGAAATGTTCCATAGCTCTTCATTTGGAGGGCTAAATGTAGGGGTAGGGAGGAATTCAGATTTCGCCATAGACTTATATTCCAGAGTGACTTATAGTCCAAAAAATATGGTGTTGCTCAATAAAGTAACCCAAAAATATACCTCAACATCAATAACCCAAGAATTGGGTTGAAGAAATAACCCAAGTGTTTTAAGAGTGTCTTCATAGCCAAAACAGATATACATGCAAGTCCTCCTGCTCCTTGAAAAAGTAGAAAAAACTGGGAGGACTTGGGTCAGTAGTGCCTCTGAGTAGCTTGAAATTAGAAACATGTGCTGGTAATTATGAAACTGCAGCAAAACCACATCATGCAATTTAATGCCTCAGCAAATTAAAGAATAAATGGGATCAGTCTCTTTGACCTTGCTCAGTCTGACTTGATCTACCTGATACTTCAAGTGTGTGACTTGCTCCCTCTGAGGCATGCAGGCACACTCACACTGGCTTTAAAGGAAGCTCTGCAGCTCACATAAACACACATCCAAACGTGGACTACATTTAAAGCATTTGAAGGCAATGAAACCAATAAAAACAAACACATTCTGTTATATTCCCCAGTTATTCTCACTCATAACCCCTGTCAGCATTTTCACATTCGTCCCTCAATTCACAAATCCCCAATTTTCCCATCAGTCCATTCCCGTTATCTTCCTTTTCTCTCCCCCTTCCTTTCCTCTCAGCCACAATTCTGCTTCTTCTCTGCTAAACACGAGCCTCCAAAGATTAATTGATCATCAATTTAGCTCTAATTTGGACTAAGTCAGCTGGTAAATGGGGCAGTTTTCCTTGATTGTTAGTGAAATGTGCGCAAGTACATTGATAAATTTTGATTATTTATCAATTACATCCAAATGAATTAAATCTATTGAATAAATTTTTAGCCTGATTGCCATAATAGAGTTTGAAAATATAGCTATTGATAATGATTCCAGGCTAATAGTCTTTTCCGGCCGTGGCTGGCGGCTTGTCGGGATGACAACACAAAACTCATTTTTCACAGAATCAGCTGAGTGGCTGCGAGGCAGATCTTTCATTAATCAACCACATTACGGAGCTGATACGCTATAATACGAAACGCTTTCCTCAGAAAGACTCAAACACTTTGTCATATTTTATGTCAATTACCAGTCATTTTGTTGTGTTCCATCAAGACATCTTGTGATAGTTAACATATGCTAAGGGAAAGCTCTACTGTCCCGCCCTCCGGGGGAAGCCGCCTCTGTTTGGGGCAGACAGACAGCAGCTGATGATGAAATGGGCCCTGCTCTTAATTTCTTATTTTCTGGAGCTGAGGTTCTTATGGGAAGGGTGGAGCAGGGGCTTTTTAAATGGACCTGCCACCGTGTTTTGCCAACGTTAATGGAAAAGCAGCTTGCTGGAAAATAGGAGATGGGGGTGAAAAAATGGAATTAGCTCCAGAGGATTTTACGCACACAATAACAAGGCCTGTTTCCATGAAGACATTCAAATTAGTGCTGACGTTTCCTCACATTTATTAATTCAAATATTGCCTTAAATTTCCATTCTCGAAAGTAGTACCTCAGCAAATGCACCGTTTTATTTTAAGTCAAAGAAAAAGCAAAACACATCTCCATGGCATCTCTCTAGAATTGATCCTGAACAGGCCTTATCCGCGCTCTCCGGCTCCACTGGGAGACAGGAAAGAGTTGAAATAACTGCAATATCAACCTTCCTTTTTAATCAATGATATGTGCCCCTCTGCAGCAATCATGGTTCCTGGAAGCAGCTTAATGATCAGCATTTAGACTGGGCAGGTAAACCATCGCGCTATGGAGCCAACACAAGGGCCAACTGCAGGTGAATTAACCCAGTCCAGGTCTAATATGCTGGTGTCAGCTCTGGTTAGTACATGGCTAACTGTAGCCTGTATTGGCAGTGGCATAGCCTCCAACATTGTCTCCCGCATATGCCAGCAGGTAGCTATCTATAATCGATGGCCACTTTTAATTGGACAAGCTGTCTGTTACTGGACACTGAGGTGGGGTAAATAAATAGGCTGAGGACGTTGCAGATTTTTCCCATAAAAAGGCAATCAATGATAGGAGTTGTCTGAAAATTGACATTGAACTTTATGTGAATTCCAGCAGGTTTAAAATTGCCTTAAAAAGTTATGTTAGTCAGCATAATTTTAGAGCACATTCTTCTCTAAATTGGTTAAACTTGTCTCTAACTATGGCAATAATTGAAATTACTGCATGGAACAACAAAAAATCATTTTTCTATCTGCTACTTTGTTTTGCAAATGTTATTAAAGCATCACTGTTTCAACTTAAGTACATAAATAAGCTATTTCCTAGAAAACAGATCAGCGTTAGAAGTAATCGGACAGAAATATCTTCCTTTACTAATGTAGCCAATGAAAGAAATCAGTGCGTATTAGCCTAATTTCCGTTGTGGTAAGGAGGTCAAAGAAGAGTAGAACTGTGAATTAATTCTCTTTAAAGTGGAACGACCTACTTTTGCTCGGTTGAAGGGCTTTGTACTCTTTTCCAAGAGCTGTTCATTATTTCCTGTGACCCAGGGATGTGGCCACTGCCTCTATGAAAGGGCATTTTCTTAATTTTTATTTTTTTTCTTGTAAACTGTAAATGGACTGACAACATCTAGGAGCTGTTAGGATCTCAAAAATACATCTTAGCTGTATTTTAAGAAAACCTTAAAATGGTGTTTCATCTGCATTAGAAATTTCTTTTTAACCTCAAATCTCGGATGAATCTTTGCTTATGTTTTCAGGAGCGACGGGCTGATGTCAGCGCTGCGAGGAGGCTGGAATTGGGAGACGGAGGGCCACCGGTGGACATGCTGCTTTTGGCGCAGCCTCTAATTGATATTGAGCGAGCCGCTGGTGAGGAGTGTGCGGGGCCACTGCTGGCTAATCTATGCTTTAATCAGTGCGTGTAATGAGAGCGACGGCGCGCACGGAGAAAAAGAGACTTACAAGGGACGTCTGTCAGATTCAGAGAAAAAAGGCACCGTCTGGCTAATTGTTGTGATCAACGCAATCCAGAAATCGTGTTTCTTTATTTATGTATTTGTCTCTTTACAACTAAGACCAAGGAGAAGTTCTGGGGGACTGTATGTTGACGTCAGCCGCTGTCCATGGTGCTAAAAGCGTAGACGAACCATCTTGCAGGTTTCCTTCTCCATTCGGTTCCCCTTTCTAAAACTGGGTCCCTCCTGAAACATTTATCTCCAGAACCGGCACACGGTTCTGGTGACCGAGTCCTTCACCCTACCAGACAGATCCATGCCGGAGGGAGATGGAAGAAGAGAGGAAGGAGGAAGGCAAGCCGCAGACTGAATAGGAAGCGGAACATTAGTGGAGGTGTGTGTAGGAACACTGTCAGGCAATTAACAAGGCATTAGAGATGGCATACACTCATGCACACGCTCACAATCGATCACATGTGATCAGCACACGTTTGTCGCTTCGTCGGGCCTCTGATGAGAAGCGATAAGAGAAACTTCAAAATGTTTTTGTAAAAATTTCGATTTTTATGCGTTTTTTTGTTGCAAAAATTCTAAAATAAATGTATATTTTAAAACCATTGCAAGCGTGTCCTTATTATGCCATTGGGCCATTTCTTTTGAAAAAAAAAAAAACAACAACAAAGAAATAAAACAAAGAAACATGCGCTTTTTTGCTCTGATCGCCTCTCCAAAGCGCGCTGTCAGTGCGCTTGCGACGGAGATTAGCCTCATCTATCCGGTGTCAGTGACTGCCGTGTCCAGAAAACCACAGCATAAACGGGACTGCAGTTGGCGTGTGAAGTAGATAAGGGGGTGGGGAGTGGGGGATTCACAGAGGAAGAGGTCAACTGATTTGTCATCCAAACACACTAAAAGAGAGCGCGCGCTGCCTTGGTTACGCGGGGAGAGGAATGGTAGAAGGATGAATTGGGTTTCCATGCGACAGAGACACCTCACCCCAGTCTTCCCCGACAGGGTCCACTTTTCCTGTCCCCGGTGCAAACACTTTGTCCATTCATCAATCACTCCTGCGTTTAGAACCTATCAGACACATTCACATTTTGTTTCTCTAAGTTTTGTTATGAAAAAAAATGTTCACATAGTTACATAAATTAAGGGGGATTTTCGTTAACAAATCAAGATATTCATAAGTCCACAAAAGTGACATCCTCTGTCAAAAATGATTGATGCTGCAGACATGGAAAGAAGTCATGTCTTTCTTTTTTTTTATTTATTTTTTTTTTATTTACAAATCCAGATGTCTAGAATGAAGGGATGACAAAATGATTAGACTCAATTTATAAGTAGTCATCTTTATTTTTGGGCTCCTATCTCCTTTATCATTTTCTTTACAGGAATGACATGCAAATACTAATAAAACGTCCGGAATATGTCAGAATTTCACTATACCAACATGCATTTCTTTAATTCTTCTTGACACTTCTTGTGGTTGTTTTTTTAAATTTATTTATTTAATTTAGTTTCAAGGGAAACAAAAGTGATCCCTGTTCTCAAAACAAAGAGGAGGAGATGGAGACATCGGGAGCGCGTGTTTCTGTCTGCTCCACGATAAATAGGCGCAGTTACGCTCCGCCAGCGCACTGCCTGTTTACATAGCTCCATTTCAGCTCCTGGCGTTTATGGAGCGTGCCTGTGCGTGCGTGTCAACGTGTGCGGGGGGCCTTCTGACCTTGGGGAGAGTCACCTGTGAGAAGATGATCCAAATAATCAAGGATAGCCGGATGGACGCAGACACACTTGCAGATCCGCCCCCCAAAGTGCTAAGTTTCGAAGGTGACTGATTAATTCCCCCTCCTGCGTCTGGAGAAACTTGCGTCCTGTTTGCACGTTCCCTGAACTCCCTTGCGCCATTACTGCCTGTTATTGCTCATACCGGATAAACCCAAAGTTATTTCCTATACAAATAAAGTGCCTTGAAAGAGATTAGAGAAATATGTATGAAATTTTACTTTAATTTATTTGATCATTCCACATTACAAAGCAGTGCAACGCTCAAATGTGATAACAAGTTTTCGTTTTTTTTTTCATTATGTAAGAGAAATTAGGTCTCAATGGAATTTCTCTGGGCTGCAGTGTTTTCACGGATAAAATGTAATTTGCAGGGAGAATTTGTTGTATCTGTCACAAATATTCCCAATTAGCTGCGTAATTATTTGAGGGTTTCTGTAATTACGGCTTAAGCCGGTTAAATTTGAAGCTGTGGCTGTCCCTAATTGGTCTAGATTTGATATTTTGCATATTTGCATAATGAGGAAATTGGAAGGAAATTGTGTTCACCCATTTGTGAAAAATTCTATGAATTTTATGAATCTCTGACTTTGTCTGCGGCTCCCATGAGGAAGCGGGGCGGGGACGTGCTCGGCACGCGTGCGCGCAGACGCACTGGAGGAGAGCGTCGGTCAGCTTCATCTATTGAGGCAACCGTCGATGGCCTATAAAATTTAGGCAAAAATTAATCATATATAGTCTGATTGAGTCACACTAAATACTTGCTCTGGGGTATCACATATTTGTTAATCCCGTGTCTGCCTCTGTTCTTTGATTCATGAAGCTCCAGAAGAGTCATGGTTTCCTTTTTATTTTCCATCAACTAACAAACAGTATGGCGGATTGGGTTTATTAAGAAGCCTTTGATTTTGTCGTTAGGTTTATATTAGATAATTCATCCAGATTGGTCCATGATACTTAATTATGCATTATCACGGGGTGCTGATTGATATTGAGAAAGCTAAGTGTTCTATGTAATTGGTAATAAAGAAGGCAATTTTAGAAATTTGTCCAATCAGTAATGATTATGAGGCTGTGAGCAGGTAATGGTGTTAACCCTGCTTGCCTCTTACACAGTCCACCTCTACCATATCAAAAATTTATCATAATGAGCACTACAAAAAGAGGAAATGCCATTTAAATGAACATTTTAGGCCATATTTGTGATCTCTTATGAAATTTGTGTAAAAATAGTCAATGAGGCCAACCTGCGATTTGGTTTGAAAATATGGAAGGACTCAGCAGGCTGGCATCTACGCTGCTGGAAAGAGTGTCCTCTTCATGCACGGAGCTGCAGCCCACAGAGAGCCGTATCAGAGCAGTAAAAGAGAGACTAAGAGCACATGATGAATGTCTGAGAGATAGATGTGTTAAGTGACCTTGGTACATTACACTCTCCTTCAAAGACCCAGTACAGAAGACTGAGTCTTATCTTGTTAACCAATTGTACTTGTGTGTCTTTGCAGTAAAAACCTTTCCTATAATTGTCTTTCCAGACTCCAAATCTCTCCAGATCTATTTGTCAAAGGACTGTCAAATGGATCCCTGTGCATGCCTTTCTGCAATCAAACATTTACCGATGCGTTTCTTCTGTGGTTCATAGTGAATATAACTGAATTTTTTTAGGTTGGAAAACACACTAATAATTTTAAAAATAAACAAAAAGAATTTAGTAATGCTACAAATATCCTTTTTTTTAATATTTTTTTTTTACAATTTGCTGTTAAAATATCTGAAATTTCTAAAATATTAATTGAATTGTTTCCCCCCCCTTTTAAAAAAAGACCAAAGATTTTTGCACCAACTTTGATATTTTCTATGAAAAATTTTTTAAAGAAGGGTGATTATAATTTTAGTTAAACACTTTCAGGAGATATGGTATATTTAAACAACCAGTCAGAACAATTAAAAGAAAGTACGTGCATGTCAGAGTGTGAAGTTAAATTGAAGAATGACCTTGAAATCTATGTAAAATAATGCCCATAATGGCATTAAATATTTTGAAAAAAAAGAAAAAAATACATTTTTCTTCCTCCCACAGATGTAAATCTTTTGTTTTTTCACATCTATTGAATAATTGTACACAACCTTGGAAAAAATCAGATCAAAATTTTAAAATATAACTTTTTTTGTGTATCTTGTAAATTTAGCATGTTGAGATTGACTTCCAACAGCTGATTTATATAAACTGAAATATCATACACTATTAATAGTGTTAAAAAAAAAGTTTCTTTAAAAAAACAGATGAAGTCTTGTTAAGGGAAACAAAAGTAACAAAAAAACAAACATTGAGTAATGTCCTGAAAAGCACAAAAATATCCTTCTTTAATATTCACTTGGAGCTGATGAAATTGGCTGCATAATAATTTTACCATTTCATGGGATATTAGACCATAATGACCACAGTCCACCCCTCTACACCCCACAGCCCTACAGACTATGCACACTCACTGATATACACCTCAACCCCCTGGGCAGAGCAGAGTTGGGGCTAATTTATAGGTGAAAATGAAAGGCAAGCTTAATGTAATGGCTTCTTAGAGCCATGATATTATTCGCCCCATCACTCAGGGGGTTCAGGAAGAGGAAGAAACAAGTGAGATTGTGGATTAAAGGAGGACGATGGTCAGGTGGGAGAAAAAGAATGGCGACTAAACACTCAGGGACTGGAGGGCTCACAGCACTTTTTTTAAAGGGGAAAAAAACAACAGCAGCCATGAATGTGTTCCCAATGAATCTACAACTACAAGCCTGAACAAATAGAATCACAAACACACACACAAACGCAGCAGCAACGGCGGCGGCAGCAGCTGAAACTGGCGTATTCTACTCTTTGAGTTAATGGGAATAAAATACCTCAGTGGATGAGTGCAGATGTGTTTGATACAAATAGTCATTTTCCTATTTGCTGCCTCATTGGGCATGATGAATGATGGAAGTCAGGGAGGCGGTGTGATAAATGGCAGCACCTTGGCTCTACTGCATGGCCTATTGATTCTCCTTCTTTATTACCCCTCCAACCCAGCTGGCTGCTCTGCCCTATGCACACACAGACACACACACACAGACGTTTACACACTAAATACACACACACAAGAGCATGCAATGCTCCCAAAGAACCAAATAAACACATGCATGCAGCCGTGTGCTCAGAGCCTGCACACATCCACGAAGCATGCAGGAGATGCACGCTTGCTAGGAGTCGGAGCAGAGAGGGGATGAGAGGCAGCAAGGGAATGTGGCAGAGGAAGATGCAGAGTTTGGAGGAGGAGAGCAGACTGTTTTCATGTTCATGGTTGAAGATGTGAGTTGTTCAAGTGAAAGCTGTCATCCAGACAAAGAACCAGAAATCACAGATGACTCAATTAATGTGTTCTGTCTTCCTGAAAATCTGTGCTTTACATTCAAGCTGTCAAAATCCAAACTGTCTGGCGAGAAACTGGCAACAAAGGAGGAATCAGAGATGTGGTCAGGAGGTCTTCCCAAAAGAACATGTCATATATACATATATATTTGAGGAAGTGATGTCAGAGCATCAGCACAGGTGTGACCACACCTCCAGAGGTCAAAGGATTACCCTCCAATGTAGAAAGATTTACAAACACAGATTACAAGCCCTGCAGATGATCCATCAAATGCATTTCAGGACAGTCACAGGAGGTGAAGTGGACAGGAAGTCTTTTTTTCTATACAAAGGAACAGAGAGATCAAATTCCACTGACCCCCTCTCTCATCAATTTACCTGCTTCATCTTTCAGACACAGAGGCAGTGAGAGGAACATTTAAGGCAGGTGATAAATGGTTGTGTGTGCCTGTGCATTTGCCTGTTGTACATACAAATACTAAAATGATAATTTAACAAATGAAAAAGCAGTGAACTGGACAAACAGTGAAGAAAAGGGAACGACGATGTCTTAAAACTTGGTTTACGCAATATATGCACGCATTTTTTTCTAGATTTCTGCAGGAAGCGAAAAGCTTAAAGAATATCATATTTATACCTAAGCTTCTATTTTGCACTTTGTTTTTTGTTTCTGAATGAATTGGGTGTGACCCACAGGTTTTCCACGTTAATATCAGCAGTATTTAAGTATTTAGATTGTGCTATATTAGTGGGTATGAATGCTTGGTGTATTCAAATTATTTTTCCGAGTGTCAATTCTAATATTTTATGAATGCAGGTCTCTTTAGATTATGAAATTGTCTTATTGAGACCATTTGATCTGTTCCTTTTATCTAATAAAGAGATAAAGTTGTTTATTTTTTTAAATAAATCACTTATAAAGTGTATTTTTTTTGTAAGATAAAGTTAGATAAAAAATGTTTCCCCGGACAAACAGCTAAAAGTGACATACCTCAGAAGGTGAGGAATGTTTTGTAGACTGCAGACGAACTCTCTAAACGTGTAACATTAACATATTTTACCTACAGTGCATTTTTTGTTGTTAAAAAATTTACTTGAATAAATGATGAAAAAGCAGTACTAACATGCACAAGGTTAAAATATTTGACAAAATACATTGGACACCATCTCACTTTCCATCTACAAAGTACAACTTTTATAAAATTCTTCTTCTTTAAGTGTTTTTCTTATGGCAGATTTTATCGGAGAAAAGAAAACTGGAACGATGCATTGTGGCTATTTTTTAAAAATATTCAACAATTAACAAATCGATTCGTCACAATTCATAATTGCTCCCTCAATGTGTTTTATTAAAATACTTTTTACACATTTGGACTTTATTCAGAAAGTGTGAAATGAATTTAGCAACAGTATTACTAACAGGGAAAAGCAAAATCTGGATGAGAAACTATTTTGTTGATCAAAATATATATTCTATACATTCTCTCAGGTCAAAAAAGCTGCTGAAAATTTAAATTGAAGCAAATTTTCAATGATTTTATAATCAAGCACACAAAGATGAGCTCAGCACATAAATACTTTGGCCGTCCTGTTTGCAAAGGAGCTGTGATTACTGTATGTGTGTATTTATGTGCTTGCATGAAGGCTTTAAAAGTCCATTTGGACTCCTGCCTACAATCACCTTCTCATCGTCGCTGTGGCAACGGAGCCAGGCCTAATTGGTATGCATTATCAATTAACAAAGTTAATAGCCGGCAGATTGATTAGATCCTCAGTTATAGGGGCAGAACTCAGGCGAAACATGGAATGAAAAATAATTGTACACACAAGCTTGCATACTCTTTATCTCTCTCACACACACAGAGCAGTAGCAGTCACTCACTAACCTTCTCCTCCTCCTCCTCACTTCCGTAATTACTGTATGCATATGGCAGTGAGAGGATTGGGAATGAAGCAGTGTGAGATTTTGAATAAACCTTCAGTTTTATAATGAGTCAGGCCGCCATGGCTAGTTTAGCTCTGATTGTACTCCTTCTAATGGATGACAAGCCTTCTCCACCGCACACGCATGCTCACACATAAACAAAAAGCCAAATTGTTAGTGCATCAATACAAACACGAGCACAAGAAGTGAGTCAAGGAATGCACATCCTTAACGCTGATTCACCAAGTACACACAAAAGCAAGACACACAAATTTGTACAAAGCCATACACACACTGAGAATGTAATCAGGCGTTTAGGTTTACCCTCCTATCAGTGTAATGGAGGTTAATGAATGATTAGGTCTAATAATGTCAGAGTGGAGCTCCAGCTTCTCCACATCATGCATCAAATGCTGAAAAGAGTGAGAGCAGCGACCAAATCCTCCAGTCAGCAGCAAAAAATGCAGTGAAGTGGACTTTTACGTAAAATAAAGGAAACATCAAACCTTAAATCTTTAAATGGTAGTTCAATCAATCATAAAAAAAAAAATCCAAAAAAATGCAATACAATGAAAAATGCATTGAGTAAACAAGATAAAAAGTCATTAAAGCACTATTTAAAAGGCAGAAGTAAACGTATGCAAAAATACATTAGTATTAAATAAATAAACAAAATGACAAAATAAAATTATAAAAAAACACAGCATATTAGTTAGCTAAAAAGGCAGATAAAATAGCACAATATAAATATTGTATGTATTTTATAAAAGACAGACTAGATAGAGTCCATGTCATACAGAAATCTAAAAAAGAATATTAAATATAGATGTTCCACTACTTTTAAGTTGTAGTAAAAAAAAAGAGCTCAACAGAACCACTAAAAATACAGATACATGTTCACATGCTGTCATTATCTCGATGTATTCATAACCAGCTCAGTTTACTATAACTCTGTGCAGTTGAAATATCACTGGATGATTAAACAAGTTTGCAAAGAAACTTTTACAGTTGCTGTCTGAACACAAGATAGATAACAAGACACACAAACATCTGCAAACACTTTTGCTTTCATTGCAGTTCTATAGGGCTTTTCATGCAGTCATTACAGGTTAATGTCTTATGGTCACACTGCCACAAGTGGGCAGTCTACATGAGCAGGGATCCATTCTTCATTCATTCATTTTCCAATCCGCTTAATCCCTTTCGGGGTCACGGGGTTGCCGGAGCCTAACCCGGCTACTCATGGGCGAAGGCAGGGTACACCCCTGGACTGGTCGCCAGTCTGTCGCAGGGGCCAGCAGGGATCCAAATAGTTTGATATTTGCTGAGCGCAAACCATTTAATGGGCTTTTCTTATGTAACCAAAATAGTTCTTCAGATATTTTTATTTAAAATGCTCTTTCATTTTAGATAGAATTAACCATTTGACACTTGAATTAATTCCAGCTATAAGAAAAAAAAACTTTACTTATGTTTTTGCATCCAAGTAGATTATGGTAATTTTAGAGCCGAAGCGGTTTGATTCAAATTGGTAAAGGGTATCAAGGGGTTAAATTTTAGATGCAAATTTACAAAGAAATCCTAAAAGTGAAACTTATACATTAATTTTTGACATAAAAAGTGTTTTAGTTTGCAATTTGTGCGCTTGATTAGAAGAAATTCAAGTACAAAAATAGGTATTTGTCATTGAAGTAAAGCAACAGATGATATTATAAGAAAGGGAGAGTTGTGTAAAATGGGAGACTGGCAAAAATTCAAAACAGTTTTTTCAAAATAAATCTCATTATAAAAAAATATGACTTTATAATCCAAACAATCCTAAAAGTAAATCCTGTAAAGTCTGTGTGCTATCATAAACTACCAGTCCCATACCTTGTTTTTTTTACACTAACAGAGCAAAAAGAAAGGTGATAATTGCTATAATGTGAACTTCCCTCTTTGGCCATGTCTTCCAAATGCAGGTCTGAAGCACAAAGACGATGACCTATCACATCACTGAAAGGCCCCTTCATGGACATTAAAATGCAAACGTGCGCATATTTCATCGTGCTAAATTTTATGAAGCATTTAAAGCTGTCCCTCCTGTAGTAAATCCTAATGCTTCCATTTCTAATTCCTAATATTCATACTCGCCCACTCTAAGCAGTGACATTAAAATGTTTTTATCTCCAACAACTAAAAGGTTGAAGTGAAAGTGAGTCCGGGTGGGGAGCAACATATGCGTCTACAGCTAATAAGGCACACGTAAAGGCACACAACACACATCTAGAGAAGGACTTCAGTGCAGATGTGCGCCTGGCCTCCTCTGCTGCATTGTGGCCCAGTTTGCAGCCATCTCTCTCTGATGTATAACTCGTTGTCCAAGCCTTAATGTTGATTTATTATCCATCCATAAATTAGAAAAATATGTTTGAGAATTCCGTGGTGCAGCCGGGCTCTGCGGACCGTCTGGGGATTGGCTGATGTGTCAGAGGCGCATATTGGCTCACCGGGCAGCCTTTTGTTTCTCAGCACCAGCAGGCATTTAATGAGCGCTGATGGCTTAAGGTAAATGTGTTAGGACAGACAGCAACAACAGGCACAAAAACAGCCAGCTACATTGGAGAGATGTGAAGTTTCTCAGCAGCAGGAGAAAACTGCTCCTTTTACTCTAAATGTAAAAAAACAGCACACCATTAATCATTCTGTTTTTTTGTGAGAAATATAATATATTATTACAGAAGCAGCTTATTGTTATAAGACTCATACGGTGTTAGCATTACCCTAAAGACAGATTTGTAGTTACACAAAGCTTCTGTCTTCCATTCTGCTGTTCAATAAATTGCCTCTCCAGAGCCAGCTCATCATTAGCTCAAGTTTCAGCAGTAAGCAAGCCTATTTTTCTCTTATCCTGCTATTATCGAATAAGGTTGATTATTACTGGTAATGATTCTCCAGCAAGCTCTGGCTGACTTGTGCACCCGCACACATACTAATTTCGAATAAAGCTGCAGACATCTCTGGGGTAACATGTTGCAGCTCACGCTGGCCTCTGCCACGGCGCTTTCAGAAATGTTTTTTTGTTCCGTTCCCATTAATCATGGAAGTGATCACGGGTCAGGGTTTAATATTGTGACATAAAAAGCTGCCATGACGTACACTGGGGCTTCATTCCCCGTTTACCCAGAACAGAATCTAGCAGCATGACACACACTGGACGGCACATAATCAACACACTGAGACAGAAACATCATTGTCATCTTGTCTGAAGATGACACCGTCACTTCATTGTCATGGCTGTTAGGTTTGTTGTGCTGATGTCCTGCTCCACTGTTTATGTTACAGATGTTGCAGTAATCAGAGCAGCAGCGTGTGAAGGACTCAGCCTGCAACCCCGACCATCAGTGTGCCAGCAAAGGTCATTGTGGAAATGCTGGATGATGCTGACGACTGGGATGGAAGGAGACGTGGCTCCGCTTAGCAATCCAATTTTTCCCCACATCAATAGCGACGTCCTCAGTCGCTCTCCTAAGCCCTCAGATGCTCATATTTCTCCCTGACACGTAAACAAAAACAGAAGCTTAGCACCATCGGAATAAAATGAAGCCGTTGTCATTGTTACAGCTTTTTAAAGAGTCTAAACATGAAATAAAGTGTGCTGACTCCCGCCTGTAACATCAGCTCCTGAGATAATTCAGCTGCTTAGAAATAAAGGTGCTCACTGTGTTTTAATCATCTCGTTAGGCTTTCAAGCAATTACAGCTCTTGTCAAAACATTAGCTGGCCAGTTATGGTTTCACACCTCAGATCTGAAGACTGTGAGTGCCTTCTCTTGTTTCAAAAACGATAAACCTTTCCTCTAGAAATCCATATCTGGCAGAATACGATTGCTGTTTTGATTCCAGCTCAAGGTGGAGGAAACAACTGATGCAGTTTTGAGGGAGGGGTAAATGATGCCTGCGAGGCACAGTTATTGTCCATCAGTAAGGTTTGCTATGTCTCAGTCGAAGCATTTATCCTGAGCCATAATGGGGTGCTGAGCTGCCGGTGGCGGCCATTGTTTAATGATCTCCTTGGGCTCTGGGAGTAAACTACTGCAGTAATCAGAAGGGTAAACTCAGCTATATTTCAATTTGGAGAGTCGCTCTTCCGTTCAGAGAGGCCGCTCAGAGACAATAAATAATAGGACTGTTTAGCCTACAGGCTCAAACACCTAACACACAAACGACTTCTTTTGCACACATAAGTCAGTCTACTACAAATCGTTTGCCTTCAATAAATCAGCTCCACTAAAAGCTGGTGATTAGTAACATCATTTAGCCTCTAAAACCCAAACAGCGACAACTGCTTCCTTCCCCGTTTTGGAGAGTATAGATAGGAGGGATGAGCAGATGGTGAATTGCTTTGAGGGGAATGAACTGCAGCAGGATGACTGGACTTGGACATACAGAATAAAGCCCACATAGAATGCAGATTTCATTTCACCTTGTAGATTATGGCATGGTCACTTGGAGCATAACAGTGCCATTTATGAGCGGAGGAGTTTCATTTAAAAGACCTACAGTGAAAACAATTCGTCTAAAGTTATCACCTTGCTTTTTTTTTTATTCAACTTAAATTAATCTCCATACAAGTTCTGACTCACACTGAATCAACTTAACATTTATCTCTGGAGTTATCTGTGACATTAGTTTAGTTTTTATTTTGTCAACAAAGCAGCAAAAATCAAGGAATAATTATGAAAAAAAGCTATCCCAGTGGTCTTTTAATTACAATTAGGATGTTTTAAGCTAAAATCAAAACCTGTGCCATTTTCTAGGACATAGTTCACCGCTCTCCTTGTTCGCGTGTGTGAGGAGCTAGCAGCTAACGTTGTTGATCACTACATGAAGCTTTATCTGTATTTCATTTACAATGCATGGAAGACACGGATGATGTTTAGAGATCAGTTTTTTTCTTTTTCGAAGAAAAAAACATTGATGATCACGTCTCCATATAGATTGTGGGACATCAAAACAAAATTAAGGACTATATAAAGTTGATTCCCTGATTGGGTGACACAGACGTGGTGGCCTCCCAGAGTTTTGATTTTTTTTTTTACTCTGGCTCGCCGCGCCCACCGCTGAATTTGCACTGCGTCGCTCAATTCGCATCACAGAACCTCAATTCACATCTAAACCATTGACTTTACATTGAAACTGGCTGCCTCCAACGCGCATATCGCGTTCAGTGTGTGACCACCTTAAGTCTACCCTTATTTCCCATCATCCCTTTGTTTACGCTTTCTCCCTCTAGCTTACTGCCCCTCACGCCCCCAACCTGACATTACATGTGTAACAAAAATGGCAAGCAATATCGGAGCAATCTAGCCGTACATTTTAGAGTCAGATACCAGCTTTGATGATGAAAACAAAGACCTACATGTTGTCTACACGTGGATTCAATGGAATGGACTGTTTGCCAGCGTTTTCCAACAGCATTTTTTCGCTTGCTCCTGATTCATCTCGAATTGAATAAAGAAATACTCAGAAATGCAATTTTAATCTTAATTTTCTTTATATATGTCCTCCATCAACAGAAAAATGCTACAAGAACATGGTTACAACACCAAAAACACATTTTTCATTGAAGTGGGTTTTTAAAGTACAATACTTTGTAGAACTGTTATGACAAAGATAAATATGATCATTTTCTTGGTGATGATTATTTTCTTTATTTAAAAAAACAAATGATTTACACATATTTACAACCAGCAATAAAGTCAAACACATTACGCTTCCTAATCCAACAATTCCTCATCTACTTTGTAGCCATACTGTTCTACTGGTCTCACCAAAGAGGGAGCAGACGTGTGTCTGATGATGGCTTCCTAAATAGCTTCAATTAATGGCCTGTCACTTATCATTAGACCTGCTGAAAGGCGGGACACGGGGGAGCAAGATGCAAACAAAGGCACGTTTTAGAATGTCAATTCTAAAAGCACACATCAACTCTCCCTCCTCGCTGCGGGCCTCTGGCGCCCTGGTCCCTGCTGGCCCCACGCCCTGCTGTCTCTCCTGGGGTATTAGAGGGATCTACAGAAATTAGCAGTTCAGATGACAAGAAGAGGCCAAAGGACGAGCGGGTGTTAATGTCCCCTTTTATGGGAACAAAAGCAACGGGGATTTTAAATAACACATCTCCACTGGCGCCTGCGGCCACTCAAGTCCAAGCGCGTGTGCTAGGTTACTCAACGGTGTTAATTGATTGAGCTCCCGCTCCAACAAAACCAAGTGATGTGACCACTATCTTACAATGTCCTGCATCAAAGCTTGGAAACACAAAGTGATGTCAAAGCAAATGTAAGAACCAATAAGAAAAACCATGTAAGAAGTAACTCCTATGAAAACCACAATCCCAATGTTTCTGCAATGAGCCTCAATTCCCAAACTTACATCAAAAAGTGTGATTTTAAAAGGTGCAAGATGTCAACTATCTGCTTGCAGTTGTAAGAATTTTAATGTATGTCCATTTATTCTGGGACAAGCATGGTTGTTTATTCTTCATTACAGTTCCAGACAAGAAGGGAGATCCTCAAAGAGAACATCCACAACAACATCCTCTTGACTGGGGCTCTGCACTGCAGCTTTTGTCCATTACGCTTGGCCTCCTCATTGACAGCCAATAAATCATTCATTTAGAGGCAAAGCAGGGAGAGAATCAAACAGCCATTTCTGAGCCTGCGGCCTTTCACTGTAGTGGCTGCTGCAGGCCAGAGATCTAATGTAGAGTGGCTAGGCTACAGGCGGCTGGAAGGGCTCTTAAGAGACAGGAGTGCATTGTTTGGAGAGACGCGAAATTCTGCTTTCATTAGAGCCGGAGCTGAAAACCAACCTGAAAGGCCTGCTTCAATTTACCTGTCCTGTGCTCGGAATAAATCACTCAAGTGTGTTTGTGTGTGTGGCATGCACACATACAAAGGAGAAAGCTAACAAACACGCTCATAAGCAGATACGTACAAAGGGCTTCATGCAGGCGTTTGGCAGCGTACCTCTTCAGGTTCAGAGTTGTTTTAGTTGAGTGCTTGTTAAAGGCAAAACCTTTTACCCCTCTGCCTCCAATGCTCCTTTTATTAGGATGCTTTTTTCATTCAAATCAAAATCATAATTTTGCTGGTCCTGACTTGTGCTCTTCATTCTTGTGTTTTCTCCAGCTGAGAGTGTGTTTTGTGTCGCAGCAGGCAAAGCAAAATGAGAGATACTTCTACTCATAGATTGTTTTAGATTCTTTGGAATAGTTTTATAGAATTATATGATAATTTCAAAATAATTGCACCCTCCATCCATCTGTTTACACACCCTCCCTCTAGCTTACAGCCACTCACAACCCCAACCTAACATTACCAGTGCAACAAAAATGGCGAGCAAAATTGGAGCTATCCCGCTGTACAGTTTTGAGCCAGATGCCAGCTCGGACGAGGAAAACTGAGATGTACATGGATGGAGTCATCTGTGGGATGCATTAGAAAAGAGCCGAGTAGGGAGCTTGTGGCTTGCCGTAGCGGCTTCTACCTCCCACTTACAAGCTTTTTCCAAAAGCATTTTATTTTGTCTGCTCCAGATTCCCATCGATTTGGATAAAAAATTCTCAGACATGCAATTTTAAGCTTCATTTCTTTGACATGTGTCCGCCATCATGAGAAAAAGACCACAGAGAACATGCTAAAAACTCCAAACACAATTTTCATCGGAGCGGGTCTTTATTTTCTGGCATCTGACATGAAGACAGGTAAAAAAGTAGAACTGAAAAAAGTAACAAGAAACAAATGAAGACAAACCAAGCTGCAGATCAGCAGAAAAGTGATGAGAGACGATGATTTAAATACTGATGAGGTCCTGTGTCTCTCCTCGTCTCTGCTAATGACATGCAGGTCAACGCCAGACAAGAAAACCTGCAACCTGATCCAGCATGCCTGTCACAACACCAGGACTCAGCGATTTAGGGTACATGTGTGTTTGTGTGCATGAGATTCTCAGATTCCTGTCTTTACAGTTCGTACAAGAAGTGAGGAATTTCCTCTTTCTAGCCAGGAAGTGCTTGCACTGCATCCTTTATCCACTCCTAGAAACTTTACATCAAAATCTATTCTTGTGTCTCCTTAGCATCTTTCCTATCACTACTTTTTTTCGCGCTTTCTCATCCTCCCCTCATATCTGTTTGGTCTGCTGTGTCTCCTCCAGCATTGAAAATTAAGTTGTCATACTGGAGTAGATGGATTACGCACACCCTCAGTCACACACACAAATCATAAATAAGGTGATATGGAATGAGGCTCTTATTGAAAGGCAGCTTGAAAAATTGTGTGGCAGCCATAAGCGCTACATTTGGTTTGAAGCCACATCGATTGGTGCCTGTTATTTGTTTTGTGGAGAATAAGTTTGGGCTAACGACGATCTTTGTCCCTCAGACTGCTGACAGGAAACACGAGAACTCTGATAAAAACAGATAAGCGGTTGCACATAAAGGGGTGCAATATTTCTTTTTGATGCATGAACACTGACTTTTGTGTCACTGTAAACCCATGCAGGACTTTTAAAAGAACAAGAAATATATTTATTTGGGTTTCAGTGTCAGACAGAGGTAATTGTTATTGAAGAGAGAAAGAAAACTTTTTTCCTGAATGGCCTTTAAAAAAACATCATAAAAATGTCCGTCCGTCTGTTATTACCTTTCCTCATTTTCCCCCTCTGTCTCCTAACTTCATCTCTAAAGCTCGAGTTCTGTTTGATTCAGTGCAATCCAACCTTGCTTCATAATCGGATTAAATTGATGGTTTCAGGCAGGCCCAGGAAAAATGCACATAAAACTGAAACTAACTGAGAGATAATAGTGCTCATAAACTGCTCCAAGAGCTCCATAACTCATGACATCCTCAACTTGCTCTGTCTTACACAGCATAAGCTGTCACACAAAAAATAGTGATGGCCCAGAGGCACAAACTGGAAAGCAAACGCAAACAAAAAGGAAACCACTGACAAAATGAAAAATGTGAGACTTAAACCTGCCAGCTCAGTCACATCCATGGTCCTTAAATAAGCACATTTGAAGAAGCAACTGAGTGCAGTCCTCAATCAATGATAAAAAAGACATTAATGTTTTATTTCCCTACCTCCGTATGAGTTTTATCCATTTATGAACATTTCTTTTACCACATATTTCTATTCCTAATGGATTTGTTCAGACCACAATTAGAAATGTGGCTTTTATTTTGAAAATTGTAAAATTTCAACTCAAAATGTATTTTTTTTTTCTTTACTGCAAAATTGGAGAAAAAACGTTTCTAAACTAGAGCCACTACACCATCCTAAACCGTTTAGAAGTTGGTACTGGTTTTTAATCAAGACTTTTTTTTCATGAAAAAGCAACATTAATGGTTTGCTGTTTGCTTTTTTTCAGAGATGTATAAAACTTAGTAGAAACACATTAACTTATCTTTTTAGAATGATTCAGTAGTTGGAAGTATCTTCTTTTCTTTTACTTTTTTATTGCACTCTTTTTTTTTTTGCCTTTTGTGATTTTACGTTGTTGATTTTAAATGTTTGTTCTTGATTTGCCCAATTTAAAATTTTCTTTTTGTCTCTCTTTTTTTTGTAAAGCCCTTTGGTACATTGAGGGAGTTGTAAAGTGCTTTATAAATAAAGCTTCATTCATTCATTCATTGACAAATTGGTCTGAGTAACCCAATTTGAAGAGGTTACTCTTTGTAGAAATCATTTATTGAACAAATTTACTGTATTTAATTATTTTCTGCTCTTCAGTATCCTTCAGTTTGAGTGTTTCTCAGTGCTGATCCTAAAGTCCCCCTGCTCTGCATAGTTAATTCTTTTGGTCTTTTTAACACACCTGACTGAAACAACACTGACTCATCATCAGGTTTCTGCAGAGTTTATGAGGTGAAATCGGCTGTGTTAGAAAAGATAAATAAAAGTAAGTTATATAAGAAAAGGAGTACTTCAGAGCCAGAATTGGGGAAAAACAGTTATATTTTATGACTACTGTACGTATTTATGCTTTTGGATAAAAACAATTAACATGTGTGTTTTTTTCTTTGATTGAAGCAGAAACTGTTGTAGGGAAGGAAGCAGGAGAAACTCGACCTGCATATGTGGCTGAGGCTAAATTAATTTTCACTTCAGCACTCAGTGCTTTTAAGGACTCTGCACCGTCCTTAAACCACTTTCCTCCTGGGTCCTAAATCTACAATGTTCATAGCGCAAATCCACATACAGCACGCATGGAAGGAACACTTAGTAAAACAAGTAAAGAGGGCTGTGAGTGCTTGTGCATATGCAGTCTCCAAGCATGTCTGCAAGTGCATGAAATCCATGAATCCTTTGTGTGTCTGCAGGTTGCATGGGGTGGTAATGGATGGCCAGTGGGTGCCCGCTGACGTGTTATTCTTTTATAAAACATTGCCTCTGTGTAGCCGAGCGCAGGGGAGAGTGTGTCACGCTTGTGATGAATGACCAGAGGGTAACATCTTCACTCCTGACCCCTAACACAGGCATGCACGCTCTCTCCTATACAAGCACACCCTTATAAACACAAATGCACACAAAATCATGCATGCATCCATGCAAGTGAAAAACTTTTTTAGTATTACTGCACCAACACTCAGTAACAAGCAGTAAAAACCCACGAGCAGAGGGTGGTCTGGAGGTCACTGAACATTTATGGGGGATTTGTTTGAGGGCTGATACACAAAAAAACACTTGAGGTTTGCTTTCTTTTTCTTTCTTTGCTTGCATTCATGTTTTCTTATATTTTTCTTGTTTATTTGATGTGTATTTAAATGTATCTCTAGCGACAAGCTCTCATTTATGACACAGCTCAACTAACAAGGCCTGCACTCATCAAAGGCATCGTCAGCTATTCTTCTGAACAAAGCATGAAAGGCCACCATCAAAGCAGCTCCTGTTAGTGCAGACGAGCCCTCTGCTGCTGGACAATGCTGAGACCTGGAGAGGTGAGTAACAAGCACTGACCTTCTCCTTTCAGATCACCACTCGAAGCAGCAGAACATGGAAACATGAGGAGCAGAGAGGAGGGCCCGGGAAGGACTCAAAAAGAGAGGGACACAAGGAGAGATGGGAAGAGAAGGAGACATGATAGAGAGGAAAACGAGACAGAGAAAATGGCGAGGG
>BSAI01000189.1:19506862-19659897 GCA_036245035.1 Adrianichthys oophorus | reverse complement strand
GTATAGTATAGTATAGTATAGTATAGAGTATAGCCTCTTCAAGAGTGTGGGCATTGTTGTTTGGATTTAAGCCACATTTTAAGTTAGTTCTTTAATGCATGGGTTCCAAAGGGTTCTGTTTTGAAATATATGTCTTTAAATTATTATTATTAATATTACAGTAATTATATTATTAGTATTATTACTGTAAAACATATACAGTATTTTTTACATTGCAAAAAACTAACAATTTGTCGTAACCTTTTTCACACGCACACTCATGTGCAGGCACACACACATGCACAATGTTTACATGTTTGCCTGTGGCATTAGTTTGACATTGTCCAGATCATTAAAAGAAAACTGTTGCTGTTGTCGAAGGCGTATCTATTTATGTTGATAGTATTCATGGGCAATCTTTTCATAACATTGATCAACAGAGTTTGGCTAATAGGAAAATAATAAACAATTACTCCTGCAGACCAGAAGGGTAATTGATTTTCTTCTGTAAATTACTGCCACCATCAGGCCTGCATACACAGAAAGATGATCATCTGCATAAAATCAATGGGATATGATCCTATCTATATGATAACTTTGGACTGTGGCCAAAGAGCCTCTTTTAGTTTCACATAAACATAAAAAACAACAAGCAACAAAAGAAAATTTTAAAACACTTTGTGAAATTCAATCTGATAAAGATCAAGACAAATGTTTGACTCTTTCACATTGTAGCACTTCAAAAGTTGATCAGAGCAAGAAAAAAAATCAATGCTGCATACATTGTAATGCATTTGCAGCGTCTCACGAGAACACAGTAAATCCAGGAAAGACAACTGATATAAAAATAACATGAAGATTTAACATAAACTAAACTTCCCAAACTCCATAAATTGTACAAAAAAGGAGAATGCAACAAATATTTCAGAATGAATCTGACATGTACTAAGACTACCCCGGTGTTCCCAGCCAGGAGGTGACTTATGGTGATTGCTACACCCGCCACCGGACAGCTATATGTAAGACTATGCGCTGGTCTCCAAATCAATATTGCCACCAACAATAACATTAGTGTGTATGTCAGCCGCTGAAAAATGGCCAGCTATAAGAGGAAACAGAATTAATGGGACTTATTAACACCATCAGTTACATTCACTGTATTTTTGCTTTCTCATAGGGGGGCAAAGCAGTGAAAGGAGGCAGGATTTTAGAAAAAAAAAACTTTCAATGTGTTTTGGGTTACGATGGAGTCAGTTTGTGCACGGGCCACTTCAATGGAATTGAAAAGTTAGCTAATTATGGATAATTAATACAAATTCATACTTTTAAAAATACATTTTCCCCCTTTGACTTTTTAAAATAAAAACATAATGTTTTTCCAATTCATCATTGTGAAATATATGCAATCAGCTTTTTGTAAACACTGATTTATTTAATCCTAATTTAACTGTATCCCATGATTTGTGTCAAACATTAATTTCTATAGAAGACTCTTAAATTACTTTTGTTTTGATGGTTGTGCTAAGAATAAGACCACCACAACTGTGCAGCTTCCAAAAAATAAATTAAGAAAAAATTTAGGCTAAAGAGAAATAGAAGGAAGTGCACACATGGAGCTTTTAGCACGATGTCTTTATGGTCCTCTATGTACCAACTTTTGGTTCTCTTTTCTTTTTAGGAGAGAGCGCACAGAAAATGTCATGTCTCATGATTTTGTTTCAAAAACTGACAATCACTCTACTCTATTCATTCTGGGTACAAAGAGGAAAATGTGGTCGACCGTAAGACCAAATAGGGGCTTTTTTAATCTCAAAGCTGTGGGGTTTTAAAGCTTTGAGAAAAAGTGGCGACAAATGGCTGAAGCAGGCTTTCAATACATTAGTTTCTTAAATCAAATCACCATGAGGGGAAGACGGAGCCTGCGTCTCCAACAGGAAGAAGCTCTGGACACAGAAGAAATAAGTGAATTCTTTTGCTTCATTCTGTTCTTTTTCTATAAATACATTAATATGCTTGTTGGAGCAAAAAGGACCCATTTCACCACTAAAGAAATCAAAACCTTTGCAAAATGTTTAAATGTGTATAAATAAATCACTGTATTATTTTGAAGAATTAATTTGGGTCTGATATGTGATGTTTATTAACAAAAAGACAACTTCGCAGTGGGCTCAGGTCTGTAAAGCAGAATTATTATTGAAGTAGCTTTGTTCAGATTGATGTCCTGCTTCGGTCATGACTTGCTTGGAAGGCTGAGATCTCACAGCACTAATCAACAGGCTGGACACGAACTGGTCTTTATCACTTCGTCCCCTTTATATGACTCCCAACCTTGGCTGTGCGAGCAGTTGCCTGATTTCTCATTTTGTTGCACTGCGAGTGACAGTGAGCGGGTCTGATTGAGGAGATCCATTAGAGATCAGCTCGAGGAAAGCCTCTTTGATGGATGAGACCAGCAGTCACCTTCAGAGCCAGCTAACAACACCTGTATCCTCTCTGTCAAACACAAACACACTCACACACAGACGGACACACATCTGCTGACGTGAAACAATTCATACACAACACTCTTGTTCTCAGTGGGGAGCGAGAATCAGAGAGCAGTTTTCAAATATGACAGCAGTAACAGATCAGTTCAACATTTGGAAATAAAACCAACCAATGGAAAGCAAAAACTGTTTTAGCAAGAAGTATTTAATTGTGACCAAATGAAGAAACACCCGAAAGCTTGAGTTCAAGTGAGTCACTTCACTGTAACTCATCAGTCGGTGCCGGCTCTCTGTTGAATTCTCTATTGTACATTGTTAGTTTACTCTGATCATTGTAACTCCACCTCAGCGTTCATCTCTGGCTCCCAATTTTCCAATCCCATTTGACCATTAAGTTAGATTTTTTATTCTTCATTTAAATTTGTTATTCTTTCATTTGCTGTCACCAACCTGCTAAAAAAAAGTCTGCTTTGTCAGTCCAATTTTGACTCCAGTTTTTTCCTCTTTAGGCGACATTCACACCGCCCTCGTCATACACCGTTCAAGCCCTTGACTGTATATGAGAACTGGACTGAGTGATCCCTCCCCTCTTGTGTTCCAAACAGGAAGTGTCTGCAGGCTTCAAGAAGCCAAAATCCCACAGACTTCTGTTGAGAAAGAAACAGCTATTTCTCAGTCATTATATTTGTCAGAATAACTATTCTTGCTCTGATACCTCTTTTTTTAACATGTTCTTGCTAATTTTTTTAATTATATTTTTGCTTCATCACAAGTCATTCAAGTTATAAACTTGACAAAAACTTGTGGTGCCCGCTGTCCCCCCACCTCAATGTTTGATTGACAGATTCTCCCGAGCCCGCTTTCAGGTAGGGGTGTAGACTTTGAACAAGCTAGCTCCTGACTGGTGACAGTAGTTGTCATAGAAATGTTGACTCAGACACCCAGACCAATAACTGACTGAATTGGCTTCATTTTCCTGGAGCCGGAGATGAGCCATTTTCTATTGGTGACAGCCCACTCACTCACTCAGTCTAGTTCTCTTCGACAGTCATGGTTCAAGCCAACACTTTCTATTAAAAGTCTATTTAAACGCACATAAACATGTGTTTTGGGCTCCCGTATTCCAAATTCTTGCCTTCATGTGTTGCCAAACATATTTCAAAAAAAGCTTTTTTGAACTTTTAAGTATATTTTAATGTGAATTCCTCGCCAAAAGCAACCCCAAAGAGGTAGTTTGTTCCATTCACGCATCTCTGAGCATTCCTCTAAAACCCTGCTCTCTGAGCACCAGCCCCTCCAAACCCACAAAAACGAGTGGGTCCTCACATTGTGATGTAAGAAAGTGGGGAACAGCCCCTTCTAGGAAGCGTCTGCTCTGCCAGCACCACCCCCAGGCCGACACACACACACACCCTGCAGCGCTCCTGGTTTATTATACGTCAACACAATGTTATGTGGTTCAACTTAAATATGCAAAACATGGTTTCCTCGCCTGCTTATTATTTGACTAGTAAAAATAGTTTGCAGTGTGTATGATATGAAGGAAGAATTTTATCAGGATTCAAAACCTGCTGAAAGACTTCAGAAGAATTTTAAAAAGTCTTCACCATTGTTACTATCCTCTCCTCCTCTACTGCAGCTTATTTTCTCCTACTTAAAAGCAAGGTGTGCACATGAGTATAATGAGTTATAAACCAATGTCATAGTTTTTTTTGGTTTTTTTTGCTTTTTGTACAAATGGAATTCTGCAGCTAGCTGTCTAATTGCAGCAAGCAGTGTTTTCTCATTAGGGTCTATCTGCGTTTGACATTTAAGTAGAGAGCTGCTAAAAGCCTCTTTGCCAAAAATTAGCATTACCATTAACCACAACCCTTGAAGAGCTAGCACGGACTCATACCGGACTCTTTTTGGCCCTTTCTCTTTTGATGAGCAGCTTCATACTTTCCGTCTCCAATCGATGCGTTTTGAAAGAACAATGGTGGCTGTGGCCGCAGTGTGGATGGAGTAAAGTGGGAGCCCAATCATGCCAACAAGAAGGGAACACGGTGACAACTTAAGCAGAGAGGTGAAAAGGAAGACAAGGCTTAAGGGAAAAAAGAAGAGGGTGATGCGGAGAGAGGAAGGTCAGCAGAGCATCGCTGGGGGGGGTGCGGCTGATGGGCACCAAATGAACAAATTATGACGGCCTCCATTTTGTAGGATAGGGTCACCCACCACCCCCCTATCCCACCCTCTTCTCTCTTCCACTCCTCCTCTCCTCTCTTCTCTCCTGACAGTTCAATTTCCCCCTCTTGCCTCCCTGCTCCTGCCTGCTAATTGTGACTGAAGCCTTATCATGCCCCCCCTCCTACCAATTCCCCCCCCCCCAGTCCGAGGAATCGCTGCATCTGAGAGGAGACTGGAATGTCAAAATGTTATCAGAGACAGAAAACAGCCAGAGAGACGGAGGTCACACACAATAAGACCGGATGTTCGTCTGCATGCAGAGGTAAAGCATTGCTCACAGCAGGCTCAGTCAAAAACATTGAAAATATGTTATTTTTGACGAACAAAAATATACTAAATATGAAATATTTACAAATGTTCTTTTTGCACTCAGGTTATTGCCACTGATCTGAAGGATTGGCTACAGTGAACAACGATAAACAGAGCAACAAGGTCACGCAGAGGGAGAAAAATCTCTGATCAAATTGATTTTTTTTATGCATTCACGATTATGCTACATTTTGAGACAAAGAACTCAAGCATTAAAAGCAGGAGAAAGTCTTGCAGTGAATTGATTTGCAAGCTGTATAAATGCATGTGCATGGTTGATCTAAGTGTGTCTCACTCAAATACAAACACTGCTCTACTCAAATCTAGCTTGAGAGTGCTTGACTCCGGTGGGCAAAGTGGAGCTGAGACATGTTATTTACAGACTCCAGGAGGCTGGGTTTAAACGACACCTGAGCATAAAGCTCATCTCATGCCCCTGCTCAGCATGTCTCTACTTTGTCATTTGGAATTGAAGCATTGCTAAGTGCATTCTACTCGCTGTGTTCTGTCTGTTGATAGACAAGCAAACAGACTGAGATGTGAGGCAATCTTTACTCTGAGGGGATCAGCTGGTTTTCAGTGTCTAAAGTCTTTTAACGGTCAGCCTCTGGGGCTGATCTAAGGTCAGAATAATCTGAATGTAGAAAGAACCATCAGGAGCAAGACAGGACGGAATCACTGACCCCAAACGTCCCCCATCACAGAGCGCTAGATGGAGTTTAAGAACAGCGTAGATGGGAGAGGGATCCGAGTCAGAGGGGGAGAGAGAACGTTCGTCCATATTCCTGAGGTAATGAGGGTTAATTCATTGGTTAGGGATTAACAAGGTGCAAGAATATGATGGCTAAGCATTTGGCTTCTTGAACATAGGTTTAAATCAACCACATCAAGTGTGATGTAATCCCAGCTCCAGAGCCCCGCCTAGTGGGAAAATAGTTCTGCTGTGACTTCAGGGACTGTTCATTAAGCAGAAAACCAAAGATCTGCAAAGCTCATGTCAACCATCTATGACTGTAAACATCTTTGTGCAAAAGCTTTTCTGACCTTCTGCATATGGATGTATACAAAAAAAGATGTATGTTTCATACAGACATGTATGTTGCAGTATATTCTAAGTGTGTTCCTTTTCCTATTTAATATCGCAACCTGCAACTAGGCTGGTTTCTGATATTATCCACAACCACAATCAGTCTGTTTGGCTTTTGGCTTTTTTTCGTATTAAAATATAATTACTGAAATTAAAACAGATGATTAATATTGTTAATAGTTTCAGTTATTTGTCCACAATAAATGTGGGAGATAAACACTGTAATCTAACAGTTGAGTTGACATTTTAATGAGACCTAAATAGTAATAAATAATAATAAAACAAATGATAATAATAACAGTTAAAAAGGGGCACACAAAGTCATCTTTATTCAAAGATGTAATAATGACAAACAAAGATCAATAAAGAATAATAAAGGATAAAGAACACATCTTTATTCAAATTTAGAAAAATTAGCCACGGGTATTGAAAAAAATGCCAAAATAGAAACTTTTATATATATATACACACATATATATATACATATAATGTATATACATGCAACTATAAATGTGGAATTTCAACAAAATTCAACATCGGAGCAGAAACTGATGAGAACACATGAAAAAGCAATGAAAGAATCTTGCTGAAGATCTTAAATTAAGAGGAATGTAACCACCTAACTAGAGACAAATGTGCTAAACTGTAATCACCAGGTATAAACAATTGACAAGCAAGTCATAAATAGGAAGACAGAAATCCAAAAAAATGAATTTAACACTTCAAACACACATTGAATACACATACAACCAAGAAACCAGGAACTAATTCACAAAAACTGCAGGTTCTCACAAACAGTTTAAGAATTTGACTGAATTTTCCTTTTTTTCAGTTTTAAATATGTTTTATTTTAAAAACTCTTTGCTGTTTGATCGCATAGGCTTCTTGTTCTTAATAAGATGTCATTTAAAAAGATAACGTATTTCTCTACCAGTGTTGTAAAAATTACCATTTTTGTGGACTCAGTGCTTTACAATGTGTTTTATTTCATGATTTCAAACCATTTTAATCATTGTGTATCACTGTAATTACATGTTTTATTGTACTAATTTATTTATTTTATTCCACAAAAGAATTTAAAAAACAACACAACATGCAAACATGGTTTGTTTGTTTTTTTATGTGACAATGAAAGGGGAAAAGGAAGAAGAAAACATATCATTTCTGCCCCTTTAAAAAAATTACTAAAGCCATTGGTACTTTTTACTCTCAAACAGTAGAAAGTTTGCTCAAAGTAAAATTCAGGCCTAATGACATGAGCATTTTCCTTTAAAAAAATTTTTTTTTTCTTAAATTTCAAGAAAAAATACTTAAGATTTTTGCATGAAAGAATGACTTCAAAAGTTGTTTTTTTATAACAAATATATCTTAAAAAGATTTGAATACACTTTGACCGTATGCAAAATATATTTTAAAAAGAAACAGGTATCCAAATGTGTGTGATGATCTTTGTTTGGCCTTTTTAATATGCACACTCCTTTAATAACTGGGTTTAATCTTTGTTTGAAAAATATAATGAAGCTGACCTCCAAGGAAAGCCCCAGCTAAGTAATGATGACCTCAGTTAAGCTAATATTTCATAATGGCATGGTCGGTGTGTGAGCGATCCTGCTGCTAATAGCAGACTAATGGTTAAATGCTTCGGCACCGCTGAAGAGGAGGCAGCCACTGACACACTTGGTGTCCGCTAGCTCGTTTAGCATGGACATAAATGAGTGTGTGAAATGAAGACATGAGAGGGATGGGCACGTCACTGACCCTTACATATATACTTTCACAGATCTGAACACATCCACCAGGACATACATGCGCACACGCACACACAAGCGCGGGCATAGTGACCCCTACAGAGTTGATGAGACAGGAGCTGATATGCGAGTCAGACGGAGCCACATTTGTAAAAAGCGATAGCCAATTACAGCAGCGAGAGCTGGGGGATAATAGCCTGCCTGTCAGCTTCTGTGTGCAGCGTATGTGAACACACATGAATGTGTGTGCGTGTGCGGCTGTGCCAGAACCCACAAGTGAATATTGGGTTCCTATTCTCATCTATTTGCCCTGTATCGCCATTCCATAGATATTAATTTCAGAGCAGTGCTGCAGCACAGGGCGCAGGTCATTAGCATGATTCATCTGCAGTCCACAATGAGCATGGAAAAGGCAGAAGCCCTGTCTACCAAAACGGGAGGCAACTTTCTGTAAGATTTCCAAAACCACAACACTTTTAACATTAAATTAACAACAACTTTAAAAAAAAACAAACGTGTGGGTTAAGGGCTGATCAAGCAATAAAGATATTCTTGAGATCCACCGAGAAAACGCAACTGACTGGGAATAAAACCTAACAAAGACAAAGGGAAACAGAGATTTGAAAGCTCAAACATCAGGGCTTGTCCTGTACTTTCCACAGACACATGATCTCCTCAAGGACTTGGTCCTGTCAGCGGCTGTGGCCAGCCACCTGAAACAGAGGAATGATAGACTATCAGAGGAAGGGAAACTGTTCCAGGGAATTGTGTGGATTTAGTGGTTTAGTGCTGACACATGGCTTTGAGCGTGGTAGAAAAGCACTTTAACTCTTGAGTGCTTTTATCACTCGTACACACTCCATAAAATAGGTCTATGTCATCAGATAGCTCATACATACAGAAACACACAGACTGCATATGATGTTAACTTACAGAAAGGAGAAGAGGTGTATCTAAACTGAATTTTGTTTTAATAGTTGTTTTTGCATTAATAGAAAGCATAAGTTAAAGTTTATGTTTGGAAATGGTCTAAAACTTAAATAGATACAGACTTGGGATGTAAAGATTAATCGAATTAATCAATAAATTGATTTATAATCTTTTCATCCAACCAGATCAATCTCTCTGAAGCAATTTGTTAATCGAATCGACCTATACCATTATAAAATCAATTCAAAGTAAAATACATAGATTTTATTGATACTAGAAAATATCATTTGGATTGAGACATTGTGGGCTTAATTTACTAAAATGTAAAAATGACCAAGTGACATCACAGTGGACAACACACATGTGGAGGCACCAAAAAATGATTAACCATCATTACAGTCCAATGTGGGGAAGCATTTTGAATTTAGCAAAGACACGAACACTCTAATGATGTTTGGATTAGTTTGATGTGGAAACCAACAGTGGGCTGAACTTGATGAAATCTCTGAGTCACACTGGTTGAATTTTTGGTTAAAGATGTTCTGGATCGACTTTAGGTCAGTAAATTGGATCAATCAAAATGAACCAATCCAGACCATGCATTGTATCAGCACAAAAATGATATGAATTGAATTGTTATTAAAATCAACCATTGCACCCCTAATTAAGACACAAACTTGACATTGAAATGTTGACTTTACAATCAGCCGACTGAGGAGTCTCCTAACATTAAATTTTATTCATAAGAGCTTTTAGTTGATTTTAGTCCTTGCTTTTATATGATTTTTTCTTTTCTTTTGGCTTTTAGTAGGCCTTGTTATTATTGATTATCACTACCTTTCTTTGTTTGGTTTTGATTGTATTTGGGCAGCACTTTTTGATTCTTTCTATGAAAAATTTAATTAAATTATTCTATTCGATTCTATTCTATTTTATTCTAGATTCCTTAACCTTCATGCCTAACTAAACTATATAAAACGTTTAAAGTAAAGAAAGACTCATTTTTCAGTCTCTTCTGAAACATGAGACTCAATTTTTTATGTACTTATCACAAAAAAATTAAACAACCTTTTGTGGATTCGTAGAAGTTCCAACAATGCTGTATTTATCAACGAGCCTCCCCATCTGTATATTTCATATGTACTTGAAGAAATCGGAGCTTCATAACCGAGAACAAACAATGGAGTTAAAGCGTATCATGTGCAATATTCCCCTTTCTCCGATTCATCTCTGTAATAGAGATGCAAGCTCCATAATGCTCGCTGGGAGCCAAGCATGAGATTGAGGATTTCTCACTCACCATGCATTATTCATAGACCTGAGCAACAGAGTGTGTAAGATGAGAATTACACAGCATGAAGAGAACAGGGGAGAGGGGACCGAGGGGAGGTGAGAGGAAGAGAGGAGGAAGGACAGGGGAGCAAAGGTGACACACTGTGGAAGAGAAATACACGAAGGAGAGAACAAAGTCAAAAAGCTGAAAAAAGAGTGATGATATGGTGGACACTTTCAGATCTTTATTTCCTGTTTCTCTCAGCTTAACCCCAGGATTGTTTTGGGAGCTTGTGAACAGTGGGGTGGTGGAAATGAATATAGAACCAGGAGCCCAGAAAGCTTCAGCAGATTGGCTTGCAATTTGCATTTGTTAAATGCGAGTCTTGTGAGTTGGTTTGTACTCCGAGCACAAGCTGAACGGTGAGCAGGAAATTTCAGGGTTCTCTTGCGATTCGTGTCTGGCCTCTGTTCTTAGTAATGAAACACAGTAGGAAGTGAGTCAGGGTTGGAATTGATTTGTTTAACAATGGAAATGAAAGAAAGTAGGAGGCATGGACCAAAACAGGAGGCCTGCCATCTTAAATAAAAGCTTGGGACCAAGAAATTGCAAAATTGTGGCTGACACAATTTGACAAATGACTTGTACAGAATGATATATTTTTTCCATCAGAATAATTGATGGATGGTTAAAAGCTTTTACCTTTATTGCAGTATTTCTACAGTGATGTGAAGGAGCCTGGCCAAGAAATATTTAAACATCCAGCTCAAAAATATTCATAAACCTGAAAGATCTAAAAGACGTTTCTAACAAAGTATTTCCTAATAATTAATTATGGATGGATGTGTAATCATAAGCGACAGGAACAGGGATATTAACATTTTTTTTCTGATGTCTGCATTTACTGAGTCTGAAAAGCTTTTAGCACAAGATTAATATAATTTTTGGCTGTAATCTAAATTCTTTGTACTTATGAGAGAGTATACATGCCTTTTTTTTGCTCATGCATGCACACGTCTTCAGCGATGCAGCCCTAATGACAAGAATGTGACGGTTGCTGGTTTTTTAGCTTCCTAGAAATGAAAAGCTGGTATTAATTTAGGCTACAGATTTCATTTGTTCCGAACAGGAAAAACAATATAAATCACTTTTAAAGTGATTAGAGCGAGAGTTAGATTAATCCAGGCCTGATTAGGGCATTATGCCGGCTTGTTATGGACACACAGGGTGACTGACGGTAATTACTGTCAGTAATAGGAGAGCACACATTCAGTCAAAGCATGAGCCACGGACTATGCGAGTGAGTGTGATGATAAAGTGCACTTTTGAATGTTGTTTGACCAAAACAAAAAACTTAAAAATGTTAAAAAAAAACATTTGCAGTGGAGGGCTTTCACAGTCATGTGTGCAAAGATCTTGCACGGAGGTTTTGCTTGCAATATACATAGGAAAAAGTGAAAGAGTCATGGCTTTGTTTATGATTTAAGACAAACAAGTTCCCCAGATAATAAAAACAGATGGTAGGTAGGTAATATTACCGTGAAGAAAATTAGAGAGGTGCCACATCAGCAAATCGAAGCTAGCTGTGAGCAACAGACACGTTTGCACACACCTGAGTTTAATCCATCAGTGTAACATTCTATGAACCAATGGAATTCTTCTCCCAGGAAACACAGGATGAAATACTTTATACCATTATAAGTCAAATGCAAACATGCATAATGACTTTAAATGTAACTTTCTTTTTTTTCTGCTGTTTCTCAGAAGTATGAGCAGACTCAGCAAGGACTCCATATGGCACTGTTGTCTTTATTACTGGGAATTTCCTGCAGGTGTGAAGCTAAATTTACAGTTTGGAAGCAGACATAAGGCACCCAATGAGATGTGTCCCATTAAAGGCATGGGAAATAACTGTGCATATTTAGCAGGGCATTGCACATCTCTCTTCCAGCTGCCCTCCTCCTCTCATCCACTCTCCTTTTCCCTTTTTTGTCTGACTTTCTTCCCCTTTTTTTCTTTACTAGCAACAATTCTTCCTTCTCACCACATCATCGGTTCTCTGAGAACCTTTAACACGCTGTTGGCTCAGCTAGAGCCCCACATGATTTGACAGCCTTTCCACATCTGTCCCTTTTCAAGTTATAAAACAACAGTCTAGAAGCTTATTTTATGAATGCACGCCTCTGCTCTTTTCATGTTTATGACAAAGATTTGGAACAAATGGCATCCGTTGGCTGAAACAATGAAAATAAATCAAGTCAATTCACTGGCAAGAAGGGAAGCACAGCCACACAGAAAGAGTGCCACTTGATTGCTGACAAGAGGAGTGCTTGCATTATTCAATTAATATCTGAAAGGGTACATTTTATGCAACATTTACCAAAGCATCCACCAGTCAACATACGCAGGGCACATACAAACACACGTATACTCCCACACAAACACAAGGACTTGTGTTTGCATCCTGGGAAAAGACTGGACTCTCCTTCCATTTTGCCAAATCAAATATACAGTGAGAGCAAGCTAAAAGGCACTTTCAATCAGCCGCTCTGGGTCTGTCCGTCAATCTGGGAACAACAACAATCTAGCCTACTTGGAGCAGTCTAGTCAACATCCATTCCCCAATAAATTCAATCAGTGATGCTTTGTGTGTATGTGTGTGCCACTGTGTACATGTTGCTAGAAAGAAAGATGTTTTTTTTCAGCATCATAAAATAATAAAAAAAACGCATTTCTATATAAATTTAAATGTAAAGAAATATCTAAAAGAGAAAATTTCTTTTATTGAAGAAGTTAAACATCCAAGGATGAAGATACCAAGTTGTGAGATGAATGCAATTGATAAAATGAATAAATTTTGCTTTGAACACATTCCTCTTCCCCATATTCCTCATTCAGATTGGGAATGAGAATCTTCATTTCACTAAATAATCTTCGAAAGCTGAGGAGCAGAGGTAACAAGCCTGAGCTAATGACATTGATGTGGAGGGCTGCACGCTGGAGTGATTGTCTGACTGTCTGAGACCCAAAAGCAGTCATAGCAGGCTCATCATGGACCCGCTCTCTCATTATTTGGCCACAAATGGAAATGCAAATCGCTCGCTTTGCTGCGGACGCCTCAAATTTATTAAACTAAAAGGTTTAATTTCCATTTTTCTTTGCATCAGCTTTATTTATAAATGTCTTGCCCTATGAAGACCCTGTTATTTTCTCCCTCTTCTGCAGGCTCTTAACAAATCTGCTCATTAATATGGAAATAGAGAATCAATCGCTTTTCCGGCAACACAGGGCTGCTTCCTTCTGCAGTGTGTTATGTGTTCTGACTGGTCATCAGCACAAACACTCTCACATGCATTCACGTACCATATATAATGCTTTATGTACCATTATAATTTATTTTCCGTATGTATAAAACCTACATCTAGCTTGTTTCTCAACCCTAATAACATTTATTTTTAATATATAGCATAAAAAAGACTGCATAAATGTTCAAATGCATTTTTAACTAAAATTTCCAGCCTATTCAGACACATTTAGGACTTGTGTTTGCCAAGCAAACACAGAATGGCACCAGATGTTGAAGAATTAATAACCCATAATATCAAGTGCTGCTCAGCCAAGCTTTTAGGGCCCTAAAATAACACTCATAGAGCCTAATGAGATCTAATTATGCACAAGGTTCTTAGTCAGGGTAATATGATGATTATTACATCTGTGGCTTTTTACAGTTGGTTGTCATATTTGCCAGTAAATTGCTTCTCTTTCTGTCTGTTTGCTTCCCTCGCCGCCTTCTTTTGTGTCAGTCAACAGGAGTAAAGTGAAACACCACTCTCAACCACGACCTAATGAACATTTCTAAATGGCCATGACCAGCCAGTTAAGAGAATAATGTTGCAGCTATTAACCAAAGCGGTTGCTTCCACAAAAAGTCATCTGTGAAAAGCAGCATCGGAGGAGCAGGAGAGAGAAGGCAAGCACTAGATAGATCCCCATTTCCACACACACACAGTGCATTTATGCACACACTTTGCACAGCCTGACATAGCGTGTTTATCTTTCACATTCTGCAGCAAACAAACCATGTGACGTATATTCAACCCATGCTGCAGAGCTTATTAAAGTTTCAAGGTGTGTGTGGGGGTGTGTGCCCTATTAGGAAAATTCAGTTTCACTCAAGGTTTTAGTACCGCGGTTGCAGACCATTGGCCATTGATTATTCATAGAGTCTGTGATTGGGTCCATTAATACAGGATTAGGGAAGGAATTGATGCTGTTTGGGTGTGCCTGTGTTTGTTTGTGGTCTGCATGTGTATTGTAATGAATTCACAGTTTTTGTTGATCAAGACTGTCAAAGCAAAACTGGATATTGGTAGAACATCGATAGGTGGTTATTAAAATTAACGGTATCAAAAAATATGTATTATTTTATAAAATTATGATACACTGTTAAGTCAAAGAAACATGCTATTTTTCTTAATTTTTCTTAAGAGAATTCAGACATTATAAAGGAATTTTTTACCCCCATCATTTGCCACATATTGCAAGATTTCAACCTAATAGCATTTGTTCTCCAATAGAAACTTAATCTGGGTAAATGGTGCCTAAATGTTTAAATCACATTTACAGGCTGTCAACTGATCTGATGTTCTTCACATGGTCACCCTTCGTTTGAATGAAAATAAATTGATGGCAAATGAGAAAAAGATTCTGCAAAATGGGGTGAGGAGATCAACTGGATCATAGCTCCCCCCAATGGACATTTTTGAAAAAAATCTAGAATTTAGAGAATTTCACACAATTTCACACAATTGATAATTTTTATGGAAACATTAAGTAAAGTGATGCTTGATAATTTATATAGCCTAAATTATAATTTCTCTATTCATACTAGGTATGTTCACCACTTATTTAAAAAGCTGTTAGCAGGACTGACTTAGATTGGATCTCAAAACAGTGAAAATCTTTTTCAGAAATTCACCTACATGTACCTCAAAATGCATTTTTTTTATCTATGAATTATAGTTTCTCCTTTTTCCAAAATTTCCCTCTGTAGATTTTGCACATACACTTAAATTGTACTTTGCTGATTATCAAGGAATTTTAATTTTAAAAAAAGTGTTCCTTCTGTCTGGTTACAGGCCTATGCAAAAACAATTGTTTTTTTGTTGTTGTTTTTTTTTTGTTTTTTTTCACAATAACACACAAAAACATGGTTTCTAAAGAAAACATTTTTGTGTTCATAAGTAATATAGGTTTTTTAACTATTAAAGTTTGTATGTGATGCTTTTTTTGAGTTATTTAGTGCATTTAGCTTAAATATTTTTGATGCACAAAATATAAGGTTATTCTTTCTTTTTCACCTCTTAGCTTTTTCCTTTCTTCATTTATGTTAGAATATTTTTCTATATATCTGCTGTTTTAACTTAGAAAAGTTGTTTTTGTTGGTTATGCTTTGCCAATTATAGATAAGTTACTCATTCCAACTTAGTGTAAAAACTATTTGTTAAACTATTTTTTAGGAGGAAATCAAGCAGAATTTGATTAAGCATAATGTAATCATGATCATATATGTGAAAGTTTGAGTGTAAGCTATATGCTTGAGCCATCAATGTTTTAATGTTAATGTAAATCTGCATTTAACCCATGTCTGCTGCATCTTTTTTACTGTATGAAAATTGTCAATTCAAGCATATTCTTTGTGTTTTGGAAATAATCTATGATTAAAATGTGTTCTTACAAAAACATGTATAATTGAATGAAACTGACAAACAAACTGACTAACAAATATGTGGAATATCATGTAGTCAAATCCTGGTGAGTCTCAGAGAGGTCCTTCCATCTTTCTCATAAAGGCTTCATAAACCTGATCCTTATTCTTCATGCAAAAACTGAAATACAGAATTCTACTTGATTTAAGGTGTAAGTGAAAAAAATTGCCCACAACTTCTGTCATTGATGACTCACACAATAGTCAATCTTTGGGGGAGAAAAATTCTAAAATGTGAAAGTTATGGAATAAATTTGCAGTCATAGTATGTAGCTTGATTTCAGCAGGGAAACTCTTGTATTTGCTCAATGGTTCCCTTCAGGTTAAACGTTTTTTCAATAGGGCCAAGTCATTTTTTACAGCGGAAATTACATTTCCTGATCAAATCGATGTATTAGGTTTTTTTAGAGTAATATTTTTGCACTGTTCTAATGTCTGAAGATGCTATTGAGGATTATCTTGTCAAAACCCATGGAGTATTTTAGATGCTTCCTGTAAAACCTAAAACACGCTTTTATTTTAAAGGCGCGGAGGGTGACTTGCCACCCCGCCGCACCTGTTTTCCAGCAGTGCTCTACCTGTCCGCCTGCGCTGCTGTCCGTGGTGCTGAAACTGTGACGTACAGGGTTGTCGTTCATCACGCATCCTCTCATCTCCTGCCATTTTTGTGCTACTTTCTAACTTGCTAAGCAGGGGGGGGGGGTCTCCATTAGCAGGAGGTGCAGACAAAGGAGAGAGGTGGTCGTATCGACAGACTGGTCCTTCGCCGGAGATTTGGGGTCTTCTCACAGACAAGAGCCTGCAAGCAGACAGGCGATAGATACCATGTCCGACTTTGACAGCAATCCGTTCGCAGACCCGGATTTCAGCAATCCCTTTCAGGTGCCTCTCTCGGCTAGTTGACGTGCTAAACAGATGCTAGAAACCCCATTGAGGCCTGTGCTAATTTAGCATTTATGCTAAGTGTGTTAGCTTGAGTGCTGGCTAGTAGATGTGTTCAGAATCCAAATAAAATCATTAGCCTCCACATTTATCATTTCACTCACCCGTAAAGAAGCTGGTTTTATTCAGAAGTACATTAAAACCTATAGTTTTTCCATTTTTTTAAGGTAGTTGTGCTAAAAGTGTTGTGATAAATGTTCAGTTGAGCATTGCCATTGTTGACGTGTGCTAGCAGGGTAACATAGCTTAAAGCACCGTTTAAAAACAGTTGCACGTTTAATTTGGGTTTTTTAAAAAGTTGACTGGTCGTAAAGCTTAGCTGGAAATGTGACTGAATAATCCAGAATATATTGAATGATCAGTGATGCTGGGATGGAGGTGATGATGACTAACGCGTCTGATAAGATTGTCACAAGAGATTGACGTGTCTGTGTCTACTGTCACATTAATTTAACAAAAAGAGCACTTGTGTCGGGGTAATCTACGAAAATATGTTAAAATATGAACATCCACGTGCATCAACGACATCCAAAACCAGCCTTTTATGGGGATATTCTAATTAATGTGTTTTTGAGTGTCAGATGAAAGCTACAGGCATTAAACCTGTGACCAATGTTTAATTCAGTTTTATTTATATAGCCCAATATCACAACCATAACTGCAGCAATTGGTTTCACACCGGTATTTATGCAAGGAACATAAAGTCAGTCATAGAATATAAACAAGAGGTGGTTGCTAAACTAAACAGACTAAGCTCAACAGGTATCCGTGCCCTTAGACCCCCCTTCTCTGTGAGGAAAAACTTATTTTAAAAAACACTGTCTTGGGGGGAAAAAATAAGAAACCTCAGGGATGTCCACATGAAGAAGGGATCCTCTCCTGGGACGGACAGACGATGTGCAAGAACTGTTAAAGAAGAATTATCTTATCTAACTCTACATGTTTGAATCACAACTACATATTTACATAACAACTATATGTTTATATACACAACTACATGTTTGAATAACAACTACAGTGCTCAGCATAAATGAGTACACCTTCTTTTTAACCAATCTGCAGTTTTAGCATGTCAATATAAATATATTATTGATCTAATCTAAGCCCACATAAATGCAATAACCAGAGGGATTAGGCCACCATGGCTCGGTTTATCAAACCATCTTCCCTCTGCTTCTCTCCACAGAGAAGTATGTATAATGGATGTAATGAAAATTCCAATTATTCCTCCAAGCTTCATTACAGTAAGTGAGGTAGGGCAAGCAGTAAGTTAGATATTCTCTGATTGCTAGCCTGGTCATAAGCCTTTCCAAAGAGAAATGTTTTAAGACTAACTTTGAATGTAGAAACTGTCTGCCTCTCTTACGTAAACTGGGAGTTTATTCCATTAGACAGGAGCTTGGTGGCTAAAGGCTCTACCTCCAACTGGGCTTTTAGAGATTCTAGGAACCACAAGCAGTCCTGCATTTTGTGAGCGATAAACATACAGAAAACTATTTTAGTATGTGATTTACAGTTGCAAGAGAGCTTACTTTTCACTTTTTTCACATACACAGCTAAAGCATCTTTCTAATAATCTTTTCAGATTGCTCTGCATCTGATTTCCCAAAAGAAGTGGTTATGTTTTGATTTGACTTTTACAAAAAAAAGTATATTAAAATGACTAAAGAATAAATTGGAAGATTTCTTAAATTTTAGTTTAGTTTTTAGTCAAATATGAAGCACATTTTTCCCTTCTCATTTCACACGGAATTTAAAGTTGATGTGAATATTTTTTTTGACATTATCTATGATTAGCTGTATTTATGTGAAATGTTATATAACTTTAGACAGGCAAAATTATGTAAACTGTACTTTCAAGCAACACAGGAATGTTTCTTTTTTCTTTGGTTTTTGTTGAATGAGTGAAATGTATGCATTTATGGTTCCATTGAAAAAAATGCTGTCATTTTGCTGTGGTTTTATAATCCACATTTTAATTCAGTTTGATTGTGCATGTTTTCCTTTTTAACCATCCTTCCTCAAAGTGTATTAGTGTTATTACAAATTGTAGTTTGCTCTAATTTAGTAGAGTACAGTAACCTTTAGTTTTGTGATCGTTGTCTTTAACTCCTTAAATTCCTGACCTTTCTCCCTTGTAGGATCCCTCTGTGACCCAAGTGACACGGTCTGCCCCTCCTGGTGGTCTGGAGGAGTACAACCCCTTCACAGACGCCAGAACGGTCAGCTTAAGTAGAAGATTTATACGTATTATCAATATTATTAAGAGTGCATGAATATATTTGTCCCTTAGCGAGTGTCCTCATTTCATCCCTCTATCTTCCACTGGAAAAAAAACATGATTGTGGCCTAGTTGCAGCCTCTATTTGGTATGGACTTTTGTAGTACCAATATGATTGTAATAAATGTATACTGGACTGCAGGCAGTGCCTGGAAGTGGCCCCAAATCTACGCCAGCACCTTCCCAGAACACACAGCCTGCTATAATGAAGCCCACAGAAGAGCCGCCAGCTTATACACAGCAACAAACTCAGGTACACAGCAAATACTGAAGGAAACGGGACCAAATTCACTGATTCACATTTTTCTTTTTTTTTTTTTTTATTTAAAACAGACTAGAATTATTAGAAGTATTAAAAAGGAGTAGGATTATTTTTTTAAATAAAAATTTGGCTATTGTATTGCATAAATGTGATTTGCTACTGATGGAAATGTTCTTACTTTGGGCCAAAGCTGACCTTTTCTTTTCAAAGACAGATAGTTAAATAAAACTTTTTTATTTGTTTATTTAAAAAATTGATCAAATGAGGTTTTATCAGTATTCTTTCCATAAATAAAGTACATAAATCTTAATGCCTTTAATTGGAGTCATACTCAATGGTCTGACCATGACTGATTAACAACGATTTAATGCTTTGGTATAAATATAACTGTTAATTTTTAAACAAAAAGCAGCAAGATTATTAAGTAGGATTTTAGAAATGGTGGAATTGGCTCATTTTTCCAACAGAAAGACTAGAACTACAATATTGTGTGCTCAAATTGTACACATATTTGTTTAAATATTTTCATTAGCTGTCTATATTCTTCAATTTTAACTAAACTTCTACATCAGTTGCATCTGGTTTATCTTTCCTCTTTTCTTTCATAAACTGTCTATTGTCTGATGGCCCATCAGCAGCGAACTGAGGTATTTTTTTTAATGATATTTTTATGATATTTCCATTACCTCATTTTTTCACAATCCAGACCAGTAAATGTATGTTACCATTATTTGACCTTCAGTTGACAGTTGTAGAGCTAATGTAGAAGTGTGAACATTGGTAACTTTTCCTCTTTATTCCTACCTCAAACCAACTCCATTTAACATATCTGAATGGACATTACTTACCTATGAGCTATCCGTCCCCCTAGTAGACAGATGATGAGTGTTGTGGGTGTTTTTGTGCCAGGACCAGGCGCGCGCTCAAGCTGAGCTCCTGAGGAGGCAGGAGGAGTTGGAGAAGAAAGCCGCGGAGTTGGACCGTCGGGAGAGAGAGCTTCAGACCCACGGAACAGCAGGTCAGTCGGTCTGCCAGGTTTCCGCTCTAACCACCCAGCACTTCATTAATCCGAACAGTCGTTACTCATAAAAGCAAATCTCACGGTGTGTTACCGCAGTAACAGTGTAACTTGGCTCTTGTTTAAATATTTTTTTACACATTCTCAATCTAGGTCTAAAAGAAAATATTGTTAACTCTTAATGCATCTAAATGCAGAGTTTGATGTTGTTGTCCCACTAAGAAACTAACATTTCTACTCTTTAGTTTTGGTTTAAATGTATGAGGTCAAATCAGGATTATCTCAAAGTGAATGAACAAACCAGACTTTAAATTTCAAAACAAAATTAGAAAATTTGAAAACAGTTTCAAAATTGAAAGTGCATGTTGTAAATTGCACCTAGTCTACGTTCACATCCTTCTGAGCGTATTTAACACTGAAATTCTGTCCACACAGGTCGTAAAAACAACTGGCCTCCACTTCCAGAGAAGTTTCCCGTTGGTCCATGCTTCTATCACGATATAGCTGTGGACATTCCCGTAGAATTCCAGAAGACTGTCAAGATTATGTACAACCTTTGGATGTGTAAGAGCACAACCAGTGTGGCCCACATCTTTGGTTTACTATTTTCATGGTTTTTAATTAAACCTTTACACTTTGTTTTCTCTGCCAGTTCATGCAGGTACACTTTTTGTGAACATGTTTGGCTGCCTGGCATGGTTTATTGTAGATGCGTCCCGTGGCGTAGATTTTGGCTTGGCCATGCTCTGGTTTCTGCTCTTTACTCCATGTTCTTTCATATGCTGGTACAGACCGCTTTATGGTGCATTCAGGTAAGCAGAAGCATTTGAATATCACTTTAAAAAAAATTTTTAACTAAACAAACAGTAGATTGTTTACCTACTTTTATTCTTCTTTAGATAAAATATTTAAGTGCTAAAAAGTGTTTGCATCAAAGGTATTTTTGGTGATAAATTCCTTTAACTCTGTTCTTACTGCAGGAGTGACAGCTCTTTCCGCTTCTTCGTCTTCTTCTTCGTCTACATCTGTCAGTTCGGAGTTCACGTTCTACAAACTATCGGCATCACTGGCTGGGGCACATGGTGAGTTTTACAAGCTCTCCTTGACTCCCTTCCTCTATGACAAGGGTCCCCAGCCTTTTATTTAGGTCATAGACCAGTTTAATGTCGGACATCATTTTCACAAACTGCTTCTAACAGTTCAAACCGAACTGGTTCTAAACTGGTGTTTAATGTTTTTGAAAATGCTCCTACATGAAAGGTGGTTTAAAAAAGACAATTTGAAAATGTCTATAAATATTTTACAAATGAAAAGTAAGTAATTTATTTGTACAAGTTGTTTCAGAGTTTTTGAAAATTCAACTCAGGCAACGTTACAGTTTTGTTTTTTGTTTTTTTATGAAAAGACATTTAGATACTGAGAGCCCAATTCAGACTCAAGCTATCTTTTAGGTGAAATATATTATTCATATTTTATTTTAATATAAATCTTTATTCATTTGCAATTTCTCTTTAACACAAAGAAGTATTTTCTGTGCTCAAGTTTCTAAACAGATACCTTCCGAATTTACCTTTGCTGTAGTGTTCTTAAACACCCCTTTTAGACAAATCACTTTTTTTAATTGAATCTTTATTCTCTGTAAAATAGTTGCAGCTGGTTTAAAATCAGACTCTGTGATGCTGATTTTCCCTTAAACGTCAAACTTCAGCTGCGTTTAAGGTGTGACAGATAAATAAAGCAAAACAAAATGACACAGTCATCACAAAACATATTATTATAATATTAAGCATGAATCCACTGTGTAACTTTATCATCAGCGTACATGTAAAATTGGGTTTGGTACGTATGATTAACTGTTTCAATAAATTTATATTTAGAGGAATACTCTGGGTTTTGTCTGTTAAAAGCAGCTTTCTCTTTTTTAAGTCGAAGGCTCTTCTTCTATTTCCTCAATTGCTCTTTTCTTCCCCAAGAAACTTTCCAAAAACTTTTGTTTTTTTAATTAACTTTGTTAGCGTGGGGCTTTTAATTTAGCGATTGGAGCAGCTGCTTTAGGATGGTAGCGAATGTATTTAAGACATGTGACCGAGGCGAATAACGTCACAAGTCAAAAATAAGTCATTTTGATGGATGTGGTGGGCAGAATCTGCAGTTGTCAAAAAAAAGCCTTTCTTCAAAACCAGAAATTATTAATAATAATCCAAGCCCACGTATGTATCTTATTTTTTGGCTATGGACCGGTACCAAGTGGCCCAGAGGTTGGGAAACACTGCTCTATGAGTTTATTCTGAAGTTAGCTCATGTTGCTTTTGGTTTTTCCAGCGGCTGGATCGCAGCTCTGACTGGTCTGAACACCAGCATCCCAGTTGGCATCATCATGTTGCTTATTGCCGCTCTGTTCACTGCTCTGTCTGTGGGCTCGCTCATTATGTTCAAAAAGGTAACCCTCACAGAACCGCTGACAAAAGTGCAGGATTTAGAAAGAAATTACTCAAAACTGAACAAATGTCTAAATACAATTTACAACTGTCCGGCTCTTCTTTTTAGGTGCACGCGTTGTACCGAACCACTGGTGCTAGTTTTGAGAAGGCGCAGCAGGAGTTTGCCACCGGCGTAATGTCAAACAAGACGGTTCAGACTGCAGCCGCCAACGCTGCAGCCAATGCTGCTACCAATGCTGCTCGCGGGGCCTTCAAAGCTCATCCTTAAAGAAGAACATTACCACACATACACACATTTACACACAGATTGTCATAATGGAGGCGCACAACTCTGGCTTGAGTATTCTGATTGTCAGAATGTCACTCTTCCCTTCATAACGGTGAGAAAGAGAGATCGGCCAGAGTTGTTCATCTTCTCTAACATCAAACATCGGTTAAAAAGCTCCCATCTCCTTTCCTTGCATCGGTTAGGTAGCGATGTGCTGTGAGCACGTGGGGTTTTATCTCTCACACTCTGAGTTTCCGCTCCTTCTGTCCTCTTGAGGTGATCCCATCAGGCGTAGAATGCAGCTCTTGGATTCCCTGATTTGTCATGGTGACTTCCTGCCTGAAGAATTCAGTATAGCGTTGTGAAACAGTGATTTTATCTGAACATGGTGGTTGGCATTTCGTTCTGTTTCCTTGCTGACCATTACAGTCCGTGTGCAGATTTCTGTGCAAATGTGTGTTTCACCTTTTTTTTTTTTTTTTTTTAGTAATCCAGCACTTTGACATTGAGATCTGAAAGGTGAACCCCTGCTTGTGCAGATCGGTGTTTCTATGATGAGACAAATACCATTCTCCCGATGGTAGCATTTATTTTATAAATAGAAATCTGTTGCTGTTCGTCAGCAACGTCTCTGACTTGATCAGCTGTTCTTAAATCTACGCTGGTTGGGCTCTCCCAGCCACTCCAGATTGAAAGCATGACAGCATGTGCGGCACACTTGAGCTTCAGTCATTTAGTCCACTGCCTTTCTTCAGGCTACACAAGTGGCTTTTTGGGGGAATGTCTGCCTAACTTTGTCCCTCCCTTTCCATTGGAGATGACTGCATGTTCTAACAGCTGTGAGATGAAGGTTGGTTTTAATAGCTTGATGTGTTTAACATTAACAATGGCTGTGTTTTTATTTTTAATTGTGCACCCATTAACACTACTACTCTTTTTGGTTTTTTTGTCATTCACCTAAAAAAATAATGCTGCTATAGATTTTGAGCCTGTTGATAGGCTCCTCCCACCCTTGCATTTCCTGTTTGGAGTTTATAATAACCTCACATGTGCAGGACTGCGCTGCCTTTTTTGACAGATGACCTGAACATTAACAGAGCTACAGTCAAGATTACTCTGCGTATGAGGAGGTAAAAACACTAATGCTGTGTAAATGTACCACACAACTACAGCCCATTCTCATCTGTGCTAAAGTAAATCACTGGGGGAAAAAACAGTTTTGTAGCCGAAATGAACATTAAAAGAACTGGATCCACATTCAGTGATATCACTGTAACACTAACTGATTTGCTGTTTCAACCAGAGGTGGGTGGTTCCATTTACCTAAGTAACTTTTTGTTAAAAATTGTGTATGACCATTATTTTTTTTACTTTAAACTGAGTAGATTTACAATTAAAAATGTACATTTACTTCACTGCATTGGGTAGTTGTCATCAAATTTGGTTCTTTTCTACATTTTTACAATTCATTCTAAAGACTCAACATAAAATCATTATAATAACTATGTCTATGATTAAATAGAAAGGTGAATTTCGTCTACAGTCAACATACAGATTTCTGCTGTTATGCTAATGTCGCTTTGACTGAACAACAGCAGTGCACACATCAGTGTGCATGCAGAAATATTTAAAAATCTCACATAGAACAAACCTTCTATCTGCAGTGGTCATAGCAATTCTGTGCAGCTGGCAAATCAACCTTTATTTCATGCAAATGTTTTCTGAAAAATTAAAAATGAGACATACTTAAGTGTTCTATGGCTTAAATTGGCCCAAATGACTTTGAAAATTTTCAACTATAAAACATCAGTATTTATTCCAGACTCCAGTAAAAGGCTTGTTGACTTTAAACAAGGTGATTCTCTTTTACTTTTCTTGCGATATCTGGAAATACCGGTGTGTTTTGTGCATATTCCATAAGATTTAGTCAAAAATGCCATTCATTGCTTTTGTTTTTTGCCATTCATTTTTTACTTTTAAGTAAATATTTGAACAAGTGTGTTTTACTTTTACTTGAATAACATTATTTTGAAGTAAAGCTATTCAAGTTCATTTCTAGCCATCCTACCCATTTCTGGTAACAACAGTGTAACAAGCTGTACAGACTACCATCACTGAAGAGAGATTTGATAGTGTCATTCAATGTCCACCTAACAGGTGTGGCTGTTTATCTGTGAAATGTTCCCTAAAGTGAAGGGGAAAATGAAGGTTTGCTTTTATTTTGAAAATAGTTTTTTGGATCGCACATTTTGCATTAGTGCAAATGTGAAACGTGAGGGTTTTTTTAACTGTTATTTATGGTGTTATTTAAGTCGTTGCATTTCCGTTTTCTGTAGTTTTGTTGCCATCATGGGGTTTTGTAACGACACGGTCATAGCATCAGCTTGGCTGCAAACAGTGTTCAATGACTTTGTAAATTGGTCCTACAAGAAGTGTGCCTGTTGAATGCGAATGTTTGAACGCAGTACGTCTGAAACAAAGAATGAGCTCCCTAAAGTGTTATTCTATATCCAGAAAAGCTGTGAGAAATCTACCAAATGTCCATATGGATTTGTTTTTAAATCTTGCTTTGTGATGTGTTCCTTTCCGTTTTACTGCTTTAGGGTAGAGAAAACTAAAGATTCACCTGCAAGATCACCCTGTATTTGTTTTTGAAACGATTATCTGAAGCCATGTCACAGTGAGTATTATTTTTATGTATTTGCTGAGTAGGTCTGCAGTACAGGACGTGTTTGGAGGTTTGCTCACACAAGACTCTGTTTTCAACTTAACGTGACCGTGTTACTTCACTGAACCGGAAAAAAACCTCATCCAAAATGGACACCTGTATATTGTGTATAATTTGATTCCTGTTATCAGTCACATGTAAAAAGAATATAACCCTCCCTGTCTGGCCTTTGTTGCATGTGAAATAGTTTCAGTTTTGTATATTTATGGTATTAACATGAAATAAAATTTCAAAGAAATATTTGCAGACCTAATTTTGAGAAACGTTTGTCTCTTATTTACACGAAATGGAAAAAAGAATCACATAAAATATGTAATCTATATTTAGACGTTCTGGCATGTTAACTTTATGATAAAAGCTTATTATTGAGTACAAAACTAACACAAAACCCGTTGAAGTTTTTGAATTATTTCTCTATAATATCTACCTTCTACCACTAGGTGTCAGTGTTTCCTCTAAAAACAAAGGTACAGAACTAACAGACTTTGTCATTTAACTTTCCTAAAGTCTTTAAAGAGTAATTTTTTCTGATTATGCATGATATATATTTAGAAAACCAAAGTTAAAATTTCATTTCTGAGTTTGTTTGTTTTTTTTTTTCAAAACATTGTGAATCAAGAGCAGATGAACAAAATCCCGTTTGAAAAAGACTGTATTCGTGAGCTTGCTGGGCGGGCCACAAGCTCCCCATTCCACCACATTCTGATGCATCCACTTGTAGATGACTAGATCCGTTAACGTCTTGGTTCCCTCATCTGAACTGGCATCTGTCCAGCTCCTTGAAAGCTCCAAAATTGCTCTCCATTTCTGTTGCATCGATAATGTTAGATTAGGGGCTGTAAGCTAGGAGGAGAGCGTGTAATTGGAGAGTTTTCAGCAACACAACTCTGAGGCAAATTGCTAATGAACTTGCGCTGCTCTGCAGAAATTATCTCTATGTATATATTTATATTGGCTACAAATTGCATAATCATAATTAAAAGATCACTGGGGACATGTTTAAAATAGATCAAAAGATGATTGGAGTGGGACTTTGAGTACAAAAATATTTTAGTTTCTCATACATTGCCTCACATTACATAAATCATTCTTGGTTATACAACCAAGCAGGCAGAAAGAGTTCATTGTCTGAAGCCATTTACTCTTTCAGTAAAAAAACAGATGCAGAAATATTGCACATCTCATCTACATTTAAAAAAAAGCTCAGGAATGGCAGCACTCACAGTGAAATGTGGAGCAAAAAAGTAATCCGATATGTAGCAGTACAAAAACCGGGCAGGTGCAAAACAACAACATGAGGTGCCATTTGTGAATGAAAGTAGTCCGAAAGGAAGACCTTGAAGGGGAAATCCGCCTTATCAACCTTAAAACGATGTCAAAAAACAAGGGTGTGGCAAAAGTGATGCAATTTTGCACCTATGCAGCACAGCCTGCATTGGCAATGCAAAATCTGTCATCTTTTCCAAGTTATCAAATCAAACATCAGAGACCATTTGGCAGAAACAAAAAGTATTGATGTGAGTCCCAACTTCAGAAGATTCATTCTAAAAACATAGAACGTAGGATTCTCAAGAGTTGATACTTGATTACAGACAGATGATGTCTAAGCAGTTGTTGGGCCTGTTAGTAAGAACATTTGCTTATGATTAGTGGTTTGCTGGGGTCTGCAGGTGAACCGCAGGGATTAACAACATTATGAGGCTATAAACATCCACATCATCTTGCCTGCAGTGCTAACTCTGTCCTTGATCACACCTCTGTGTTATTCACTAACGTAATCGGATTTATGACTACAGTGGTTTGTGTGAGATAAAAGTTTGCATAAGAAACAGTCTGCTGACCTCAAGATCTAGAAAGCAAAACCATTGTTTTTCCCTTTACGTAGGTTTCGGCAGAACTTTTCAGACTTTATCAATCCTCAACAACCTTTCATCTGACCTATAGAGAAGTGTTGACCCTCATTCAGGGAGCTTCAGCTCAGAGCAGGCAGATGAGACTTTTGCCCTCCTCAATCTCTTCCTGAACCTTATCACTGGAGGTGGCAATCTCCGCCTGTGCAGACAGGACGGCACACAGAAAGGTAGCCAGTGTTCCTCCTATCGCTGCGTAGAAAGCCCAGCCAAGCGAACAGTTAGCGGGCCTGAAGGGTGCAGCTTCAGCACCGCAGTAACCAATCACTTTTTGTGAACCCCAGCCAGCAGGGTACAGCATGAGGCCCACCATCAGCAACAGACCTGAGGCAGAGATATGGAGAGAACACACGGCAAAGATGAGAGGTTTGATTCACATAAAGAATGAAACCACGGAGCAGAAAAAGGCTGCCGGGAAAAAATACGGTGACTCAACAGTGGTAAAGATTGCATCAATTCTTTCGTTGACGAGGTTTAGACTTATAAGAGGACACAAACAGCTGGTTCCACCCCTTCAGTCTGGAAACATGAGGTCAAGCAATGATCTAATGCTGCCTTAATCCCTTTATTAATACACCTGTGAGAGCCCAATGTGAAAAAACAAATGCAAAAACAACAAATAGAACTTCAGCTGCAACATTTTATTTTTGAAAAAAAGCCTTTCACAATCAGATGCTGCAACTTGCCAACATATTTAAACTAATTGTAATCCTATTTTCTTTATAAAAGCAAAATGGATGATATAAGAAAGGGGTCTACAACCTTTGGTGCCACCAAGCTCCATTTTATTGTTCAAAAGTATGCTTTCTTTAGGGTTTTGTGGCCATTCATATATATGTGTATAAATTTAAACATTTTTCATTAATGAAAGCAACACAAGTTCCTTCCAAAATAAAACCCACCCTAAGATCCTCCTGCTGCAACAAATGTCCTTGAATGAAAAATGCAAGAAAGTCAAACATAGTGTCATTAGAATGTTGGTTTCCCTATATAATTTTTCTCCTTTTAATGTAAATTTGACAAAATTGATGTGCAAACCAATTTTTAAAACAAAACTTATACATGTAAATGCAAAATATACACTCAGAACTTTGCCTGTGAACAGCAGCTAGACCCTATTGTGCAGCAGAAGATTAGAACATGTGTTTTAATTTACTCTGACACTAAATGTAACCTTAAAATCTAAACAAATTAACTTAAACAAATTAAACCAAAACTTGAATCCCTTTATTTATTCAAATCATTAGCTTTTTTCTTTAAAGCCAAAGAGCCACAATAGAGGACTAAAAGAGTGTGGCTCCGGAGCCTCAGGGTGCAGACCCTTGATTTAGGACAACATAAGACAGTGGCATGTTAAAGTGTGTTTTTGTGGAGGATCTTGGTCTCACCTGCAATAGCCTGGAGCAGTCCGCAGATGTTAAATATGCTCTTCTTCAAAATGCTCTGAAAACACAGGCTGAAGATGGAGATGCAGGCCACAAGCCCCAGCACAAGCATCCCTGCTGCCAGAAACAACATGGCAGCCTGCCAGAATCCACTGGCAACTTCCCCAAAAGTCCCAGCGTAAGGTCCACAGCTCACCCCGACGACGCGGGACCCGACGCGGAGGCAGCGGCTGTAGAGGCCAAGCGATGGTCTGTATTCTCCAGAGTCCACACCGGCCCCGTTCACATCCGAGTCTGAATGAGGAGCTCCCAGTAGCCAATTGGGGCTCATGAAGGTGATGAGTTCAGAGAAGGCCACCACAATACTGAGCAGAGTCCACAGCATGGAGCGGCACGTCACAATGACATGACACATGGCTTTTGCTTTCAAGCGGTTCAAGGCCAGTCAAACAAATCCTCAAAGTCTCTTTAAAACAAGATGAGGAGGAAAGTTCCTCGTTCCAATCTAGATGGTTGATCTTATCCCCTCAGAGCAGATGTTTCTTCTCTCAGGACAGCCTCTTCCCCTTTCCCTTCTTCTCTTTAAAGAATCCCGTCGTTTTAAACAGCTACAGCGCTCTAAAACAGCTTCTTGTACTCATGGTGCCACCTGAAACCTGCAAGAACAGACGTTAGAAAGTTCAAGAATCAGTCAAACTAGACAGGAAAAAGTCAGAGTCACAAAACTTACTCATCGAGCTGTGGGGTATTCCATTTCTACTTTTTACATTTTTTTAAACTAATCTTTCAAATATGCAATCATCAAGCTGTGAGTTTATCAAGAGAAATGCTTTAATGAATGCAGGAAAAGTCACCAAAAATCATGAACAAGGGTTCTGTGAGCTCAATTTCATCAGTAAGACAGCAGCCTGGTGCATGTTGGCATCACGGATCAGAGCCGAGCTCTGTTACAGCATGCCACATTTAACAAGAAAGAGGAGAGCATGCCTGATCCTCACAACTGTGGCAAATCAAACGAAAGCTGCGTTGTGCATTCAAACACATACTCCAGCATGTAGTGTTTAAGCCCATCTGCTTTCAGTTTGAGAAAAGTCTTCAGATAACGATTCTGACAGAGAATTCTGTACTTTTGTGATATGTCTAACCGCTGATGTCACTATAGCAACAATATTTTGTGGGAAGTGGGGAGTTTCTGCCAGCAGCTTTCTTTTAGTTCCCATCTCAGAGTTTCCTGGAAGTAAAAGGTTTCACAGACACTTCTGATGTGACCAACCAAGAAAATATGTGCAGTCGGGTTTACACTGGGACGGGATAACTCAAGAGAGCTCTGTGTTTTTTCTGTGATATCCATCTCTCTTGTTCAGGTACTAACAAGGCCTGCAGAGGGAGGAATTCCTGTGTGACTGGTTATGTACAGGCATGAAAGTTGACGTATTAACTTTAAAAATGCTTTGCTTTTCCTCCCAAAAAGACAAACTGTTTACAGCTGAAACAACAGATATAAATAAATAACAGTTTGAATTACAGCAGGGTTTTTTTCTCTGTCAGGATGGGAGTGCAAAAGCATAAATACAACTTTTACATTCATTGTAATTCTGGCAGCGTGTTCACACCACAGGCTCACATTACAATGACAAAGCAAGTTTCCATAAACCTCAAGCCAATAAAAATGGAAAAGAATTTATAAGCATGCAGCTTGATTTTTCTTTCTGTTTTTTTTTTTTATTTATTTCACAATCCTGATCATTTTGCTTGGTATTGTCTAAAAACAGCAAATGATTTATCCATCACACTTTTAAGCAAACAGGATTGAACTTTTGAAGTCTTCTCATCAGGTTGAGCCCTAGAGGATAATTCCTGATGCTTCACGTAGAACTAAAAAGCCCTCTTTAGCTCCAGTACTGTTCTTCTTCCTTCAGCATCATACAATCGCACCAGACTCACTGAAATCTGGATGATAGCGCACATTAGGGATATAAGAGGCTTTTTAAGCTTCCTACGACTCCACTGATTCTCTCTGTATTTCTAGGCAGAACAGACAGATCAGTATCTCATACAGGAGGAGACATTATTTAACATTTTTTGCATACTTTACAGGTAAAGAAGCCTCTCCAGCCTGGACAAGTTGAGGACGAATCATACATCAGTCTTTTAAAGGTTGATATATTAAGCTCGGGGGTTTATTTCCAAGGGTTTTCACAAAGACTTGCAGGGCTACAAATACCCCAATGCAAATAAGAGAAATACTTTTTCTTTTAATGACAACACGCCAAGTTTTTGTGAATAGTCATCTTAAAGAGTCATTATAAAGGCTTAACCAGTCTTGTAAATGTACACACTTATATGTTTTTAAAATGGATTTCAATTCACAAAGCAGACGTGTCTCCTGGTGTCATTGCTCTAACTTTCACTAAATCTGTCATCTTGTTGAGGATGAAAAGTTCAGCACATAAACATTCATTAGGAGTTTTAAATCACTCCAGTGACCCTAGGGAGAAAAAGAGAAGATTGTGTTACACAAAACTGCTGCTCAAGCGTCTATTTAAAGTTGTGAATCCTCCCACCAAGTCTGAGGAGAATGAGCCCTGACGCTGAATAATGTCTGATACAATCTGACTCAATTCAAGGCAAAACTTTGGGTTTCACTGTCCACAAAATGAGAGCATAATCTCATTCAGAGCTTTAAAAAAAGCTGAATGCCAATTCATCTGAACCAGAAAACAACCTTAGAGCATAAAGGCAAAGGCATGGAAAAGACATAAAAGCCCCAGATATGTATTTTGAAACTGTTAAGATGCAGCTGTGATTCACCTCAGAAGAATTTGGATTTTCCTTTTTTGTTTTTTTTGGTTGTTTTTGAGTTAATTAAACGTTGCATGCTTTTTGTGACTGTTTTTCCCATCAAGCAAGTTCAAAAGTCCACACTGGGACTTCTTTTGTTCAATCTGCACATGCTTCATTAAAGCCAGCTGATACAAGGCAGCAATAATTTTTAACCACAACTATGCAGAAGACACTCAGATTTGCATGTCATTCACATCAGGTGAATCTGGATTGGTGGAGTCAGTCACTGAATTTAAACGGAACAAAAAAACTTTCTGCAGCTAAGCACAGACAAGAGAGAGATAATCCTGTGTGTCCCACAGAAACAAAAAGTTTACAGATGGGCTACAAAGTGGCATAGTGGGGCAGCTGTAGGGTGGTTGACCTCTGATCAGAAGATTGCAGGTTTGGAGGCAGGAAGAAAGGGAGGTAGAAGAAGAGATGGCAAGACATCATCAAAGAATGGACTGGATTGATACAATACATGGACACAGACTTGAACTTTCAGACAGATTAAATCTATAACGTCATCAGCGTCTGACCAGTTTTAAAAAATGTCCGGAATTAAATGTATATGGTCCAAACTTAACCTAGAGATTCATTCATTCATTCATTCATTTTCCAATCCGCTTTATCCCTTTCGGGGTCACGGGCTTGCCGGAGCCTAACCCGGCTACTCATGGGCGAAGGCAGGGTACACCCCTGGACTGGTCGCCAGTCTGTCGCAGGGGCCACAATCACACACCCATACACACTCACATCCACACCTAGGGACAATTTAGAGTAACCAATCAACCTATGAAGCATGTTTTTGGACGGTGGGAGGAAGCCGGAGTACCCGGAGAAAACCCACGCATGCACGGGGAGAACATGCAAACTCCACACAGAAAGGTCCCCCAGCCAGGATTTGAACCGGGAACCTTCTTGCTGTGAGGCAGGAGCGCTAACCACTGCGCCACCGTGCAGCCCTAGAGATTCATTAATGTGTTTTTATCTCCCACAGGTTAGATTACTGTGACAATCTCTGAACTCCACATCAATCCTGTCCTAAGATCTTTGCACCGGTTTCTATTGTTCAGAGAATTGACTAGAAATCATTAAAGTCAATTGGGTTCAAGTCTCTCCAGTTGGGATACTTCTGCTTCACTTGCGATTTGTTTTTTGTTATAAATTTTGTTCAGTTTATGAATTTTGTCCATGTACTTTTACTTAATCTTTTCTGTAAAGCCCTTAAAATTACTTAGGAGTTTGAATTGTGTTAAATAAATAAACTAGCTTTGGCGAAGTGAACAAAACTCTTCGACCTACTCTCTTCGAAAATGTTTGCTCCTAATTAGAGAGGACATAAAACCTTATTGACAATCATTTGTCTGTAGCTAGCCTCCATGAAATGACTCAGTTCACAATAAACAAAGGTAGTTTTATTCAATTGCAACTAAGCCGTAAGAAACTGTCACAGTTTGCTGTGAATCCAAAAGGAAGTGGCCTAAAATAAACAGTAAGCAACAGTGTCTTTGCCTTTGAAGACGATGTTCCTCTGGCCCAAAGCGTCATCCTCAGACTGGATTACAGCACGTTCATATCTGCGGGAGCGTGCTTGTGACTCTGGGAAGCTGTGGTTATGAGGAGGAGTCCGTCAAAACTACTAGCAGGTATTTTGAAATAGGTTAATGTGGTTGAGGACAGTTCAGGGAAGTCCTTCTACTTCTATTATTGTCCTTGAGTTTATTTCAGGCCTCTCCACAAACCAGGGCTCCCTTTATCATTATAGTTTCCATTCTGCAGCAGCTACAATGGTTTCACACCACACTCCACATGAAGTGCTTCAGCACAGCTTCTTTTAAAACATTCTGTACACTTAGCACTGTGTGCAAACATCTTTGCTTTTAGCTTCCCAGTTTAAAGCTGAAGTGACTTCATGAAGCTTCATTTTGGTGCTGATTACAGTCTATCCATCCTGAGCATGGCGCTGTCTGTTAAGACTGCAGTGCCCACAAATTAGCAGCTCTGTCCCTTCAAAACACAGAGAAGGAGCCTAAACATACCTTGTTGAAGCAGTCAGAAGGCACCTTGTGAGTCATCCTACAGTCTTAAAGGAAATCTCCTCGCTCATTCTGTGTGCTTTGGTGTCTCAAAAGCGTGCAATCAGAGGGTAATGAAAAGTTTTAGTGTCGTTCTGTGCAGGAGTTTCAAAGAGCATCATACAGAAATTAGTAGGACCTCTTTATCTGTTTGACTGATCCTCACTACAGCTTTATTTTGCTGCCAACACGTAAACTGCTTCTTTTACGTGCTGCTGTGTAATTTAGTGTGCAGAAAGGTCACAGCATCCTGAAACCAATGAGAACTTTCCACTTGTTTGCTAGTTGTTGAACAGAACTGTGGGAAAGTGCTTCAGCAGCACTTCCCTTTTGAGGTCAACCTTTACTTTGTGTTGAAGTGACCCCTGAGGGAGGAGTATTTTTACACTTCACGGCACATCAGACACTCTGAATTATGATTTATTCATAACTCAGGGATCAAGGTACAAAGGGTGAGAGTTCTCTGCCTTCCTGTTGGTTCCGACATATTTCCTGAAGCCGTCAGATCTTTGCTACTGCAGCTCTCTCCAGATGTTTATGCCCAACACTGGACATTTCAGGGATATTTTTTAAATCTGATATGCATCCCACAATGCTCTACAGGCCCAACATAAAAACCAACGCTTGTGCAGTGAGTACTAATCCCAACTCACACACGGTTTTCTAATCCCTCTTAGCAGTCTCTCTATCACATGAAGACACACTTTCCCTGGACAAATTTAGAAAAACAACTATCAATGTGAACCTAGCGTTGGCTAAGCAGCCTCAACAGCAATAAAAATTTCTCCTAATGAACCAAATGATCAGTTTCGGTCAAAGCCCCAGACAAACCATCCCATTAGAGGCATAAGTGGGTCAGTCAGTTGGCCATAGAGGAAACCACTGAGGAGTAACTGTAGAGTAATTGGTCTGACTGGTCGCATGCCAAGCTGCTGAGGTAATGAATGCCGGCCAATGCAGCCTGATCTGAGGGGGTGGAGTAGAATGAGGTCTGAAGGTGGGTGGGTGGGTGAGAGGTCCAGAGCACTGTTGACTCAGATGATTATTATTTTTTTTTACAAAGCAGAGCTTCAAAAACAGAACTGGTAAGAAACAATTCAATTCATGGACATAAACCTGTGAGATATGACCCACATGCTTTTGTTCCCCAGGAGAGCCTCTCAGAAAGGATGACCTCCCACTTGAAGTGGTTCAACGTTGCTCTATTAATGGACTTTCCTCACACACAACCAGAAACCTCAAACCAAGGCAAACTGCCCCTTAAGCGCCTGCCCTGTTCTGGTTTGGTCAAACATCTGGACCAGCCACGAGGAACGCACTCAGACCAAAACCACACAGAAGGGTGTTTCACCATCTTCTGGGTACTGAGCAAATCATAAACCACAAATGAGAATTTGATTTTTTTCAGCTATTCTATAGCCAAGAACCTAAAAACAAACAGTAGAAAGGAACCATACATGTTCTCTCTAAATAAAAGATCTCAATCGGTTCAGCTTAAGGTGAAATGAGGCACAAGCAAACATTGCAGCCTGAACTTCCAGCTAATTTTCAAATACAGGCTCCATTGTCTTTGCTTCATCAGAGTTTTGTTCAGACACAGCTCAGAGACTCAGATCTTGTGTTGACTTGAAAACTTTAATCACGGCTCAGTTTTATCTGCTGAGCAACAACAACACATCAACACCAATCTAAGTTTACCTCCAGGGACCTAAAGCTGATTTTGAAACACAAATCATATTCTTGCACTGGAAGTCATGTTTTTCTTTTGCGACAACAAAACTTGCACACATTGCTAATGAATTTTTCATTACGAATAGTTATCAAAGCCACACCTAAACGCCTCTGGGTTGAAAAGTTCCACCTGTGCTCACAGCGCTCTCTACACCAAACATCCAAAAGTCTCAAAAGATGAAAGAAACACCACAAAGTTGAGTTGGGTTTTGGTCATTTGCACAAGGCGTTCTCAGTTGCCCCACATTCAATGAAACAAGAGCATCTCTTTTTAAAGAAACTTCTATGGCTAACCATAACCATGTGAGCTGCCACTTTTGTTGCCCTCCATAAACACGGAATGAGAAAGCTGCAAAACAGAGAAATGTTTCCCATGGATGGACTTTCACCACAAGTTGTGTCATAACTTCAGTCTGTGGGTGATGGGCGCCACCAAAAGCCTGTTTAATGCCTCAGCCAATTAGATTCATTTCAAAGACCCTGATTAAACACCATAAAACAATTCAATGACGGCACATGACGAGGGAAAGAGCGCCACGAGTTCTGAATTTTGTATACAACCACCAGACCAACCACCCTAATGACACCAAGAAAACCTAGAAATGTAAACAAAAAGTAAACGCTTCCCTTTAACAGTTCATCAGAAAATACAGACACACAAAAACAAACATAAACTGAAAGGTGCCAGGCTGCGTCCACTCATCCGGGGCATGATTGCATCAGAATGCATGACTGCTTCAGCGAAGTGTCAGCCAGACTCATTTCTGTGTATGTGTGCATGCCAGAAAAAACAGGATAAAATCAGGATTCTTCATGTGGTGAAGCTGCACAAAGACTTGCCGACACCCCCACACACACACTTTCCTCTTCAACTCTCAAAGACAGCCCTGAAAGCACTCCTTCAGCGACAGGTCACTGTGGCCCCCTCTGCAGTTTCTGATGCACAAATGACCCTTGGGTTTTTGCCCCTCAAAAACAAGCGTGACCGCCCAGCTCTGCTGCTGCTTTGCACCTGTTGTTTTGTCTTTATGGCTTTCTGTGGACGGCATTCCCATCATCACACATCCCAATGTGCGAGCATCAACTATTTCTGAGCAGATCTGACCACATCTGACTTCTTGCCTCATCTTTCCTGCAACAAGTCTGCAGAATAACATCTGTTTTTCCAGAATCTTGGGAAAATAAAACTTTAAAGCTGCACTGAGACATTTGCAGCTTGTTTGGCTGCTTCCACATGTGAGAAAACATTTAAAGATCCACATGAAAATCATGTTTTGTTGTTTTAGCATGTTCTTGTAGCATTTTTCTCATGCTGGAGGACATATGTAAAAAGAATTGAAATTGCATTTCTGAGTACTCAAATTGTTGTGAATCAGGAGCAGATGAAAAAGAACACATTTGTGATGTAGAAAATATACCAGGTGGGCCACAAGCTGCCTACTCCACTCCATTCTGATGCATCCACTTGCAGACAAATAGATCCATGTATATCTTTGTTTTTCTTGTCTGACCTGGTATCTGGCTCAAAATTGCTCACCCTTTTCGTTCCACCTAGTAATGTTAGATTGAGGTTGTGAGGGGCTGTAAGCTAGTGGGAAAGAGTGTAAATGGAGGAATGATGGGAAGTGGGGGCAGGCTTACTCTGCACCAATATTCTTGCCAACAACTCAGAGGCTAATTTTGAATAAACTTCTGCCAAAACTGTGTTTAAAGCCCCACTCTGACCTTCTTTTAATCAATTAAAAAATGTTTCTAGTGGTGTTTTTCATTATGATTATGCTGTTTTTACCTGTGTCATTTTCTAGGACATTATTCATTATAAATTTGCCTCTGAGTTGTACATTTTGTTTCCTGCTCCTAAATCACAACAATTTGGGTAAAGAAATACTGAGAAATCAAATTTTAAGCTTATTTTCTCTTAATATATGTCCTCTATCAACAGAAAAATGCCACAAGAACATGTTGAAAACATCAAAAACACAATTTTCATCAGAGTGGGTTACAATTTCAAGCTTTAAACTCCAAAGAATATGCTAAACATAAGAAACCACACCATCCCAAGCAGACAAAAAAGAATTAACCTGAGAGGAAATAAGATAAAAATGATGTTCAAAGGCATCATTTGGTTTTATCCTACAGGATGTTTACCAAAACAGCATTTACCTCAATGCCAGACCCATAAATACAGAACAGAGCTGCCAATTATTACCTGAAAGCAGGGATTCTGAAATAAAACCGTGTTATGTTGTAGTTGTTATTTTGTCATGAACAACTGTTTGCGTAATGTTGTGGGAGGAGATTTGAAGGCCGAGTCATGTCTGTGTGTGTGAACCAACGTGTGAGCTGAAGCACTGTATTATCAAACTCAGCTATTGTAGCCTTTTTGTTCAGACTTTCCTCAAACACACAACTACTTTTTTACCCTAAACATCTCTTGACTGATCTACCTCGTCTTCACCATGGAACGAAAAATCCTGACCAAGAACAAACCTTTCAGATCCTTAAAAATGTCTATTTTTTATCACACAAAACAGTCTGATAGCAGAATTTAACAGCTTCTAAAGTTAAAGTAATTGCAGAACCAGAGGCTAAAGTAAGATTCAGGTGTAATTTTTTTTTTTTTTTTCTTGCTTAAGGCAAGCCTTGTTTTGATGAAAGTAAAGACCCATCACCTTCACTTGGCTCCCTCTGTGACATACAAGTCTACACCTGCCAAAACTCATTCTGGGAAGAATGTCAGGTTGGGATGATTACACTAAAGTAACGCTAATTTAACAGCACTAAAGAACAATTCCTGGAATTAACTGAACATATATCTTTTGAATTGTAAATTTTGTTTGTTGTTCAGTTGACAGTGATGATTTATTCCTCTTAAACAGCGACTAGTTTGTCCTTGAGCTCAGCTTGTATAAACACCGCAGATGTTTCTGGTTTTGTTTAGCTCATGATGTAGTACCACTTCCCCTCCTGGCCAGCTCAGTGTGTCTCAGGCCGAGAGCTCCATGGGTGGCTCTCGCATAGATGGACCTCCTCCCTGCACTTCAAGGACAGAAGGTTGTGGTGGAAAGAGGGAGGGAGAGGGCCACTCCGTGGACACGTTTCAGATCTGGATTTAGGACTAAGAGACATCAGAAAAATGGAAAAAGTGTTGTGTGATGCTTTTCTACCACATGTTCCATTTGACAGAAAAGCAGTCAAAACATACTTCTCCACATGTGCTAACGTATCAGATACTACTGGTAATAGTGATAAACACAAGAAACCTTAGCTGGATGTAAATCAAATAAAAGATGCAAACATTTCCTGTAAAAGTTGCTAAAAAAAACTGTAGAACATCCCTTTGACAAATGCAGCCAACAGTTTGAGGAAGTTTAAGCAACATGCTTTCATTGTACAGACATACCGGTAAATCAAACGAAATAAAAACATCAGCCTCTACGACAGGATCCACTGATGACCACAGAGTTTCTGCTGCATGACCTTTTCACTCACCAAAGTCTGAAGGGAAAAAGATGAGGTGGTGGGTGTCTGCCCGGGGCAGCCCAGCTCTCCCAGCGGTCATTCACTAAAAAGCACAGACTTTCTTCAGGACGTTTTCTCTTTTCCTTCTCCCTCATACAAAGCCAGCCCCTCATCTGACGTCTCCTGCAGCTCCACTCCCTCCTCCGAGAGAGGACGCCCTCTCCCATCCCCCACGAGACAGAAAGAAGTGAAGGAAAAGCTCAAAACATGCCCGTCTTCTTTCAGTTTGCTTCTAAAGTGCAAGAAATTGGTTGACAACTTAATCTGAGGGAGGAGAAAAACAGTAAGACAGTCAAAACTGTTTCTAAAAAAAACACACAAGTTTACTCATAGATGCTTCATTCTGCTGAGCTTTGATTTTTTTTTTCCAAAAATATACACAAAAAGTCCAAGTTTATGTACTTTTATTAATAGTGTCTGTCAAAAAGAGGTGGAGTTTGATCTCTGAACTGTTATAATAAATGGCTGTTAAGGACCAAGTTTTCAAGGACGTAGTTCCTGCAGAGCTGCAATAATTTATTAGATTTTCATCTCTTAGTTGTTGGAGCCAAGCCCCACTTCCCATCATCCCTTTGTTATCCTCTGTCCTGCTAGTTTTCAGCCCCGTGCTAGTGTGTCAGAATGGGACGGAGCAGGGAGTTTGTGGCACACCCAGTGTATTTTCTTTGTCACAAAGAAAATCTTTTGAAACTTTATTTTTTTTTTCATCTGCTCTTTATTCACAATGATTTGAATAAAGACATACACAGAAATGAAACTTTAAGCTTAATTTTCTTTTTCTATCATCAGAAAAATGCTACAAGAGCATTATAAAAACACCAAAAACGTGCTTTTCATCATAGTGGGTCAGCCTAAGATCAGACATTTATTAAAAAAATGAAAAGTGTGAGAAAACTGGACGCAAAACTATCTGTGAACAATTGGGAAAAAGCAGACAATGATGTGATGAGGAAGGAGAAAGCAGATTTGATGATAAGGATTGAATGAACAGGCAGATTTAAAGCTTCAGACTCTAAGATGGGCAAAAGAAGCATATAAACATTTACAAATATCAACTAAGAAATATGCTGAACTAAGAAAACGTATTAGGAAAATAAAAGCTTAAAAAAACAAATTGGGATTTCATAGGTGTACATTTACTGAGACTAACTAACATGACTGTACATGAGACAACAACAAAACTTCTTACAATAAATCAACAGTAAGATTTTTTTTTGTGTTTAATCTGTTGTAATGTCTGTATTGTAGGACTTTAATTGCATATCACAATCCAGTTAAAGGTTTGCATCTATTCAAGGATGTCCCAGTATTTACATTTAATTACATTTAATGATGTGGGTGCATTTTAATATATACATCTGGGGGCCCCTTTTAATTGTTTATTGAGTTGTGCAATTGAGGAAAAGGTTTAGATTTTTACTTAAAATAAGGCAATCATTGAGAAAAACAATTATTTTCTTGCCTTTTTTTCCATTCTTGGAAGTAAGATTCTTTAAAACACTTTATGAATCCACAACCCAAAACAAAATTATTAAGCAGGGATAGATCACAAAAAGCAACAACAAAGTTAGATCGATGTTTACGTAAGCAATGTAAATATTGCCTATAATTCTTTTATAGTTTGAATTAATGGCTTAAAAAAAGTATTAGATTATGGAATAATCTTGAGAAATCAATAAAAAATTCCAACTCAATTATTACATTTTAAAAAACTGTGAAAAAACAAATGCTCAGACAAATGAATTATAAGAATGTCAGGAACGGGTAATATATAAAATAAAGTAAATTCAGAGCCATTTGGTATATTTTCTTTGTTGTTTCTTGTTGTCGCTTTTTGTTTTGTTTTTTTTTTGTTTGGTTTTTTTTTTGTCAGCTTTTGTTGCTTTTGCCAGCCAGTTAATGTATTGATGTATTTCAAAGAGACATATTTGGTTAAAATAGCTTGATTGGTTTAGTTAAATGAAGCAGAGATATAAAGCTTTCTTCTTTCTTTCCCCTTTCACTTTCACCAAAAACTAGAATGATTTCACTTCAGGACAAACCCACACCGTGTTGAAGCAGGAAAATGTGCATTGGAGCTTTATGTCTGTGCAAATGAAATCTTTTTGATCCATTTTTATTAAACAATTTGATCAAATCAGTTTTTTCATTAATGTTTCAGCCTTATTTATGGAAAAAAAAATCATCTACCAAGTGTGTTTGACATCCTTTTCCACAAACCAACAGATCAGAAAATGCTTCTTTTTTGTTCTTCTCTCTTTTTTTTTGTGAGAGCAAAAACACTAAAGTATAGGGTTTCATGTCAAAAAAGACATTTAAAGTGTTTCTGTTCTTTTTATAGTTTGCTTTGTGTTTGCCACCAAGCAACTTAAGGTTCATCAAATTATCCCAACATTCCTTCAGCAAAAAGTTTGTGTTATTTTGTAAACACCATAAAAAAAGAACTCATTTTTGAGGGGGCTATTACCAGCTTCTATTTCCTCTTTAGGATGCTGCACAGAGACTATTTTTTTTCCTAATTCAGACCTTCACGCCGCCATCCTAACATTCTTCGCAGCTTCATGCCTCGTCTCCAGTCTGCCCTATCACTCACATGATGCCTCAATTCTGCATTTCCTCAGAATCACTGTGTCATTTAGTGGGTCCCGCGTTTGAAACTTTCCACATAGCGGTGCCGTCTCTGTGCATCTTCCTGGTGAGAACTCTGTAAGAGGCAGCAGAGCCGGCGTAGAGGCGTGTGGTCACGACGGCGCTCTGCTCTCAAGGCTAGAAAACATTCCTGTTTTCTCCTCTCTATGGGAACTGAACTGAAGAGACACAGACATGTGAGCGTGATGGTTAGTGGCTGAGGGGAGGAAGTTAAGATGACATTCCTGGATGAACACAGCTTCATGTGTGAAAGGACCAACATCAGTGAGATGTTGATCAAAAAATTATCAAGACACAAAAAAAGGATTTAAAATTTGATGTATGATGTTAAAAATAATAGTCATTGTCCAAAAAATGCATTATCATCATTTATTAGCTCTTTTATTTAGCTCGTTGATGCTTTTTTTTTTGTTACCTGTGTTGAATTTTTACATCAAGGGTGCTAAAAATTGGACTAAACCGAAAAAAAAAAATTCTTGAGTATTTCTTGGGTATTTTAGAATCCAATAAAGTATTGTTCCTTTTTTTTTTTTTTTTTTTTTTACCAAATCTGACTTTTCTTGAGTCTTTTGAAAGTGAAAGCATGTGTGACACTTAAGGACAATTTGCAACAAATTAAATCAATTAATTTGATCAGTCAAGTTAGCAAACAATCAATCAAAATAACTTCATTTGTATAGCACTTTTCCAAATAGTGTAACTCAAAGTGCTTTACATGCAAACATTTTCCAATTAAAAAAAAAACAACAGTCAAAAGTAAGACAAAAGAATATTACTCACACACACACATGAAAAGATTTTTCTAACACACACACTCACACACAACATGATAAAGCATAAAATGATTCACTAAAAAAATGCAAAGTAGAAATCCGACTTTATGTTGATGTTTAGAAATGATATTTTGGGGACCTATCCACACCAGTGACTGTCCCATTCATGGTCACAGAGGGCGATTGCATAGGATCCCCAAGATCAAATCCAGGAATCAAACCCGGGAGAAATGTAAGTAATAAAAGCAAGGACAGGTCAGAATGTTCAGAAACAAAATCATAAATCTGAGGAAACATGAGTTTAGTTGACAGAACCTGAGAAAAAGACACAAACAGGCAGTGAAAACAGACAGACTGGTTTACGCAAACACAAACTGATTTAGGATATAAGGGATATAAGAAAAATATGTCTGAGACAAACATTTTTTAAAAAGATCTAATTGAATCAATGAAATAACATTAGAAATATGGCAAACAAGTTTAGATCCTGGCGTACTGGACTGTGCAAAGACAGTGTCACTCTGAATGTTTTTGACATCAAAGCATAAAAACCTGAAAGGTACATAATTTACCAAATATCAAAACCTGAGAAATTGGAGAAACAAACTTTCACAAGAGGCTTTTTTAAGATTCAAACTGGGGAAGATTGCTTCAAAAATGAAAAATAACTAAATAAATAAATAAAAATAATAAAAAAATGTTAAAAAAGTAACACCAAAATATTTTGTTCTGTCTTTTTCCAACCATCTTAGATTGTTTGGCTTTATTAAATCAATTGAATGGCTTGATAGCATAGCTGCTAGACAGAAATGCTTGTTTTAAAAAGGTAGGATTTGCAAAGAGGTAACAGCATTTAAATAGATTTTGTTTTTATTGTTTATTTCACCCATAAAAAAACAATTTAAAGTATAGCTTGCATGAATATTGCAGAGGTAGTGCTGAGATCATCGAGCTTCTGAAGCAAATTTAAAATGTTTTTTTTCATAGAGTGCTGTCTTGAAAAAATCTTGGTGTTGGCACTAAAGGAGAAACATATGTGCCAAAAGGCCTTCTTGTCTGTGAGATTGTTGTTGTTGTTGTCGTAAGATGTGTTCAGAAATACTTTGAGTGAAATGACGGAAATAATTTTCCTCACAACATGCCTCCATCTGCTTATAAGTGACCAGCATTGGTTTGACTCAGACGCGTGAAATCAAGGATAAATGTTTTTAATTTTTTTTTTTTTTTTTTTTTAATCGTGTAGGGGTCATTTGTGGCCTGAAACTCGTGGTTTTTTTTCTAACCACAGCTGAGACAATTGTTGATTTTTCAGGCAAATGTCACAAAAAAGTCACAAATATCTAAACTTAACTTTTATATGTGGAACATTTGAAGCTTTCAAACATTTTGACCTTTTGATATCTTTCATTTTATTAATTTTCATTTTAAATAACGAGCATTCGCTGTTTGCTTTTCCCCACTTATATGCAATTCTTGGATTTTATTGAAGATCTTGTATTTTGTGTGCTTGCAACACACAAAATACAAGATCTTCAATATTTCAGTATCATAGACCTTTATTATGATTATTTTGGAAATATGATGTTTATTTTAGGGCTGGATTGTGCACTCTCACACTGAGTCCTTTATGTGTTTGTATGTTCTGCTTGTGCATGCATGAGTTTTCTCCAGCTTCCTCCCACATTCCAAAAGCATGCATTGTAGCTGAACAAATGATTCCAAATTGTTGTTGGGTGTGTGTGGCTCTGCAACAAGCTAGTGACCTGTCCTGGGTGTACCCTGCTTTCTATTTTCAGTCATTTCTAAAAATGACTGGACGGATTTTATTATTGTTTCAGCAAAATCATTTGTGATGTAGTCAACAGATGGCGCTGCGGTGTGTGAGTATGGCTGGGATGAAGAGCAGTTCTTACTAATTTAAGATAAAACAAAAATGTAAAGTGACAAATTTGTCACAATTAATAAAAAATAGACAGATGTGTATGTTTGTATGTGATCAGCAGAGGTTCATGGTTAAACATGTAACCTTGTTAGAAATAGCAATTTCCAAATCCTATCATACATCCATTTCTTTAGAAGGCCATTGCCACTTCAAGTAAAAATAAAACATTTTGAACAACTTTTACTTGGTGATCAGAAACTTGTATAAACTTATTACTTGATTAGGAAAATATAAACAATACTAGTTCTTTTCAGCCATCATTTGCACTGACAACAAACACATTTCACATCATTTTTTCCCTCACAAATACAAGTTTGTGAGTTTTCCTGTTGTTTTTAAAGTGAACTGTGGCTCTTCTGCTACCAATTGGTTACACAAAAATTGTTTTCTCACACAGTAAACAAACAACTCTTTTCACTTATTAAGTTACTTTTACATGAAGAAGACCCAAAACACTTTACAGTCACAGCCACCCATGCTGTCAAACACTGGCACCAACCATCAGGAGCAATGTAGGGTTCAGTATCAAAACATGAGGTCAATTCATTATTTATTCATTCATTTATTCATTCATTTTCCAATCCGTTTTATCCCTTTCGGGGTCACGGGGTTGCCGGAGCCTAACCCGGCTACTCATGGGCGAAGGCAGGGTACACCCCTGGACTGGTCGCCAGTCTGTCGCAGGGGCTCATTATTTATTTTATTCCTAAATACAAGTAAGCCATTCAGGAATACTAGTCCTGAAGCTTATAGGCTCTGTTTTAAATGCTCACATTTACCTGCCTGAACTTGAGCATACAATTTGACTTTTGATCTGTTGCAAAAAAATGAATATTTAATAATATAATACTTACTGTAGGCTATATATAACCTTTTGCAACTCCTGCATGACTGCTTCTGCTGTTTGCAGAAATGAGGAATTGTCCTCAAACTGGAGGAAGTGCGCCCTCTAGTGTGTGGCAGTGCAACAACGCTTTTCTTGTTGAGTCTTTTTTTTCATCACGTTCCTAAATTGATCATGCATTTTTAACAGGATTTCAGTTCTTTTTTGTACACATTCAAGACCTTTGCTTTTTGCTCTTTCTATTGGTTAAAATGGAGACACAAAAGAAAACCTTGGTTCAACTTAAAACACGTTTTATAGTGTATTATATATATTAAATATATTTAAATGTGTAAAGTTTGCATAAGTTTGATTATAAGTAATAATCAATTAATACCATATGCAAATTTGGTGTGGATTAGATATTAAATCAACTTTTCAGGTTGCCAGATAAGCATTTTGTTAAAAAGTGAAGCAAAGTTACTGACGGATGGCACACCAAGTTCACACTGACCAGCTCATTTTTGGAGGCAAGCAGTATTCTTCATCATTGATCTTGAGAGAGATTTGAGAAGTTGCCCTACTGATCACAAAAAATACATGTAACTGGAAAACAGACTGGCGACCAGTCCAGGGGTGTACCCTGCCTTCGCCCATGAGTAACCGGGTTAGGCTCCGGCAACCCCGTGACCCCGAAAGGGATAAAGCGGATTGGAAAATGAATGAATGAATGGAATATTCAGCACTTTTCCAGAGTTTTAAGTCAATAATTAACCAGATGTGTATTAAGAACATGCCACTTCATACATGTAAAAATCTGCTTTCCCATAAAGCCCACACAGAGCTTCAAATGTGGCTTTTTCCCAGCGTCCTCCCCTTTTTTTCTCCCCATTTCAACAACTCCTGCTTGAGGGTTCTGTGAGCCCGCTTTAACCACTCCCCGTTCCCCCTTCTTCCACCCTCTGATTCAGCCTTTGGTCACTGAAACTGCACAGATGGCCTCATTTCCAGCCTCAGCCAGCAAAAAGTACTCATGGCTATACCAGAGCATGTAACTAAGTTCATCTGCTGCATCTGAACTCTGGAATAGCTGGAATACACACAGGAAATTAGACATGTTAGAGATTTATGAGTGTAGATTTAAGAGAGCTCAAAAAACAGTGTAAACTTGTATGGCATGATGTGGTATTTGAGGCCCTTTACAGACAAAAGGAATGGAGCTGTGAGGCCACCACTATGTGAGTTAATCAATGCATGAAGTGGAAGGGCAATGGAGACAAAGGTCTGCAGGAACATCTGATCACTGAAAGACAAAAAAAACTATTCTGGGGTCCTTTGAGCACATGCTACACAAGGCATTGTGTCCATCATGCTGATACGTTGTAGGTGGTTGTTTTTGGTGCATCTGCAGTTCTTCTCAGACTTGGGATTTTTTTTCTGCGAGCATCTGCTCTCTGAAAGTGAATCACGTTTAAATCGTTTCGAGTATATGAACCCACACACTCACAAACCCATGCTCAGACGTAAAAAACTATAGAAGGGAAAATCACTGGATTTGTTTCAGCGTTGCCTTTGCAGTGAAAATACCACACCTAATGACAAATAGACCACTCAGTTTTAAATACAGTCTGAGTAAAAGTGCTTCATGTTTAGTTGTGTTTTTATCTGATTTGAAACACAGAAACATATTTTCATACTTTTGTTTAAATTTTTCTTACATTAAGTTTTATTTAAAACAAATTATAGCAAAAACAACAAGATTGCTTCCTTAAATGATAAGAAATGTTAAGTGTGCATGGAAGAAAAGGAATGTTATACTCTCCATTACATTGTAAAAGTCACATCAAACATATCTAAAGAAAAATGAAAGCCTGTTTCAGAAGTGTTGAACATTTAAATGTGCTCATGTCTTTCTGAATACAATTATTTTATCTCACTTGTTGGTTTGGTCTCTTACCAGTCAGACTACCTTAAAGCTCATCAAGAGACAGTATAATCAGGCCTTAAACATTTTGGATAAAAATCCTACTTCATTTTATCTCTGTCATATTTTAAGTGAAAATAGGAGTTTACATTGTATGAATGTCCTCTATTTCAGCCATTTAAAGCTGTTTTTTTTTTTTGTTTGACTGGACTGCCACTCTAATAGACCAGAAACAAGAAACGAATACAAGTGGAGACTGTAAAGTCTTTTGGTAGAACATCTTTTGCTAACACGCTTTTTCAGTGCCTGTCTGTGGAACAGTCTTCCCAATTAATATAAAATCTTTAACTGAACCATCCACCTTTAAAAATAAATTAAATATTGGCTCATAGAGCAACAGCAGTGCAACCATTTGGAAAAAATATCCTATGTTTTTATATTTGGTATTTTGTTTTGTTTTTTATGTATAATTTCTGTTAAAGCTCCTTAGGGATTGGTATTGTGAATTAGCCATGATGATGAACACTGTGATGCAGACATCAGCTTGTGCCAGTGTAATCATGTGGGGTTTTTTATTTGTCGCTATTATTTTCATTTTAAGAAAGGAAAAAATGAGAAGTCTCATTACTTTGTACATTGCTCAAAAATAAACCTAGAGTTGATAAATTTTCAGCTTCTTCAATCAATTATGTCATTCAGCTTCACTTAAAAGCATGAAACCAAAGCCATTTATTTATTCTGTGCACCACATTTCAGTCACATGAGCTGGACAGTCCTCTGAGCCAAACTGACAGCATCCTATGATGAACCTTAGATTGGAGGTGGTTTCTTGAACTTTGACTCTGTTGATAAACGGTAGCAGAAGTCCTATCTGTAACGTTCCTCCTCAAACTGGATCAACCCAGCGCTGACTTAAAAAGGGGTTAATGGTTAACCTGGAGAGTGGATGCTTGCTTTCTGCTGTGCAGAACAGCAAGAACCTGCAGGAGTCAGAAACAGAAAGCCACCAGGAAACTTTTCATGGTTATCTTTAAAGCAAAATTGCGTAATATATCGGTACTCTGTATATAAAGCTGGTTGGAGAGACCCAGATCCATTCTTTTAATATGTTAGACTCCACACACTAAGTTTGGCATTTTGGGGGATTTAAGGTGGTATAGTGGTTAGCCCTCCAACCTCACAGTAAAAAGGTCCTGGTTGGAATCCCAGCTGGGGCCTTTCTGTGTGGAGTTTGCATGTTCTCCTTGTGCATGCAAGGATTTTCTCTGCGCACTCTGGCTTCCTCCCACACTCTAAAAGCATGCTTCACAAGATCATTGATTATTCTAAATTGTTAGGTGTGAATGCATGTGTGTGTGATCGTGTGGCCCTGCAACAAACTAGCAACCTGTCCAAGGGGTGGACGGTACCCACCCAACCAATAATGAATGAATGACAGTTTTGATTTCTCTCTTGAACAGTCCCTGTTCAAATAAACTAAATTATGATTAAACTAATTACAAATGAAAAGCTAAAAAGTTATATTCTGCTTTGTTTCACATAAGAAAGGTAAATTTCCTGAAGAAAGCTCAGAACTTGTGAAGGTTTTTTTTCTTTATCCTCTTGTTGAGCATGGAGATGAAACTTGATAACATAAAGTCACTTTTCATGACAGCAAAGATACTGGTTATTGCATTTTTCCAATTCAACCTCTTGCCTTAGGATATCCTCTCTATATCAATATCTTTTTTTAATTTGGACACTCAAAGAGAGGAGATGTGAACTATAATCTTTTTCAATAACTTTTGTGTTGCTTTTTTTTTTTTTTTTTTTTTTTACTTTTGAGCTTTCTCTCACTTGGAAGAATAGTTGGGAAGAATAATTTTCTCAAGGCTTGTAGGCAAATAGATCCGTGTCTGTCTTTGCTTTCTTTGTCTTGCATCTGGCTCCAAACTTTTTGCCTGGATATATCCAATATTGCTTGTCATTCATATTGGGGTTTTAAAGGACTGTATGCTAGAGGGAGAGCATGTCAACAGATGGATGATGGGAAATGGAGACGGGCTTGCTCTGCGTAAACAGTTCTGCCCATATCCTAGAAAACAACACAGGTTTATGGATTTTGATTAAAAATGGCTTAGCTGTAATCATTATTAAAAGACCACTGGGAACACTTTTGAAATAGATCAAAAGATGATCGGATTTGGACTAAAATATCATAGCTGCTGATTGGAATTTGTGTTATTTCTGCTCTGATTGCTTTAAAGGTGTGTTAAGTGGGTTGAATGTGAAGATATCTTGCTTGATTTTCCAAACAGCTGGATAATGTATTTTTACTTGGTGGGGGTCTTGATGCGGCTCAGAAGTGGAGCCATTCTTTATTGTTTTTTGTGTAGTGGGTGTGGATAGGATCCTGGTCTGCTGGGCAAAACGGTAAGAACCAGACTGACAGAACTCCACCTCAGCTGAAAGAAGATTTGTCCAGTTTGAAAATGATGACTTCTAACTTCTCTTTCAAACCAACTGTCCTCTCTGTCAATGTGACTTTTTTGTCTTCAAAGGATTGTCAATAATCTTTCATATGCATATGAACTGCTGACTTCTGCTCCGATGTGGTTCTTCTGTGCTGTGCCATCTCTCTGAGGATAGGTTTGTTTTGTTTCCCTGAGAACAAAGGCAGTGAGAAGGCAAATCATGGAATGCATTCCTGCCTCTTTTGATTTTAAAAGATTACTACAGGAAGGGTAAACAACCATCCTTGTGTGAGCCTGATGTATCCGTCCACAGTTTTGACATGCCAAGTGAATTCTTCCACTTCCCTGGGTTTTGATTTTAAACGATGTGTCATCCTTGTATCTGAACCAATGTGTGGGTTCACCTCCACTCCTTCTTTATACAGATCGACCAGCAGAAGGTACACGGGTGATCACATGACACAGCCATGTGTTGGCCTGTAGAGTTTCTCTTGTTCTGGTGTCTTTCAACCAGGGTTGTGTCCTATTCGAGCCTTTTTCTTACCAATTCTGTGGCTTTTGTGGTGGGAATGCAAGTGAGCAGAATTGTCACATTGAAGGAGATCCATTCAGAGTTGATCTGCCTCTGTGTTTGTCAGATTATTCTCTTTGGACCCCCTTTGCTTCCCATGGGCAGTCAGAACTTAAGAAGTTATTTGGATGAGCAGCAAAACGTTTAACATTCCGTTAGCCGGAAGAACAGAATCCTGCAATTGCATGGATGACAGAGAATCTTAAAACTTTAAGATGTGACATTTTTATTTAACTTTTTTAAGATGAATAATGTGTCCTTAGCAACAAACACTTTCATCCATTAGAAGTCTAAGAAAAAAGAAATGCACAAATGTAGGTTTAGACTTTCAGAATATTTAATTTTGCAAGAAGTAAGCTTTCTGGAAAAAAAGAAACAACAAGTGAGAGAATCATGTGTGATTATTAAAAAGAGAAGAAAACATTTCTGGAAAATTCTTTGGGATTTTGACTTTAAAAAAGCATAACAAAATCATAGAAATTAGGAATAGGAATTGATCTTAAAAAATCAAGAAGTGTCCTGGCTTTGCTTAACAGCTGGGTTGGCTCCATCAACCCCATGACACCGAAAGGGATTCGGTGGGTTATGAAGATGTAAATGAAATTATTTACATTATTTACATTAATGTAAAAAATTATTTACAATCATAAAATTATTCATTAAATCGTGAAATAAATAACTATGTCATTAAATCATTTAAAATTGAATTTTAATAGAACGTCGACACACTTTTAATTAATTATTTCCTATTTTAAAGAATTAATGACACTTTTGTTTAAATATTTCATATTACATTTTTTTATTTCATTTTGTCTCTTCCATCCCACGCTGGCCATGAAATAAATAAATATGTCATTAAATGTTTAAATGTGCTTTTTAATGGCAATTTTACTAGTTTAATGCCACATATATTTCAACATTTATTTATTGATTTCCAATTTTATTTATTATTACACTTTTATTTAACGATTTAATGGCGAACATAGTTATTTAATTTTGTCTCTTCTGGACCTCCATACAATAACTCCACAAGTCAACAAGGTTCTCAAAACCGTCACGAACAGCAATCTGGACCAAACTAGCAGCTTACAATACTCTCGTTCAGTAAGAAAGGGGAGGGGAGGGAGTAAACACAGCAGTTGTGTAACCTACCACCCACCAATCAGATCCCCACTTATTTTGAGCCCTCCTCTTGTTCATGGGGATTTATTGAGGCCCAGTTCTCCACTCTGTCACTTCTTCTTCTCAAGGAGTGAGCAGTCAGGGGTCCACACAGCTGCAGGAGCATGGCACCAACTAAGAAGGTATGTTTGAAGGACTGCACCAGACGATTTCCACGTGGGGATTTACAACTGCTTCTTTTGTACAAAAATGTTATGATTGAAACTGCATTTAATAGTAAAGTATTGCTTAAAAGTTGTATTTTAATTAGGGGGAGTTCTAGTGAATTCAAAATATAATTTTACCATCTTATTTGGTTTAAATGTTGGATTTTTATTTACATATCATGGGTACTTATGAGGGAGGGAGTCTTTAAACTTATGGCTGTTTTTGGCTGGAGTATATTTTTGGGTGGAGAGCTCCAAATGCATTTACTGTACAACTGACATACCAGGTCATGCCTCTTGAAGCAAAGGTCTATCCCACGTGCTGTCATGAAAACTTCACTCCAGCAAAATCCCAATGTTTTATTTTTCATAGACAAAGGTCTGTTTGTAATTTATTGACGATTTTATTTGCAAAAAGACATAATTTTTCATTTTTTGACATTTCTTTAAATTGCCTTTACGATGCTTATGTGCCAAAAATAATAAGAATAATTTGCTCATTTAAAATGCAAAAATGTTAAAAGCTTTTATGTAATTAATCTGAAAATGCATTTAGTATTTCTTGCTGCTCTGTCATGCAGCTATTGATTAATGTGTAATCTGAAAATGTCTCCATAGTTTTCACTGCATGATCTTATTTGCAGAGACTAAACTGTAATAAATCCATAAAAGTTTAAAAGACACGTTGAAATAAGAGAGTGAGGGTCACAGAGTGCATGTTCATCAGCCAGACTGGAAGCTCTTTTTGTGCTCAGGGAAAAAAAACTGAATGGACCAGAAATATTTGGAACAGGATGTTCTGAACTGGATAATTTAAACCAGCTGATGTTCCAGGCTTAAAGTTTTTTTTTTGTCTCCTGGTGAATTATTTGATACATTTGTAGTTTCCCTAACCAAGGATATACTCACATTGATTAATTGATACAGGGAATCTTGGAGCGCCTCAATGCTGGGGAGATTGTCATCGGTGATGGGGGCTTTGTGTTTGCCCTGGAGAAAAGAGGTTACGTGAAGGCAGGTCCCTGGACCCCTGAGGCCACTAAAGAGTACCCTGAAGCAGGTGAGGATAAACCGTTTCTACTCATAGCCGTGTTTCAGTGGGTTTTTTCTGTCTTTTTCTTCCTTTGATTGAACGCCTTGCTTGTACAGATGTCCAAAGTTACAAATTCTAGAGTCTCTTCAACAAGACTGATTTTCGTTTTCCTCTATTAGCACACGCATCAACAGATATTTTAGTTTGTTAGCCAAATCAAAAGGTCACCAAATGAAAAATGGTTTAATCCTTGCACATCATGGCCTAACTCTGAACAAGAATGATGGCGACTTCTCTGCAAAAGTTTTAGTTAGTTTAGATGTTTTTGATTTGGATGATTTTCAGTGCGTCAGCTGCACAGGGAGTTCCTGCGGGCTGGAGCCAATGTCATGCAGACCTTCACCTTCTACGCCAGTGATGACAAGCTGGAGAACAGAGGCAACAAGCTCACCAATACTGTAAGCCATTCCAGACAATACTAGTGCTTTCAAAGAGGGAATGTCAGTACTGACAAGATCCAGATAATGCTTCTAGTTCTAAACTTTGTTCTGAACTTGAATCTGCAGGGCGCTCAGATCAACGAGGCCGCCTGTGATTTGGCTCGGGAAGTCGCCAATGAGGGCGATGCTCTGGTCGCTGGCGGAGTGTCTCAGACTCCGTCCTACCTGAGTTGCAAGAGTGAAAAGGATGTGAAAGCCATCTTCAAGAAGCAGCTGGATGTGTTTGTCAAGAAGAACGTCGACTTCCTGATTGCTGAGGTAATGGAAATGAAATTCATCATCAACTATAAACCTAGAATGACGTTTTCTCAAATACGAAAACAATTATTCACGTGTGCTTTGTCCTGCAGTACTTTGAGCATGTTGAAGAGGCTGTGTGGGCCGTGGAATCGCTGAAGGACACAGGGAAGCCTGTGGCGGCCACTCTGTGCATTGGACCACAGGGGGACATGCATGGTATCTCACCACAGGAGTGTGCCGTCAGGCTGGTCAAAGCAGGTATCTTAAGCATCTTAAGAAAGTCAAAAGACCCTTGTTAGAAGAAAATGTGTCTTAGCTTCAGTGTTGCAAGAAAAAAATTCTTAATAATAAAGTTTTTCAATGGCCCCAAATAAGAATTCTCGGTAAGGCAACTTTTCTTACCCCAATGGCAGATTTTTTCTTTGCTTAACAAATCCCTTGCAGCCCATTGATGCAAATATGCATCAAACCAAACCACTTTGGCATTTAAATGACCTCAGTTAACCAAAAACATGACTGTTTTTTTAAATAATTAAACTGGTCAAGTTTTAGAATTTTTTTACTTACAGGGAGACCGTTTTTGCAGTTTAAACCACTCATATATTTGTTCAAAATTGTTCCTTTGAATTAAATTTTAATTTTAACTAACTTTAAATGAAATATCCTTGTGAATATTTACACTTAGTCAACACAAGTTGTTGATTGTTAAAATGCAGTCATAGTTCACAGCAAAGTACTGTATGCATTAACTGTGTATTTATAGTAAGTTCACTCTTCTGCTTACCTTCTAGGTGCCCAGATCGTAGGAATCAACTGTCACTTTGACCCTGAGACCTGCGTGAAGACTGTGAAGATGATGAAGGAGGGGGTGGAGAAGGCTGGGCTGAAGGCTCACTACATGGTGCAGCCTCTGGCATTCCACACCCCCGACTGCAACTGCCAGGGGTTCATCGACCTGCCAGAATTCCCCTTCGGTAATCAAATACTTGTGTTGCACATAAAATATGCCGTTCTGTTTCCATGTGTAAAACTTGGGCAGCAAAAAAAAAAGAATAATTCTTTCAGCGCCACATGTCGAGCTAAAAAAAAAAAGCTGCTTGAGAAGTGGATGAAAGTTGAGCTCCTGTATGAAGCAGCTGTCGGTTCTGAGTGGCTGCATCAGTTTCCCCTTCTGCTGTCTTACATTAACAAGCAACACACATTTTTTTTCACCACAATCTACTATAAAGCAATTGAGTTGAAATTAACTGAGTTGATTTCATCACCAGGTCTTGAGCCCAGGATCCTGACCCGCTGGGACATGCACAAATACGCCAGAGAGGCTTACAACGCCGGTATTCGCTACATTGGTGGGTGCTGTGGATTTGAGCCCTATCACATCAGGGCTGTAGCAGAGGAGCTGGCCACTGAGAGAGGATTTTTCCCAGCTGCAACGGAGAAGCATGGCCCCTGGGGATCAGGTCTGGAGATGCACACCAAGCCCTGGGTCAGAGCCAGGTCAGAAGCAGCTCTTATCACTGTATATCCTCATAAACTCAAATTATCCAAGGGTGTTGTTTAGCTGAAGACTTTGTCACTGTCTTCTCCTCTTTAGAGCTCGTCGTGATTATTGGGAGAACTTGAAGCCATCCTCTGGCCGCCCCTTCTGTCCTTCCTTGTCAGTCCCCGATAGCTGGGGCGTCACCAAGGGTCACGCTGAGCTCATGCAGCAGAAAGAGGCCACTTCCAAGGACCAACTCAAACAGCTGTTTGACAGGTCAAAGATGCAATAAATGTCTCCTTCTCCTTTACACCCGAAAGCTGATGTGAGTCAAACGGCCGTGCTGTGGGGCTGTTGACATCATCCTGCATAGAGTTCTGCACCCAATAAACAACACCAAGCAGGAAATTCTCACTTGAGACTGCACTGTTCTGTACATGTGTTTACTGTGAAAATGAAGCCATGTTAGCTTGAGAGTCTCAATTTAGCAAATGGCCCATTATTCAGAGAGCAACTTGCCTGTTTTCCTTCACGTTGGACCAGTTTGTTTAATAAAATAACATCTGATACAAACTGAACCCTGTGCTGTCTTAGTTCTTTCTTGCTTCGTTAATAAAATAATTAACATGTTGATTTAGCTCAAATAAAAAAGTCAGAAGTTATGATAGTCATAGTACCGTTTGAAGAGGTCACACAGCCTCAGCCTGTTTGTAAATTAGACAATGCTTTAGTTTTGTTGAGCCCCTAAATGCTTTCATTATTTAAAAAAATCTAGTTTAAATCCAGTGTGAGATCATTTCAGTATGAGACATCAATTATATATGAATTCCTATTATTTTCACCTGGAAAACTAAGTTTAGCTCCCTCAGAGATTCTTTTGAAAAAATGTGCCTTAATTCAAGACAAGTTTATTTGTATAGCAAAATGTATGTATTGAGACAACTCAAACTAACATAAAATATTATTTTTTTTTTAAAGAAAAATATAAAAGGAGTGGTCATTAAAATAAAAGTGAAAAGAAAGTTAAAACAAATGAATTCCACGTAAGCTTAATAACAACCCGTACAAATACTTTTGAATAAAAACTAAGAAACTGCAAAGACATGTATTTAAGATCTTGTCCTCACGGACCCACCCTGTCTACTATAACCATTTTAGGAAAAGAAGTTTCTGTAATATATAGTAAGTATGCCTTGAATCTGCTTTTTAGCAATTACTCTCCAAAGCAACTGTTATAATAAAAATTGGAATGGGAATGCAGATTTTTTTTTTTTTTTTTTTTACTGGAGTTGATCCAACCATGCTCATTTTGTGATTATTCTTATGGGAAAAAAATTACTGAAAATAAAAGTTTTATATAGTAAGTAAGCCATCTTTTACCATAGACGATCTTAGTTGTTTGGGATTGGGCAACCAAAAACCACGTGACTAAATTCCTTTTTTTCCTCCTTAAATCTACCACCGTAATTGTATGTTTCTTGTCTATCTTGTATCTCGGACATCTACATTTTATTACATAACAGAGACTATAATCTTAAAATTTGTGGCTTTTTAATGATTTCAACATTATTCCGGATGCTTAACGGACACTGACTGGTGATGCGTCGTTAGAGAGGATTACTACCTTTTTAAATCTCTGCCTTTATTTAACCTTTTCCTGATGGTTTTATCAAATACGGCAACTGCAAATTTGGCCACGGACTGTTTGTCTTTTCCTCAAAAGGGAATTTGTAGGTAAGGTTTTATAAACATAAAACGTAGATTAGGAAATGTCGCCCCTTTATATATAATGAACGCGAGACTATTTATCTATGTGTTGAATCGTGGTATAGCTCAAATTATTGGTAATTCAGCTTTATTACTGTTTTATACGTTCCTCCTAACCATTATAATAAAAGGGAAGGTCGTAGAAAACATTCCTCATATTCTGCCCTTTCATTTACGATCTCCAATTGCAGCAGCGCCCTCTTGCGGTGTGTTTCTGCGCCTGCAAATAACAGTTGTGTGTTTTAACCGGAAGTGAAACTCAGAGGTCGTCATGGGAAGCTTGATCAGTTCCAAAATGGCAGCGCCCGCCGTCAGAGTAATTCAGGTAATGTCTTTCTTAAATCGACCCTTGGTATCTTCGTGTTGTCACTTCAGCGACTGTTTTGGTGAAATTATGTGGGATTTTAGTCAAGTTTTGGGTTGATGTGTGCATTTTTGCACGACGTTTACGGGGGTAAACCCCTGTCGTACCCTTGTTGGTGTCCTTGTTGAAATACTAAAACAGAATTGCATGTTGTACATTTTATAACGTTAAGACGTTTAAATTTCATAAATATGTTCATGTTCGGGGTTTTTAAAATTTGAATTATGTGTACGTAGTCCCCCCCCCCCCCCCCCACACACACACATTTAACTGCACAAAACCCACCAGTTATGCTAATTTAAATGCAGTTTTTAATTTAAAAAAAAATCAGAACGATTTTTACTTTTCTCCTAGGTTTTATTTATGTTTTCTTTTGTATTTGTCATTAAAGCTGTAAAATTATGTAGATATTTTGTTTAATAGTTGTAAAATATGTCTAACAAGTGTAAGCTAGGAGATGCTAGCATCTTTGCTAATGGCAAATATGACATATACGTCATCCTGGATTCATGAATGACTTTTAAACCTAATTATTAAAAGTTCCAACACCATTGATGTTTGCTTTGAGCACTTTTTGTTCATACTATTTCACAATTTACATTGGACTTGGGAGCCAAAGTTTTTATTGCTCAATCATCCAAATTATTTGACCCAGATTTTGGAAAAAAAAACAAAACATTCATGGTCACAGGTGTATACAATTCTGTAGACACATTTGTGGAAAAACGCTTAATTTTAATTATTTGAACTCGGTGCTATTGCAACACAGTGGAAGTGGGAAAAATAGCTCCGTCTCAAAAGAGGAAGGCTACATAAACTGTCGTGGCTGTACATTTATTTTCTTTTGCTAGTAAGCAAAGCTGTGACTTCCAGAACTTAACCAAAATACTGAACTTTTTCTCTCCTCTCTTTTAGGCTGTACGGCCTCATGCTCCACTGATCAAGTTTCCCGACAGACAGGCCATACCGAGGCCTAATGGTGAGTCTGTACATAAATATTCATGTAAGTATGTGAAAGAAATCAGCTCATAAAAGCTCAAGAGGCAAACACTAAAATGATTGTTTAATACGGGGAATGACACATGGATATTTTAGCAGCATTAGATGACCATTTTTCCCATAGCAATGACAACCTCCATAAAGAAATGCTTTGTGCCAGGTTGTTTTACTTGTGGAAAAAAGACACTAAAAGGCATAATCATTTCCACCTCATCATTTCTATAAAAACGAGACTGTTTTGTCCGAATTCTCTCACTACTTAACCCAATATAGTGGGCATTTATTTTGGGGAAGTCCAAATCTACAATTAAAAATCCAGTGCCCTGAACATTTTTGAAAAACTAGTGAGCATCAATGCTCACTAGATTAGTGAATATAGACCACTATCCATTGCATTTGAACAATTTGTCATTAAAATATGTATGTAAATTTATAATCAGAACGCAGTGGATTTATAAAAAGTCTTTGTAAAATGTTCATAGATTTTTCGTTAAAAGAGTGAAGTCAAATTCGGACTTAGCCAATGTGCCACATTTTTGCTGGGGTTCTTAAAACCATAGTCATAACTGACTTTATGAGGCAGATGAAAAGAAATGCAAGCCTAGTTTTTTAAATAAAAGTAAACGGGTATTTATTGACTTTATGTTTGAAGAATGTGGTCAGACTTGAACCTGATGGAATCTGTCTTTGTTTTGTTCACACTTCTTCTTATTGGATCCTACTGTGCGTCCGGAAAGTATTCATAGTTCCTCACTTGTTCCACATTTTATTATTTCAGAGCCTTATTTCAAAAAAGGTTAAATCAATTTTCTTCCTGAAAAAATTCTGGAAAAACACCACAGAATGACAATGTTGAAAAGGTTCTTTTGAAATTGTTGCAAAAATATTAAAAATAAAAAACCTGAAAAATCATATTGATACAGAAGTATTCACAGCCTTTGCTGTGAAGCTCCAAAGTCAGCTGAGGTTTATTCTGTTTCCACTGATGAGCCTTGAGATGTTTCAGCTGCTTTATTGAAGCAAACCTGTGGTAAATCCAGTAGATTGGGCATGATTTGGAAACGTACAACCCGTTTACATGAGGTCCCATGTCAAAGCACAAACCAAGCATGAACGAAAATGAATTGTCTGCAGACCTCAGAGACAGGATTGTCTTGAGGCACAAGGCTGGGGAAGGGTCCAGAAACATTTCTGCTGCTTTGAAAGTTCCAATGAGCACAGTGGTCTCCATCATCCGTAAGTGGAAGAAGTTTGGAACCACCAGGACTCTTCCTAGATCTGGCGGCCATCTAAGCAAAGTGATCGGGGGAGAAGGGCCCTGGTGAGGGAGGTGACCAATAACCCAATGGTCACTCTGTCAGAGCTCCAGCGGTCCTCTGTGGAAAGAGGAGAACCTTCCAGAAGGACAACCATCTCTGCAGCACTACACCAATCAGGCCATGGTAGAGTGGCCAGACGGAAGCCCTTTCTTTCTAAAAAGCACATGGAAGCCCGTCTGGAGTTTGCCAAAAGGCACCTAAATGACTATCAGAACATAAGAAACAAAATTCTGTGGTCTGATGAGATCAAAATAGAACTTTTTGCAGTGAATGGCATGCGTTATGTTTGTAGAAAACCAGGCACCACTCATTATCAGGCCAATACCATTCCTACAGTGAAGCATGGAGGTGGCAGCATCATGCTGTGGGGATGTTTTTTAGCAGCAGGAACTGGAAGACTTGTCAGGATAGAGGGAAACCTGACTGCAACAATGTACAGAGACATCCTGGATGAAAATCTGTCTAGAGTGCTCTTGACCTCAGACTGGGGCGGCGGTTCATCTTTCAGCAGGACAATGATCCAATGCACACCGCCAAGATACGGAAAGAGTGGCTTCAGAACAACTCTGTTAATGTTCTTGAGTGGCCCAGCCAGAGCTCAGACCTGAATCCAACTGAACATCTATGGAGAGATCTGAAAATGGCCGTGCACCGACCCTTTACGTCCAACCTGATGCAGCTTGAGCGCTACTGCAAAGAGGAATGGGCCAAACTGTCCAAAGAAAGGAGTGCCAAGCTTGTGGCGTCATATTCAAAACCACTTGAGGTTGTAATTGCTGCCAAAGGTTCAGCAACTAAGTATTGAGCAAGGGCTGTGAATACTTCTGTACACATCATTTTTCAGGATTTTTACTTTTAATAAATGTGCAACAATTTCAAAATAACTTTTTCAACATTGTCATTATGGGGTGTTTTTCAATGAATTTTTCAGGAAGAAAACAGATTTAATCCATTTTGAAATAAGGCTGTGAGTCTGTGACATAATAAAGTGTGGAAAAAGTGAGGCGTTGTGAATACTTCCCGGATCCATTGTATGTTTCATTGTTTATTATTGCATGCTTTGACTTTTGTGTGCACGAGTTCAGCCTTTGCCAGATTTGAATTGTCCCCCTGGAACAATAACGTTAGTTGAATTGAATTATTTGGTTTTTGAAGGTTTATTTTAAATTTTGTAATCTTCCCACCAGATTTTATAATAATTTCTGCTTTTTTTTATGTCTGCAGCCCAGGAGGTGCTGAAAGCATTGGCACTTAACCTTCCTCAGGCTAACAGGTCCCCTTCAGCCTCTGCACCGCCTCAGTTATCCACGCCTCATAGACCTTTAACTCCAATCCCTGGAGTGCCAGATAGCCTGGCCTCTATTCAGCAGATGCCTGCAAGATACCGCAGGAGACCGTTAACATTTGAAGAAATGGACTACATCCAGGTGAGGCCACAGCACTGCTGCTTTTACCTGTTATCGGGTAACTATCATGCTTGGTTAGCCCGCTTTTGGGTGAAACTAAAGACCCACTCCACTTAAAAATTGTGTGTTTTTAACATGTTCTTGTGGGATTTTTTCTCAGATAGAGGACATATATTAAAAAATTTGCTTAAAACGCAAATTGAGGTTTTTTTTTTTTTTTAGATCATTGCAAATCAGGAGGCAAGGCTGTTCTGTGCCAATGGTCCCGTCCCCAACTCAGAGGGGACTTTCTAAAGAACTACTGCCTCTCTGCAGAAACTGCCCTAAAAAAACGACACTAGTTTTTTTATTTTGGCTTAAAACGGCAAAATCATAATTTTAAAAAACCCACTTTTAAAATAGATCACAAGATTATCAGAGCGGGTCTTTAGCTGAAGCATCAGGTCACATTTCTGAATGCTTGTGAATGTAGTTTACAGCAGTGTTAATAGATACTGGGTCAGAGGTTTAAAGGTATCATTAACTCGCAAATTAATCTTTAAAGTAATACAAAAAACGGAAAGTTTAGGATTCAAATACAAATGTTTTGAGAGACAAACTTTATGAAGTTAAAGTGCTTCGAATATTAATTTGTAAAAATCAAAGTATTTCATTAAAAATAGACAGACACGTATGCTTTTTATGTAGAAAACCATCAGAAATATTTGTTTTAATGATTCCTTTTTTCATGTCTGAAAATAAAGTGAAATAGAAAATAAGTGACTAAAGATTGTTTTTTTTTTTTCCTTTGGCAAATGTAAATGCAAAAGTCTTTTCTATCTTGACCTTTTCTCTGCAACATAATCTTGATACATAAATCAAACTTTTTAATAAAGTTCTATGGAAGAATGGAAAGAAATAGTCAACAAGTGAATGATTTAACTTAATTTTAATGAAGATAAATTAATCTAAAACTTGATGCACCACTTTGAACAGAAACACTGTCCAGAGTTGTATGTTTCTACCTCTACTGAAGAAAAGACAAAATCCTTATTTATTCCCCCTTTTGTTTTACCTGCAGCGCGGTGGACCCGAGTGATGAGAATCAGCTTCTGCCACCAGTCTGTGTCTTTAACCCCTCAGTTCAAACACTTTAGCATAAATTATTACAAGCATCCTGTTCAAATGTACATAAGGATTTTTTTTTGTTGTAATTTAACTAAAGTGCGTTCAATGCAATACACAAGAAAAGCAGAACCTTACAGCTTTTTTAAATAATCCTTAGTTTCAGAATTATATTTGTCCAGTGCACCATTAAACACATTTTCAAAGCATTTCATTCCCTTTTTGTTCAAGTTTTACCTTTAAATCAAAGGAGGAAGCAGTATAACAGTAGAGCACCCTTTGTGTCCATCACTGTTGTAAATGCAGTTACCAAACAAGGCTGAGCAGATAGTTAATACAAGCTTATGTCAGCACATGCATTCATGTGAACCACTAAAATATTAAAAAAAAAAAAAAAAATCCTATTTTGACGTTTTCTTCTGTTTTGACGTCCATCCTCAGAACCACAAGGACATTCTGTGTAACAGCAGGTCATCCTTGTTGAATAGAAGAGCAGTAATTAGGATACTTTGAGGTGTTTATTTTCAGAACTCGTGCTATAAAGGGGTAAACATTCACAATATTCAAATTCCACATCAGTGGAATAAAACTAGCAGCTTCTGGGAGCTGTTCATTACTCGCATGGATTGGCACAAGTAGTACAGACATGACAAAAAGGCCAAAAGTGAATGACCACTTTTGTGCAGCTGGTGGATTGTCAGCTTTGTCTGCAGAACTGACAAAAGCTCCCACACATTTGAGCTTTTTATTCTGGAAGTTCACACATCAGGCAAACAGCAGGTCATCTGCTTTTGTATGTGTTTTGGCAAAAAAAAAAGAATCTACACATGAATTCAGAAAAATTTGTGGATTTAAAAAAATCATTTTGGCTGCAAATACCAGAAAATCTAACACAGCCAAGAGTAAAATACTGGTTAAGCACAGCAAACAGTCAAGTCACAAATGGCTACAACAACAAGAAGGAATACAGGGATGCACAGGTGACGGGTTATTTCAGCGGAGAATGTCTTGTCCTCCACGCTATAAAAACAGTGCCTTAATGCTTAGGAGAAATTTGTGCGCATGCCAGATTCAACACTGAATTCTACCAGAGGTTGGTGGAAACCACACATCAATTGCTCTCTTCCTCCAGTTCCTCAAAGGCTGGTAGAAAATCAGCAATTGTGTCCACCACATAATCAGGCACAAGGCTGTGGTTGGTGCTCAGGTCACTATTCCTGTACTCCTGGGCCTCCTCGATCTGAGACACTCCGGTGAGCGTGAGCATTGTGTCCAGGCCGCAGTTGGAGCCGAACAGCATATCCGTCTCCAGGCGATCCCCGACCATCAAACACTGAGCTGGGTCCACCCCCCTGAACTGGCTGGAGATGCACTCGAACATAAAGCGGCTGGGCTTGCCGATCACAGTGGCTTTGCGGCCCGAGGCGACCTCGAGGGCTGCAGTGAGGGACCCAGAACCTGCAACGGGCCAAAGAATGGAAACATGGGTCATAGTGGTCACCTTTGTACATTGACTGTACATGAGAACTGAACCGAGTTACCCATCTCCCTAAAATTTCAAACACGAAGTACTCATAGGCTCCAAAAACTTCCAAAGACTTCTATTGAGAAATAAACAGCTAGTAGTCATTCTTATATTGAGTATTCTGTATTGCAAGTTATTCAAGTTGTAAACTGGCCAATTAGATGCCTCAATAAAAGTATATGGTGTCCCATTAAACATTCAAAAAGTTTCTCCTTTGCCCACTTTCAGTGGAAGTGGTGTGGTTTAACAATCTCACTCCTGATTGGAGAGAATGGTTGCCACAGAAATGTTGACTCAGACCAATCACTGCTTCTTGACATTGTCTAGTTTCAAATTGGCGATGTCTCGATATCTTGAAAAAATGGCGCCTGAATTGACTTCATTTGTTGGAGCTGGAAGTAAGTCATTTTTTTTAGGTGATGTCACGTACAGTCAATGACCTGATACTGCTGCTTTCAATCTCCTTGTTTTTTCAACTATTTTAATATTTAACTTTATAAAACAGTCTTCAAAGTTTCAGTTTCCAGGTGTTTATCTCTCAATCACAATGGTTGAATTTACAGCTAAAAGATTTCCTGGATTGATTTTAGGTCAGTTAATTAAATCGTTCAAAATGAACCATATTCCCTGTGCCGGTCCCCAGCCCGGATAAAACAGTTGTCAGGAAAGGCACCGGCATAAATCTGCCAAACCACTTGTGCAACAAGGCGACCCCTGACGGCATGTGCCGAAAGGTGCACAACATTTTAAGCATCATTGGACCTTTGTACTGGGTCATGTTGAGACGGAGAAATTGCATGAACACTGTACACTAAAGGTTCTGACTAAATGGGTCAGTACTTGGAAGTAGTCAAGTGTTCCTGCTCAGTTTGATGGTTAATTAGTAACCATAAGACAAACGTCCTCTCCGGGGTTTCTGCACTTCCTACCTGGCAGGATCCTTCCACTTGACAGCGGGTGCCAGGGGTCGTTGTCGGTGGCCAGGAACAGGCAGTCCGGGTCCTTCAGGTAGCACGAGGCTTTGGCCAGTTTGAGGAAAGTCAGTTTGTCATCGTGCCCCACCAGCACCGCCTTCACATCTGGAGCCAGGGCGCAGTCGTAGATGGTGGCGTCTGGGTCGTCTGTCTCCTCCAGGCAGGGGATGCCCGCTTCTTGCAGCTCCCTGCGCAGCCCCTCGCAGCCGATGACGAACACCTGCCCGCAGACCTTCACCACATCTCTCAGGTACAGAGCCGAGCAGTACGACGAGCTGAAGATCTGCTCCAGCATCACTTCGGTGAAGCCTAGCCTAGAGAACTTGTGCACGTAATTTTCCCGCGGCCTGGTGGAGTTGTTGGTGACGAACACCACGTTTTTCCCGTGGCGGATGAGCGCGTTGACCACCTTGGCGGCGCCGGTGATGGCATTCTCTCCGTGCCATATGACCCCGTCGCAGTCGAAGAGGAAGAAGTCCTTCGCCTCCAGCAGGCTCCTTATCTGCGGACCTCGAATTTTCTGGCAGCCTTTGAAGCCAAAGGCGCCTGCCATTCCGGCGACGTTTTCCTTGTTTTCTTCCGTCTTTCAGCCTCTAGTGACGCCCCATAGCAGAGGCTCGTGCATAACACCGAGACGTTAGCAAGCGGAACAAAACGTCAACTAATCCTGTCGAGAATTCACATCGCGCAGAGTCCGCGGTTACTCCGGAGAACAGGCGGCCACATAAACACAAAGGGTTAACCACGCTTCCCTTATCGAGTTGACCAATTACATTGCAGCACCATTGCCAATCACAGTTGATCTCAGCAGCTTTTAAGAGCCAGAAAATAAAACAGCGCCCTCCAGTGTTCATATTTATATATTTCTTCTGAAAAAAAAAAACATTGAATATTTTATTCGCCGTTTGAAAACTTATGGGTGTTGAATAATTTACACATTCAAACAAATTTGTTAGAAGTATCATCAATTATCATAATTTATTGGCTTTTAATTATCATATGATATAGTAGAATGTTACAATGTATTTCCTTTTTTTCTTTCTTGAGCTAATAAAGCCGATTTCTTGGAGCTTTTTACAGTACCAGTATTTAATTAACATTTTGGCATTCAAGGCTTGTTTTAGCCTTTAATCAATCAATCATTCAATAAGTCAACATTTATCACATCATTTTAGAAGTGTCTAGGCCAGGAATAGGAAACTCCAGTCCTCGAGGGCCGCAGTGTCTGCATGATTTCCAGATATTTAAGCCCTACTTATAACTGGTTACCTGGTTCAGGTGTGTCCAGCCAATTAAAACATGCCAGAGCATGCAGGAATGCGGCCATCGAGGCCTGAAGTTGCCTATCCCTAGACTACATTCACCAAAGTTCTTAACAGATTTAAAAACAAAGTTTGATTAAACAAACTATGTAACTATAAAATAAAACACATTTCAACTTTACAAAATAAGCTAAATAAAATATTCTAAAAGAAACAATAAAACAGTGACAACATTTAATTAAATATGAAACATCAACTCAAATAACAATGTTTTGTTTCTTAAAAAGATGTGGGTGATTGGTGATCAACAGGCCAGATAAAACACCAGCAGAATCTTTAGTTGCAGTGAAAAGCTTTCACACGTCTCTATAGTAAATCACTAATAGATGACAAATATGATGCTGTAGCTTCTGAGGTTTTGTTCTAAACAATTTCACACATCTTCTCAGATTTTCATAACCATATCGCACCTTAACGCTTAAAATGTTTTTACCTGCGACTTATTTTGAAATTCGAACTTACCAGATTTCTACTACAGAATTTTTCATGCTTTTTTGATGCATTTTCTTAACCTAAATGTAGCTTTTTTTTTGTTTCTTATCCTCATTTCTATTATTTTGTTTTCCCCAGCCTAGTGTTGTTTTAGGTGAATAACAGATATATTTTCTTCTGCAGCTAACTGTCAACTGAAAGAACAGAACAGAGAGGTGGTGTCTTTCAAAACCCGACTTGTTTGTAACATTGGTCAGAGCACAGATCATGAACAAAAAATCATTTTGTGTGTTGTTGAAGAACTAACATGAGCTTCAAAAGAAACCAAGAGCAGCGAATGTACAGGCGGGTTGAGAGCCAGTTAGTAGACAAAAACGCTCCCCTTCATTTTTCACAGATTTTTGTACAGGAATCATTTTTAAAACTTAAGGTAAAACTGTTTAACTTTCAACTTTCTTTTGTTGTTGTTGTTTGTTTTGTTTCCATAAATGTGCCACAAAGCAGAAATGAGCTGTATGTAGTTACCTCAATTTTGAAATAGCAAATACAGTGCTTTATAACACCGTATTACAATGACTAGTTTAATGTACATGTTGTAAATTATCTTACATTCAGGGCCATCAGATTACAGCAGCAAAAAAGAAAAAGGAATCAGGCAGACTTGATGGCATGAAGGAGAGAATGAATGAAAGAAGTATTAGGGCTGCTGCTCTAAAAAAGAAAAAATACATTTAGGGTATGCCAGCAAATATTTTGAGGATTAAAGTTGATATTACAATACTGTTTTATGTGGCAAAAAAATAAATGAAAGCCTAAACTAAAATGGTTAGTAGAGAGTTTGACATAAAAGTGAAGCACAAAAAGCAGCTGTGACTGACAAACTGATCATGTTTTAAACATTTGGAAAGTTTGCTGGAAAATGAAATTAAACTTTAAACTAAAATGTTTTTCTTTTCCAGTTAATATAATAAAGTGATGCTTTTCTGTGTGAGACAAGTCATTAGACAAGCTAGTCTGAATGTTTCTGTTGTTAAACAGGAGAAGAAAGAAGCAGAAAAACTAAGTTAATTGAAGAAATATTAATTTTAACTATGATGTCATGTAAATGTATTAACATTTTTTAAAACTTATTTGTATTTGGTCAAATTTAAATAATCTTCTTCCTATTTATTGTATGAAATGAGTAAATATCTTGACCATAAATAGCAACATTTCTTCAAATATAATAGAGTGAAAGCAGCACCTTTTTTCAGAAATTTTTTTCTAAAACTGTTGAGCTGCTTGTCTCCATTTTGTTCTGGTTTGCCAAAAGCTTTCCATGAATGTTCTAAGAGAAAAAGAAAAGACATTTAGTATTTAGAGTAAGCATAGGCATATAATTCCCAGAGTAACAGAAAAAAATAAAAAAGATATACATTTATGTTGAAACTCACAACGAGCAGGTACTGTGTGGAAGTTTCCATCAGCATTTGAATGTAAGAATGCTTGGAAAGAACAAAAAATGGAATGTATTCTTCTGGTTTGTATCCAAGCTCCATGTATACCTGTATCAAGTGCTTAAAAGATTACACAAGATTAAAAAAGATTAATATGACTGGAATTAACCTTTATTTTTCACATGAATTGTTGACATTTTGCTAAGCACAAAGTTTGAGCCTTCGCGCATACCTCCCTGTGCTCCTCCTGACTTAACTCTGTGTGAAGGGGGGTGTTGTTGGTTATCTTTGCATCTTTATGGCAGATAACATTTAGCAGAGCAGAAATGGAAACCTTTTCATTCCCAAAGGAAGCACCGTTATAGTTTAAATCAGCTTCTAAAGAGGTCAGCTTTGTGTCTTCTATACTTGGCATAGACTGCAACACAGAGACATCATCAGTGTGTTAAATTCAAAAGGATATATTTGGTACAACTATTTAGAAATTCTAAACAGTTAAAAAATGTTGAAGAAGAATATTTTTAAAAAAGAGTTTAACGATTTTAAATAGTATTTTCTTTTTATGAATTTACCATGATGAGATGGTCCACAGAGGGCTGTCTGAGAGGCTGTCCCAACACAACGCTAAGAGCTCTGACAAATCCTTGTCTGGGGTCGGGGTCAGCTGAGAAATACTGCAGCATGGACACGTAATCCAGCTGAGGTGAGGAGACGGAGCTGTCTGCAAACAACTGGAAAAAGAACTACAGAGGAAAGCATAAAAACAAACTATAAGAGCATTTAAGCACATTCATAAAGTTTGAAATCTTTCTGACATTTTACCATTCAAATTTCAGATTTCATTACAGTTGTGTACCTTGGTCAGGTTTGCGACACGGCTACGAGGAAGCAGTTCAGAGAGATCTTCAGACACAATCTGGACACTCTCATAAGTTAACCAAAGCTCAGTCTGTTAATAATAAAAATCAATGGCATGAAAGGTAAAATATACTGTTAACTAGTCACATTGAGTTTAAAAACAGTCAAGTATTTTGACAAAGTAACCACTCCGACATGAAGGACTAACCTGCAGGTACTGTTCCTCATTAATGAACCCTGTTTCATTAACATCTGCTAACTTAAAACTTTGCAGCGCGTAGAGCAGCTGTGCGAGGGAAGGAACTGGCCAAGGAAGAGAAGCGCAGAGAAGAAACCGCCGCCAGTCTATCAGATCATTCGGATCTGATAGCAAAGACACTATTTCTCCCAGCTGCAAAGAACAGGAATGTCTTCATAATTTCTTTCACTCAAAAATCTATGATGCATTTCAATTGAAATAAAATAAACAAACGATTCCCCCTCATAATAATTAATTTTCTGCTTTGAGCCTGGAGCTCTTCAGTTTTTACCAGTGTTTGATTGTCCACCCACAGCTTTGGAAGACTGTGTCTGCCTATGTCAATAGAAAGCCTGGCTTTCAGCAAACTGTACAATGAAGAGGTGGAGAGGAAGCCTGAAAGTCATAAAGGAGAGCCAATGACAGATGCAAAGATAAACACAAAGATCGTTTGAAACTGTTGAATCACAACTCGTGTTTGCTGTACGCACCTGATGGAGCAATGCTGCTTAACTGATGGTGGATTGATTCTAGAGCACCTATAGACAGCACATATCCAGATGGTTTCTCTAAAAGATCTGGATCTGGAGGAGGAGTCAGGTTTGCCGCCATCTGACTGTTTTCCTTCAAGTAAAAATCAGAGCCCTCCTGGAGGAAAGGAGAGCACAACACTGACTTTATTCTTTGATGATTTAAATATTAAGACAGAAATAGAAATAGAGTTGCATAAAGGTGATTACAAACCAACACCACTTCATACTGCAACTTAGCTTCAGCCGTGATGTGGTGGTGAGCCATTTCTACCAACTGGTCAATACTAGAATAAGAAGAACATACACCAAAAAAAAAGTTCTTACATTTGAAAAGAAAAGGATTTTCAGTTAAAACTGCCTAACAGAATACACTTTTAACTGATAATTTCATAAGAACCAGTATATTAATAATATCCTAAAAAACAAATTAGTGTGTCACAGTATCCACAATCAAATGAGCTACATGACAGCTTGGTGCAACCTCAGGCTCCAGAACCACATTTGGCTCTTTAACTCCTCGATTGTGGCTCTCTGGCTGCAGACCATAAAATGAATCATTTTATAAGCACTGAATACATTTAATCCATTAGATTTATGAATTTATGAACAAGATGCTCATAAACAGTAAGATACAGTTTGCAAAGTTTTTTCATACCACTGTTAACATAACAATAAATCAAAAGATCATCCACCAGAGTGCACAAAAAATCAAATCGGGTCAAAATATTGGTAAAAGATTGTCTGTCCAAGGATAAAAGACACAAATATGTATTTGTTTGCACTTTTTCTATTGGATCTTAAACCATTGAAGTAATATTTAAATTCAGATTCAACATTAGTAAAGAGAAAAGGATGACAATTCCCCAAAGTAGACTTACATGCAACAAAAGAAAATGCCTTTTTGACTTTCATTGTTACAATTTTTTTTAAGTAGGAAACTTTGCACATTATTGTCATCTGTACCTTTATCAAAAGTAATACATATAATTAAAATAAAAGGTGGGGCTGCATGGTGGCGCAGTGGTTAGCGCTCCTGCCTCACAGCAAGAAGGTTCCCAGTTCAAGCCCTGGCTGGGGGACCTTTCTGTGTGGAGTTTGCATGTTCTCCCCGTGCATGCGTGGGTTTTCTCCGGGGACTCCGGCTTCCTCCCACCGTCCAAAAACATGCTTCATAGGTTAATTGGTTACTCGAAATTGTCCCTAGGTGTGAATGTGAGTGTGCATGGGTGTGTGATTGTGGCCCCTGCGACAGACTGGCGACCAGTCCAGGGGTGTACCCTGCCTTCGCCCATGAGTAGCCGGGTTTGGCTCCGGCAACCCCGTGACCGCGAAAGGGATAAAGCAGATTGGAACATGAATGAATGAATAAAATAAAAGGTTATTTTCTCTTTATATTTCTTTGTTTTTATTGATAAAGAAGCAAAAGTTCAGTTATTCAAAATATAAAAGACAGTAACAAAAACATAGAAGAGTGTTGTCTTTTTGTATAAGGTGAGTTGTGATCTAGAAAAACAGACCCGAATGGCTGTTTTAGTGTTGAAGGTTTCAGACATCTGATTTGGTGCAAATTTCCATCTGGTTCATTTTCACTTTTAGTGCAGTATGTGTACACACAGCATATCAGCAGACAGAAACAGGCGTTTATGTCATACCTCTTCATTTCTGCTTGATAGCGTGCTTGCAGCCAAGTTTCCATTTGACCTAATGTCCCTTGTGCTCTCCTTTGAAATGAGTTCAACATCACCAAACCGTGATTTTTCACCAGCTCAAGACGCATCTTTGCTCTGTTACCTAGGAAACATAATGTGACTGTTAAAGAAACACTAAGGAAATACACAACAGCAGGCGTCCTCAACATGCACAGGCAAGGCAAGTTTATTTGTATAGCACATTTGTGTTCCCCATCTTATTATAGCCTAAGCCTGAACTTAAATCCTATGATCTGCATAGCTGACTGAATGGTGAATGTTATGTTCATGAGCAGAAAGTTCAGTTTCAGCTTCAGATGACAAAAGAACACAACCATGAATGCTAAGGATTTCATTTAAAGCCCAGCATGCAGAAGAAATGTCAGCAATATAATGATAAACCATGCCAAGTTTCAAAAGATGTTTTCCCTCATACACTTTATTACATTGTGAGATCACCAATCTAATCAGCTGGGAGTCTGTTTACCTTCATGAGCCAGAGCAGCAACATATTCTTTATGAAATTTCCCTGTAATTTCCTGGGTTTCACTTTTCTCTGAGTTGATCTGAGATTCAGTTTTTTCTGGCTCATCACCTTGAGCAGGAAAACAAAACAAACAAAATCATATTGTTGCAGAAATTGCACAACATCAAACGCCCCCCCCCCCCCCCCCCCCCCCACCACCACCAAAAAAACTGTTGTTTTTTCTTTGCCTTTTAGTTTTTCCGATGAACGCTTTCCTTTCTGAGTTTTTTTTGCTTTTGAAGAAACATCTTCGACCTTTTCCTGTGATCTTTCTGGTTCTTTAGCTTCCTTCTGATTCGTTTCTTTTATTTCCTACATAAATTGATGTGCAGTAACAGGTTTAAATGATCCACATATAGCACAAAACCAGTAGCTGAAAAACATTACGATACAAACTCTTACACAGATATCCAGAGAAATAGGAAATGTTTTGACGACTTTGAGAGCCTCTTCGTAGTTAGTTATGAGTTCGTCATGCAGAGGCTGAAACAGATCATGAGCCTTAACCATGAGTGTGTCAAATTTTTGAAAACAATTTTATCACTTTAGCTGCATAGGATGTCTGACTTTCTCAGGTTGGGCTTTGTCCACGCTGGTCGTCATGGAGACCTCCTTTGGGGATACAGGATGTGTTTGGGGGAGTGTGCTGCACAAAAGAAGAAGAGTATGTCGCCTGCAAAGGACTTCATAGATCAGCAACAAACAAACAATAAATGTCATGTCCCTTACACTTTCAAGCTCTTTTCTTCTCTTTTATAGACCTCATTTGTGTCCACTGGATTCTCACTGAGAAATGAAAATAAACATTTTAGGACCATCCAATATGTTGTCTTGTAAATATATTACATAGTATTTGCAAAATGCATATGCATAGTTGACATCAATAAATTAACTCTTGCCTTTCATCCTCAGCTTTGACATCAGGGATTTTCACTAAAGGAATATAAGCATTTTCACAGAGGGACTCAAAAGTCACTTGTTTCTTTAGAAGGCTCAAGAAGTAGATCCTTAAAATGTACAGCGTTTGATGAAAGCGGTTCAGCTCTACCTATTAAACATTATAGTCCAATGTTATGATTTTCTTAAAAACACATCTTCAGATAGATTTGCAGCCAAAGCTAACAACAAAGTAGAAAATCTTACCTGCATTAGCATGGAGTGTGAGTTTGTAAGGGCAGCAGTGTGCTCCTCCAACCATTCCTCACTAAGAAGTGCAGCCTTCCTTTGCTCATCTTGCTCCTTGCATTTATCAGTAATGTCCCACAAGCATTCACACAATTCCTGCACCAACGTGCCAACATATACCTTTACAGAAGTGACTTTTTTAACATTTCTTTTAATTACTTGGAATGTTTCTTACATCCAGTCTCTGATGAAGTTCTGACTTGATTTCTTCGTCTTCCCTCAGATAATCAGGAATGCTGTTGAAGTCCTTCTGCCAATGACAGACAAACTCCTGCTTCAAGTTTGGGCGTCCCAAACAGTGCTTGTATCCCTCCCTATGGACAGCGAAAACCAGGTATTATCCCCTTTTTGATATAGCAATAGCTTTTATCAGCAATTATTTAGATTGAATGGATCACTTATGATCCATTCAAATCAGTGCAAAAAGAAATTCAGAATTTAGACAGAATCTGCAAGAAGTTTCACACACAACAAATGTTGAAAGAAAGTAAAAGTCAACCGTCTACTAGTTAACTACTAGTTAGTGCAGGGGTCTGCAATCTTCAACACTTAAAGAGCCATTTGGGTTGATTGTCACTGACAACAACCCAGTAGGAGCTATAAAGTCTTACTTTATTTACCCTTTAGAAAAATAAGAGACACATATGTGTATTTACTTTTTTATCACTATTATGATGAATATAAATGAAATGGGGTTTTTAGGGGGGGTTAGGGCTCGGGTAATAGCCATTTTTCAAAATATGATTTAGTTTATGACTTTGGACAGAGACTCACATGACTTCCTTTCAAAATAAAAGACACCCTGTGTCACATAGGATCATGTCAGTACAGTAAATGGAGTTTAGTGTAATGTCAGCAGTGTTTAAACCACAGTTTATTTTACTGTTTGTGGGGCAAGTCTGCCAGAAATGTGTTAATCTAACAAACCAAAACTAAATCATTCCTATTTAAATCCTAATAAAACCATCTTTTTTTAATCTTAAAATGCTTACATTTGTTTAAAAGTAGAAAATGTGCCTAATAATCGGGTTCTCCCTTAACTCTGGTTGCGCTCACTGACCTCCAATTTATTTTGTGTGGAACACAAAAATCTGGCACAATGTTTCAGTTTGACTTGTGATACATATAGTCCAACTGTTTGTGAATGAGTTGAAAAAACTTTGAGGAATTTACTTTACTTTTTTTTTTTTATTTTACAACTCAATTACTTTATACTTTAAAGTTAGTTTCTAAAATTAAAGCTTTTTATTTTTCTTTAGCCTGAGAGCCACAATGGAGTGGTAAAAGAGCCACATACAAATGCTCCTGTTTCTGTTTTCATGCTTTGGAGTAAAGCTTGTTTACCATGCGCTGAAAGCTCGGCACAATACCTGATGTTTGAAAGCTCATGAAGAATGACAGTGCGTTGTGAGCGCAGCTGCTGCATGACTTTCTTTATATTATTGACATAAGAATTACAGACAGAATCCCAGAGTAGCCATAGAAGTGGTGAGATCTCCTGGAGAAGGACATGAAGAGGATAAACTTCAAGCATAAAAAAGAGAAAAGTACTAAAATATGCTCCAAATCCATGGTAGTAACTAGTAAATGCAATTGCATAATATGTACAGCCAAATAATAAGCTAACAAGACAGTGCTCCAGTAAAAGAAACAAAAACAGCATTAATATAAGTTTTATCTTACTGGAGAAAGAGGCTCGTCCACATAGTCCAGACTGCATGAAGAGGCAGACTTAAGTTGTTTTTTGGGGACTGGAGAGTTGTTTTTAGACAGTGATGTAGGGGTTCCACTCCTCGACTGTCCAGCTGTATAGTTACAATTGCATGTTAATAAAGTTTAAGATTAGATTAACAATATTTAATCTACAATGCAATCCAATCACCTTTTGGACTTTGGGGTTTTTCCACCTCAGCTCTTGAAAGACATTTTCTGGGTGTGCTATTATCATCCATTAGAGGTGGAAGATGGTCTGAGGGTTGTGGCTGAGCATCCATTGAAGACATGTATGGAGAAGGACCGCCTGCATGAGTTAAACATGTACAATAAATTGAATATTGTGAGGGAATTTCCCTTTTTTCCTCAATAAGAGAACAAAGTAAAAACAAGACAAAATTATAGTTCATATTATTTTAAAATCTTGCTTTCAAATTGAATAACAACTTATGAAAACCTGTAGAATGTCAAAAACAAAGAGCAGTTACCTCTCTGCTTTTTCTCCATAACCTGCTGTAAGATCAGCTTCACCTTGTTGTAAAGCTCGTCCTCATCTACATCTGCATTGACGTTGACCAAAATGTTTTGCTTTCCACTGTACCATTTCTCCAGTGTTGACCAGGTACCCTTAAAAGCTGCAACCCTTCAGGGGAAAATCACTTTAGACACTGGTCTTATGGGCACAAGTGACTCATCGCTGATTTCTGTTTGTTACCTTTGTGTAACCTCGGCCAGATATAGTGTTTTTTCTGCAGGCTGAGAAGCTGTAATTCCAGCATCTGCAAAGAAACAAATAAAATAATACATAACTGGAAATCTAAACATTTAATTCTAAAATATAGAAATGCTTGCAAAGACGATGCTTTCTTTAGTTGTTTTGCATTATAGATTCAGTTTTTTATTCATTAATTTTCTTATTTTTTATTTAATTTATTTTGGAGGCGATATAGGCTTCTAGAAGATTGAAAACTTGTTCCTATGAAAAGTCAAAGATTCAGGTGTAATAAGTTCAATTTTTTTTAATCAATACTCATTTAAAAAATGAACTAAATCTTAATTTATATTGTACTCTTCATGCAGAATATTGCATCTCAAAGTGCTTGATAGGACCATCAAAAACTGAAAAAAGTATGTGCACAAAAATTCTACAAAATGGTAGAAATCATCTGAATTTGAAACATCAAATAATCAAAAATGTCCCTTCACAAACTCCAAGTACAGAATGATTGAGTGCACACATTCACACTCCAAAAAAAGCCGAACATACCTGCTTGTTTGTATGCACGTCTAACTGCGCATTCGTCAGGAATACTCAGCAGAAGAACCACGTCTAGAACCGGAGCAACGGGCGGTGGGGGTGTGGGAGGGTGGCAATCAGCAATGACATCTGTCCGGTCACTTGCAGCTTCCTTTCTTTCCTCCTCACACCCACCCAGGGCTTTCTCCAGCAGGTGAGCCAGACTGATGTCAGATGGAAAACCATCCAGGATCCAACCTGAATGAGCTGGAACTTGACTGTTAAAGATAACTATTTCAGAGTATGTTTAAGTTTCTAGTTTCTTTATGTTGGCATATAGCAGCAACACTGTGAATATGTTCTATTTTTATGAAGAACGTCCGATGAGAGAATGGCAATATCATTCTAAGCATAAAAGAACAGGCTGTGATCTCACCGGATTGCGTGTGTCATAATTTCCACTAACAGGTCATTTGGGATGGCGTTCCCTTTCTTCAGCTCTTTATCCACAGCTGCTCCCAGTAGCGCATGAGGAGACGGCTGGTTAAAAGGAACATAAAAAAGAATGATTGAATGTTACCAAAAGTACAACAGCAAAATAGATTTTTTTTTACCTTAGTGACATAGCTTTTATTTTCTTGAATATTCATATCTGAAAAAAAATCAGGTAGAATACTTTAAATTCATAAGGCAGCTGTGGTAAATTTGTTATTTTTATTACGAGCACAAAAGGTACGACAATTGCAAACTAGACGAGTAATTTAAATGAGAAATAAACACACCATGTTTGCTTAACCTGGAGGACGTTTTTCTCTTTTTGTCTTTCTCTTCCCTCTGCTCCGTCACCTGTAAATTGTATTCACACAGATTTTCCAGTCTTTGACTAGGCCATAACTGGAGTATGCCATTACAAACAGAATGAGTGCTTGCGATATTCTACAGGCCTGAAACAATATTTTAAAGCTGAAAAAAACCCACTTACTTCCTCTTCGTCGTGGTAAGCCCTCAGTGACTCCTCAATCAGAGTGTAGGATGATAAGACATAGATGTCAAGAGCTGAGGGAGAAAACAGCGCATCAGTAGAACTAAATAAAGTGTAAGGAGTAATTTGAAAGATCAGTCTTTCAGATCTTGATCTCCACAATCTAAAAGCTCAAAGAGAAAGATGCTAAACCCAAATGTATCCTTCGGGGATTATCTGTACATAAACGTGTGTCTGAATTTTGGAAAAAAAAATCCTTCTTAAATTCACATGATTTAAGGTGTCATACTGTTTGTCTGTGCGCTTGATTTGATACCTTCAGCAATCCTGGCCAAGCAGGTGGTTTTGCCTGAGCAAATGTTACCAAGGACACAAGCCTTGATGGTGAAGTGAGAATATTCAGAAGAAGGTGGTTTCATAGCAGATGAACAAACATTGTTTTTGAGTCGACGGACAACATTTTCTAGAATGTTGTTAGGGGATGGTAATTTGATCTCGCCTGCATCCTCTGGCCATGCCCAGTCACCAACGGTTCTCTGCAATAAAACAAAAGAAAACAAATTTTTCCTAAAATAAATAAATCTTCTTTAACTATTTGACCCACTGAGTCTGTTAAAAAAAAATCTACAAAAGATGAGCTACAACTGTGGCTGGTCAATTATGAAACTATTCTTTATTAGCTGTACTTACAGCATATTCATCGTAGTCCAAGTTGTTGAGTGCCTCCTGCGGTAGCTTTTTAAGATCTAAGGAACCTTTTGAAGCCGAGAGATCAAGACTCAGGTCTTGACTTGACTCATAGAGGGGTAGACCTCGAATTAACAATTCCTTCCAATCCCTCATCGTCTGCTCTGGAATCGTGCTGGAAATAAAGCGGACAAAGAAATCATGGGAGGTTAGGGCTACAAAGGAAGATTTGGCTAGAAGGAAAACTGAAAATGTTTTGATCCGTTTTAGATTACACACAATTAATTTATTTTTTAATTAGTTTCAAACGTGTTAATTACGATAATACAATCAATATAATACAAACTTGTGAATAATTACAGTAATAATACAGACAATCACAACAACAATAGTATAATAAGAACAACAATTCAAAACAGGTTTGAAAGGGAACAAGCAGAAGCTCAGCTGATTGAAGCCTGACCCTTAAGAAAAATTACGATTTTACTGACAGGCTAAAGTAATTATTAACTTTTTCCAATTAAAATTGTTTTTGGAAATGTGTGTGGATGTGGTGGACCAGCTCAGTGGCCTTGTGGTAGAGTGTACGCCCTGAGACTGGAAGGTTGTGAGTTCAAATTCACAGCTGTGCTATACCAAAGACTTTAAAAATGGAACACACTGCCTTCAACTCAGCAAATAAGGGGTTGGATTGGGTGGGGGTTAACCCACCAAATGGTTACCAAGCGTGGCTGTCTTCAGTTCACCGCTCCCCGAGAAGATAGCTCAAATGCAGAGAACAAATTAAAGTGACAACTAATGCAACGTTAAGAGACCACATGTTACATAGTTTCTGCATAAGCTTTAACAGATCTATCTCTACTTCTGCAATGTTTCATACTTCTCTGTGAGCTGACGGTAATCTCCAACTTTAGTGGCCAGGTCCACAATCTGGTTCAAAAGGTCCTTGCAGTGACTGAAGTATTTTTTTCTTTTGTTTTGACTCCGCTCAGCAGAAATCCTGGCACACAATTCAACGTCCTTTCGGATTTCTTCTTCACGGGCCACCTTTTCCTGCTGAGCTAAAACCTGTGTCAAGCCCAGTCACAAGGATGGAAAAAGATTTGAGCCACTTTGAATAAATAAAGAAAACACTTTACTCAGTGTTGAGATTTTAACTTATCCTTATCCTTAGTAGGCAAATTTTTGGAGCTTGCCACATCCCAAAAACCAATATGAATATATTAATCAATTCTTAAGGTTTTGAACCTTTTGCAGCACATAGACACTTTACACTTTGTGACCTTAACACTGTCACTGATGTTCATATCAGATAGTAGGCTAAATAGTAATATATTTTATTCAGATGTATCTTCATACTTAGCACTTTTATCCTTTTTAATACTTACATATCATTGACCTGAGTGTACTGTGTTGGACAGTTGTGCAACTCATTCACTACATTGTACTATGTATGTCTAAGTATGTAACAAACTTATACATACACAAGTCTTTACCATTTTTATGCACTAATACCCTGTTGACTCTGTCCTAACAAACAACAACAAATAAAATGGCTTACGATCAAATGATAAAAGAGATTATTTATTATTTTTTTATGGTCTCACCGCCTCCCTGTACAGAGCTTCCCGAAAGTCTTTTTCTCTCTGCGCTTTGTATTGCTGCTCTATGAACAGCCGGTTCTCTCGAATCACTTCTTTTTGCATTCGCATCTGGAGAAGCTGAGCCACCAAACGCTGCTCCTGCTTGGTTTGACGTGTCAGACGCTTCACCAGCTGCTCGTCACGCTGCAGGTCCTGCAGAAACAGTGGATCACAGTAAGGAGCATAAAATAATGTGATAAGGATGTCTCATTTATTTCTTAAGATAAAACAGTTAACATAATTATGGATACATCATTTTTCCATTCTTAAAAAAAACTGCAATGTAATGTAAAAATAAAAAGGTGGAATGCAATAGTTGAAAACTGCTGACCTGTTGAGCGGCATGGGCTTTGAATTGTTCCACTAAGAATCTGTCTTGTCTTTTTTGTCTGCGCTCATTCGCCAAAGCCTTCTCCTTCAGTCTTTGTCGGACCTCCTGCATGTACTTGGTGTTGGACTGTAACAGCAATCCTGCTCCACTTTCAGACACTTTACTGCCTCGTTTGGTTACACAAAGTGATGATTCAGCAGGGAAGGGCTGACCTTGAGGACTGAGAAGGATGAAACACTGTGATGTGATGTGTGAACTTCTAGAGTAAAACAAAACTCCACACAGTAAGAGAACATTTGGAGCATTGCTTTAAAGACCCACTTCAATGAAAATTGTATTTTTGGGGCTTTTAACATGCTCTTGTGGCATTTTTCTCATAATGAAAAACAAAAGAATTTTAAGATTAAAACAGTTTTTCTGAGTACATCTTTATTCAAATCGTAATGGTTTAGGAGCAGATGAAAAAAGAAATTTGAAAAAGCTTGGGTTTATGACCGAGCAACTGCGATGGATGGGTCAAAGTCTGCCTGCTCTCATGCATCCACTTGTAGACAAATAAATCCATGTACGTCTTCATTGTCCTCGTCTGAGCTGATATCTGGCTCAAAACTGTGAGACTGTATAGCTCTGATACGGTCGTCTTTTGTTTTCTTTTGCTACGCTAATGTTAGGTCGAGAGAGAGTAATCGAAGGAATGATGGGAAATTAGTGGAACTAACTTCTGCGCCAACAGTCTTGCCCATAACCCAGAGGCAAATTTCTGATGAGCTCCTGCAGCTCTGCAGAAAATATGTCCTAAAAACGACAGGCTTTTCGATTTTGGCTAAAAATTGCATAATAATAATTAAATGGCCACTTGGAATCATTTTACAATAGATAAAAATATAGTTGGAGTGGGACTTCAAAGAAAATTAGTTTTTGACATCACCTTGATGAGGAAGAAAAACCATAAGTGACACTTTTTCTCATGTTTTTCTCAAACTGGGCAATCTCAGTCTGCACTCTCTGAGTGAACAAAGCACACAACAGCAAATCAGCAATAGCAGAAGCATGTTCTGTAATAAAACTGATTTATTGACAGATTGAACAACTAATTCACTTCTATTTGAGGCATACCTTTGCCTCTTCCTGGATCTGTTGTTGTCTTCTCTTCATTATGAGGGGTGACACACGATAAGGGGGCTTTGGCACATGGACATCAGTGGCCTACAGTCACCAAAAAAAAGCATGTCAAAATGATTCTAATTCAACACTGTGCATGAGAAAGTGCAAATAGAAATTAAAAAAAGCAAAACAATGAATACATCTTAAAAATGTTTGTGCCTAATTGACAAAAGGTGTGGAAATCTATTAAAAAACATTTTTGTTAAGTATTTTGTCTGTACCTTCTCAATCTTTTTCATTATCTTCTCATCTTGGACACTGAGTTGGCTGTGTAACTGGAGGCGCTGCTTCCCCACAGCCCTGTCCTTGAGCCTGTGGTGTTTATCGCTATGGAGCTGTAATTTCATTTCAGCATCACGTTTCATCACCTGAGGAAACTGCTTTTAAAAACACAAAGATTCTTGACTCTACTTATTGCTCAAACCTTATAGGCTTACTAAAAAAATATACAGGCTTAAAAAATGAAATATGCATATTAGCATTTGTGCAATTGCAAGACTATATCTTAAAAATATGCAAACTGATAATTGGCCCCTCACATAGGAGTAGATTTTGCGCTCCCTCCTGTACAGATTTGCTTCAGATCTGGGCTGCTCAACTTCCTTCAGGCTTCTAGTCATTTCCGGGCTCTTCCTTTTTTTAAGAGCATCATACAGTTGGAAAAGCAGTTGATCAGCAACACTCTGCTTCTCCTGCATCAGGTCCTGGGCTGTGTTCATGTTGAAGGAGATCCCCAAGAGTTTCAGAGTTGGCTCGATGCGCATGAAGTTATTCACTTTAGAAATGGTGGTACTATAAAAAAAAGTATAAAAAAAAAAAAAAGATTCAATAATTTTAAAAATAAAAGACGATTTTTTTTCAGGGGAATAAAACACCTTCCTATAAGAAAATTGTTTTAAAATGATAAAGATTATTTTCAATTACAATTTGGTTTGATTATTGATAAATAATACATTGGTTAACCCTGTCATTCACATAATAATAATAATAATAATTTCTGACACCCCTTTCTCACTAGCATGATCAAAACTTTTGTTAAAAACCCACTGTATATAACTTGGTACATGTTTTCCAGCCAGTAGTGGATTATCATTTCACAAGAGACAGTGGAAAATTGGCTGTTTCCATTAAATCTCCAAAAGACTTTTGGCAGGAAAAGTTTTCCTAATTTTCAAAGCTTTATGGTAAGAATAACTCATCTACTGTTATTCATTTTAATCACTTTAAAATGCAGTTTTTAAAGAATTCAAAACTTGTTGATCTTTCTTCCTGTCAGTTGTTAGACTCTACAACATCTCATAGAACAATAACTATTGTTGATAATTTTATTACATGTTTTTAACCCCTTAATGCCTGTTATTCCAAATATATGTTGTTGTTTTTTTCAGAGCTGAAAAAAAATCTTAGGCATTAATAATTTTCAGATAATACTTTGATTAAGCTGAGGGATTTATTATAAAGTAGGACTGTATTAAAAACAGTTTGCTAAGATATGGCCATCCCACTGAAAACATTACTCAGAGGAACTTACTTTTTTTTCAGAAACTTATTGAAATCATCCTGCAGTTTATACTTATGAAGGATTTCTCCAAACAGGTAACCATTGGAGAAATCTGCAGCAAGACTGTTTATGCCTGTAAGAAATAATTAGGTTATCCTATGAACGAGGAGGCGCATTAAATGTGCATTTTTGTAAAAAATATATATATATATTGTTGTATTGCATCCAAGCTATGTGCTATAGCTAGGCGGCATGCTAACCCTTACCGACCACTTTAGAGAGCTGGAGCTCCTGGTTTAGCCACCGACACAACATTTCCGACATCGTTCTGGATGACAGAAATTTACCACAAACTTAAGGAGACTAACTGTAGACTTAAAGCTTTAGCTAAAAGAAAAGAAAAAAAAACAACTAATCGTCGCCTCTTCATAGCATTATTGAGCAGTTTTCAGTTTGTTTACGGCAGGGGCTTCTAATTTAACCTGTTGTCATGGCGACGTGTCAACTGATTTACGTCAGCCTTCTCTTTCTTTTTTCAGTTTGTGACAGAAACATCTTCACACGTACCAGAAAAACAGCAATTAAAATCAGTCCCAGCTTTACATAATAACATATTGTTACTTTTATTTTTATTGCTTTTTACTTTTTGAAAAATTGATGTAAAGTCTGTTGTTCTTTACGGTCATGTAGATTTTCAGAATACAATTATTATTATTCAGTGTGGTGTCTACTATGCTAACATAGATTAGGCAACACGTGATGCTTTCAAAGGCTTGAACAATACAATAATAATAATAACAATTTTAAAGAAAAAGACATGAAATTATGCAAGATTGTTTTTAATGCATAGAGTAAAATAGTCATATGACACACTTGTACTGATGTTTCATACAGCATGCATTTACTTCACAAAGGTATCAAGAGGAAATTATTTCTTTTCAGACAGCAAGTGTTTCCTGTGCAGTGTTTGATGGAGATGACAAATATTAAATATGTTTGTGGATCGACAAGAAAAACTGTAAGAAAAGTGTAGTTCCTGTGAAAATATGGTGAGTAAGTCTAGTCTTTGGTAAACCAACAAATGCTGTAATCAAACAGCAAGGCAGACAAGTCACATTTCTAACTCAATTCCAGTAACAAGTTTTTGTGTGCTTTAACACAAAACAACTGTATCAACAAAAAAAGTAGTTTTAATTACTAAGCTGCAGTCAACATAAAAGTGTATAACCTACAATCTATTCATGATAAGCTCATCTTTTAAATAGGAAATAAGAACAGATTGCTTAAGTACACATAGTTGCATCCAAAACAAGAATCAGAAATCAAAAGTTAGGATTTTGCTGACCAAAAACATATCATGTAACACATCATCTTTAAAAAATACACAAAAATAAAGATCAGCAGCCATTATTTAAAAATAAAATGTTATGCACCCTTTACTAACACGTTCAGCAGGGTTTGAAAACATTTTCTGGTGTAAATGTGATGACCAAGCAGTAAAAAATATTTATTCATATATTTGTTTCAAATTTGACGCCCTGTCCACTTGTAATCAGTTTATCTGTACACGATACTTTATAAAAAGTCTAACATCACAGTAGTTTTATTTAAAGCTTCTTGGCTGGAAGCACTTAAAGGAAATAAAAAAAGACATTACACCAGTGTGTCAGAGGCAGTCCTGTTCTGACCAAAATATCATGTACCTTATTTTAGCAACAGAAAAAGTGCATCAAAGCACATACTTTGCATACAGATGTTTTAATAAAGGCCTCTGCATTAGTACATTCTCAACCCATCTATGGTGCACTGAGATGATCACTTAAAAAACATTGTCGTTGACAAATCCTAGTTGATGGTTTGAAACTTCCAAACCATCTTTATTTAAACCCCAAAAGTTTAAATAAAGGTGATTTTTATTTAAAAAGAAAAAGAAAAATGCTTTAACTGCAAGCAAAAACACGTACGAATGATAAAACAGAAGGTCTGCCTTTTGCATGCAACTCTACAGAGGCATATAAAACTCCAGTTCATTTTGGGTTGGGAAATGTTAGTGCAAAATGTGAGAAATGTGGTATAATTTTAGCATCATCATAATGTTTAAGAACAACTGTAATTACTTTCAGAAAGTCAAATATGTGGGTCACAGACTTACTATTTGTGGGTAGTCAAGACAACAACTACCTCATTACTATGGTGATACTCAGAAAACAATTACTCAAGGACATTGGCCTGACAGGTAGCTATGCTATGTTATGAAGAAAACAAACTGTACTGCTTTAAGAATGATAAAATAATTCAAAGTAAAGTCTGTTTGTTCACTAAATCTCATCAGTTGAAATAAATGTTCTAGCTTATGTTACTCTACAATAAAAGGGTTTCATTACCCACAATAAACAGATGACAAAAAGACAGCACCACTTCCATATTTCTGTAAAATTATCTATTAAACCTTGATTAGTGTTAACAATGGTTAGGATGTCAGTTTGGAAAAATGCTCCATTCTCACCATGAACAGAAGAGAAATTGTAAAAATGTTTTTTTTTAAAGAAAACTGGCTCAACCAACTCAAGCGACAACAACCCCAGTAAGTGGGACTTTACCACCTTCTATGTTTGATTAAATGCCTTCTTGTAATGTTCTTTCTTTAAACTAAATGCATTACTCAAATTAGGTTCTTTACATTTTCCCCACATACAATTTCTTTTTGAGGGGCACTGAAGTCTGTAAATCCCAAAAACTGTGAAATGCAATGAAACCATTGCAAATACTGCAGCTTAAACACAACATATGTTTGCAAATGCCCACTTCAGCCTGTCTCAAAGATGAAAGCCAGAGATTCAAATGCCTCCAGGTTTCCAGGGGATGGTTTCAATATTTTAGGAACATCCACACCATAGTGCATACACACACCCCTCTGCACAAATATTTACATTTTGTATTGTGATATATTCGTGTCAGAGAAAATAACTTTATAGTTATTTCCATTTTTTTGTGTAATCCTCTTCAAATGTGTGAATCTGCTGTCAAAAAGGCATGACTGAAAATGCAGTGCCACTTTAGAGATGACATTTCTTGAAAGAGGTCAAACTTGGTAGCATGTTTAAATGAGAAGTTCACACTGACCCAAGCCCAGAAACAGAAGATATTATGGTTTTGAAGACAACAGCAGGTTGCTAAACCAGGTTGCTGCTGCTGATGATAGCTGTTGTTTGTTCTTTTCATCGCCATCCCCATCAGGAAGGAGAAAGTGAGTGGAAGTAACAGAGGTGGGTGACCCAAGAGAGGGGGCCAGACTGCCGGTTTCAGCAGCATCTGTGGGAGAGTCCAAATGCCAGGAGCACTGGGGTTTGTAGCCCACAGAACTGGCAGATTCTGGCTCATGGAACGGGTTAGAGGGCTTTAGCCCCACGTCATCACTCAAGACCTTGGAGTGCATCTGAGGCTTGTAACCGCCATCATAGTGAACAACCTCAGGTGGCTGCTCCTCGGAGGATCCCTGTGGATCCGGCTGGAAGACCAGAGACAAACCTGAAGTCTGAATGCCAGTGTATGTAACATCCGTGTGTGCCGAATCCAAGGAAGAGGCTGAAGAATCAGAGGAGTCTGGGAAACGTGGCCTTATGGGGCGATCATCTACCACCTGGTTATAGTAGCGCAAGGACATTGGCTCATCTGTGTCAACTGGCTCGTCTTTCTCAAAATATTCATCCTCTTCAGGAATAACGACGAGTGTCTCTTTGTTAAAATCACGCTCAGGCTTTTCAACAATATGGACCATGCTGTGGGGAGACGGCCTCACATCCAAAGGTCCCTAGAAGAAAGACAATGCATCGCTATTGACTGAAAAACAATACCTGCACTTAACTCATGACATTAAAAACAAATATATTATAAACAGATATGAATTTAACCGTGACTACATTATACTGGGATTGTACCTGCGGTCTGGACCAATCACCAGGAAGCTTGGGCTCAGGTATGTCTGGATAGAATGCTTTTTTAACCCTGGTGCAAGAAAAAGTAAAGTTATGATTAATTTAGAAAATTATCTGGTAATATTTCTAAATAGTTTCTCTTGACAACAGCAATAGAATAATTAACTTACACAGTTTTTGCAAATAAATGTAGCACTATTTTAAGGATACAATATAGTGAAAAAGTCACAATAAATAAGTAAATAGCTCACCATTTTCTTTTTTTGTAGCATATAAAAGTAATAATGATGAGTAACATGGTTATGATTCCCAATACTGCCAACATTTTCAGGATCAGTGCATCTGCTGTTGGGACAGAACATTTGAAACATTATTTTTTGGAAAAAAGTATAACCTATTAGAATAATGCATAACTGTAAACCGTCTGGGCACGTACTGTATGGTTCCAATGTAATAGAAGCAGTGCTGCCTGTGTCCTCGCCTGCGGATGTGTATGCTTTCAGTGTGAACTTGTAGGTGCCAACGGAGAGACCCTTTACTATGTATCTCCTCATTCCACTGCTGGACAGATTTGCTATAGGAACAAGGCAGAAACCAGAGTGTAGAGAAAAAACGTAGTCCAAAAACAGTCTAAAAACGAAATAATGCATATTTTGTCCACATTTCTGTTTTTTGTGGTTGATGAATAACTAATAGGTGTTTGGTTTCTAACAGCATTTACCTAGAAGAGCAAGCTCTGAACCGTTGCTGATGTAAACATTGTAGCCCAGGAGGAAGCCTCTTCTGTCTGAAAGGGGAATTTCCCCCCAGGTAATGACAACATCTGAATCCTGGCTTTGGACAGACAGTGGGACTGATCTGGAGGGAACTGCAGTGACCACAAGAAAAAGAAACTAAAGACAGGTTGTTGTGTAATGAACAGGAATACAATACAGCAGTCAATTGCTATATCGCGGTTCACCTTGCGTGGTTTTGCTGTTTCTCCGAATTTTTTTGGTGCAATTTTGCATGGTTTTTTTTGTAATAGTGTTCTGATTAGCTATGGACCAGGGGTGTCAGAATCCAGGCCTTGAGGTGAGGTGTCCTACATGTTTTCCAACCAACCTACCATTGAAGTTCCTTATTGGCTAACCACACCTGATCCAGGTAATCAGTAGCAGATGAGACAGGATTTCTGGAAAACAAGCAGGAGACTAGCCCTCGAGGCCTGGAGTTTGACACCCTTTGCTATAGACTACGGTCAATCAATCTCCTCTGTGTTGTGTCTCCTGTGTGCAGTTCGACAAATCTACATTCGGTCGCATTATTTTCGGGTAATTTTCTATGAACTTTGAGTTTAAAAAACAGAGAAAAGTGTGAAAATGTTCATGTCTGTCTGAGAAAATTGCATAAAGTGTTTAGTGAAGGATTTTACATCTTTAAAACAATTATTTCAACTCCAATAAATAAAGATAACTATTTCTTGGATTTCACCTATTTAAAGTTATTTTTAGAATGTAACTACTGCAAAAAATGAGAGAGCACCATCCTAACTTTCTTAATAAAGCAACACACTTACCAAGCTCCTGAGTGTATCCCTGCCAGCGCTTGATAAGCTGTGGAGAATCTGCAGGGCAGCTGTACACTGAAAAGTTGTATCTCACTCCTGGCTGGAAGTTCTCTAACGGTAAAAAAAAAGTAGATAATATTGATGAATTTGTCTCATATTTGTTATGACCAGGATGTGCTTTTATTATGTGAGAAGCCCCCAGAAAACCCAAACATAGCAGAGTAATGCTTGTGTCCACATTGACATTTTGCTGCATTTAAAACTTCTCTAAAACAACAGTCACTTTGTACAAGCTTGCATGCCTGGCATACCTGACTCAATGGAAACATTTGTGCTCCCAGCAGCCACTCTGATCCATTTCACAGGGCAATCATGCTCGCAAGAGGTATCAAGCCATTCTACCAGATAATTACATGTGTTGCTAGCATTGTGCTGCCAGAACAGAGAGAACCTGCTGTTGGTAAAGACAGGCTTTGACAAAGCAGAGGGTTCCTCGTCTGTAAAGATAAAAACACATTTGATTTATTAAAAACAATACCTCTTTCTCAATAACTCTGAAAAATATTTAGCTTTTTCAAAACTTTATTTTCTATGTGGACTCAGTTTCAACATACCTATAAATTGTAGAGATACACGTGCAGGAGGAGATGCTCCTTTGATGTTTCTTATAATGACAGTCGCAAAAACTTTCTTGTCAACGCCAAGGGAAGCCATTTCTCTGAGGTTGACTCGAACAGAGTAGGTGTTGGGAGGCAAGATTTGTGTGTGCTGCTCAACGTCTTCAGGATTCCAAAGAGTTACCTCATAACCCGTGACTCGACCGTGGCTTTGTTGGTGAGCTGAAGGCTAAAAGCAGTCAAAAGAAGAAAACATTACCACAAATATTATTACAAGACGTTCCTTTGAATTTCACGATTGACAGATCAGGCTTCTTAATGCTAAATAACTTCCATTACAATAAAAATCGTAAAAACGTAAAGATTACCATACTTTTCGGAGAATAAGTTGCTTTTCTTTTGTATAGTTCGGATAGGGGTGCGACTTCTACACAAGCGTGACTTATACTGTGTGTTTTTTTTAAGTAAATAGGTTCATATGTTTGTTATTTTCTCACTAGCAACCACTAGAGGACACTGTAGGTGTGTGTCTGTATTTACTACTGACAGAAATGCACAAAAAGAAGCACCGCTCAGTCTTAAGCCAGGTCTCCTGATCAGAAGTGTTGCACTTTTCTCCCAAAAGTGCGACTTTTACTCCAGAAGGGAGAGGTATCGTTAAGATTTTAGCGATACTACTTCTCTTATCAATATTCCATATCCATTCGGTATTCTTACTGATACTTTTCTGTATAAAATTAAGAAGGAAGAACAAATAAACAATTTTCCCCTTTTAAAACAATTTAAAATACAATAAATTATTTTAACATTCTTTGCAATAAAATTATAAGAATAAAATTATCAATAAATACTAATGTGGCTTTGAAATAATAAGATACACTTTAAGGTAACAACTTAAATAAACAAAGCTCCAATTAAGAACTAAGATGCAGAATTTATCAAATGGCCTTTTCACTTCAAAGAGCAATAATAGCAGAAATAAAAATGCACAAAGTTTTTGAATTAATTTTACATTGTATGTCAGTTAACACAATATTATGGAGGCACAATACGGATTTTCAGCCTGTTAATATTATATGATCATTGTTTTTTATATAATTTCTCCCTCCTTTTTATTGAATTTTCCTGCACTTATCTTTAATTAACATTACTTTAATCACATGTTCCACGTGTGTATTGCTGGCATACACACCTGTTGAAACAATCGCGGATCTAGACGTCTCACTTACCCCCTTACAAGCTACGTTTTTGTTACATTTAAGATAATGCCCACTGTCTGCATCTACTTTGGAAAAATGCAGTCACACTTTAAAACCTTTTTGCTCACGGCCGCTCTGCCATTCGCGTGCGTTTGTCAGCGGAGGAATACGAGAGCGCGTGCCGCATTAGCAGCCTCTCCCCTTAGCACTGCAGCAGGAAAAGCAGTGAAGAAAGAGAGAGAGTAGTGAGCGTCTGTCCGTGCTGTTGCCACACAACTACGCTGGTACCAATAACAATGCCGTTAAGGCTAAAACTTATTGGTTTGGTAAAAACTGATGATGTGGAACCGGTACCAAACAGGATCGGTTTCGGTACTACAGATTAAGGATGAAAAAGTAGAGATAATTTACCTTCCAGACAACCAGCCCAGTATTGTCTTTGTTCATCCACATCCACACATCAGGAGCATCTGGGACTAAAAACACAGAAAGAAAAAACAAAGGCAGTAAATAATAATTATTTAATGCCAGCACCAATCATACAAATAAGATAATTTAAGAAGTGTGTCAAATTTTTAGAACTTCATTACAAAAAAAACCATTGAAAACAATTTGGTCCAAATTAAATAACAGGAGTGTTTAAAACATAAATAAAACAATGCTTCCTCTAAGAGTGTTTAGAACATAAGACCAAAAACCCGTTAAAAAATAGACAAGAGCATAATGAAATCCCTATTGCTGTTGAAAAAATACGTTTTGTTTTTTTTAATTAGTTTTATCACAGCCATCTTAAACCTTTGTTTTATCCATGATAGATCCTCTTGGGCATCAGAATTCTTCTTTTTTCAGTTACCCTTTTTGACTTATAGAGTCAAAGAAACTTAATCTGTTCAGAACAACATCCCAGTTATTCAACAAGTTGAATTAATGTAAATAGAGAAAAACTGATGACTAATTGCTTGAAAAGCGACACTACACTATTTACCATCAGCTTTGGTTTTGAAAGAAAACATCTTGCTCCAGTCTCCCCATTTCCAAAAGTACTTTTGAGCTCCACAACGAACGCGAACAGTGTAAGCCTCATCAGGGTACAGGTCAGACAGCTGAACAGACCGAAGCCCCACACCAGAGAAGACACGCTGCACAAACACACACAACAGATATATTTCATAAATTAATGCATAATCAAACCATTTAAAATACTTTACAAATGAATTATGGAATTAAAGTACATGTTATGCTTTTATGTACCGGTAATGCAAAACTTACTAGGCTTTTGCGCTGATCATTGATGAACTCCACTTGGCAGTTCAGATCCAGGGTGAAATAGCTTTCATAGGTCCATGCCCACATCACAGTAGCATTCCAGGCATGGACAATGGAGCTTAAATTAGCTGGTGCAACAGGACGAACTGAGAAGAAAAAGCATAATGTTTTGAAGAGTAGTGTCATTTTGAATGCTTTTACAGATGAGCAAAAAAGTGTGTCTGTCACCCATCCTGCAAGTCGTCCTAATTAACTTTGAGACACAGAATGTAAAAAAAGAATCCAGGACATTACGTTTTTTTTTTTTTTTAACACATTTATTTGTATAAAAGTGCAGAAACTAAGGTCAATAACAAAAGTTAACCTCAATGCTTTGTAATGCAACCCTGGTAGGTAATGACAGAGGTCAAAGGTTTCCTGTAAATCAGAGGGCCCAACCCTGATCCTCAAGTAATTACTGTAATTACAATATTCTATGACATTTTACAATTAACCAACATGAAAAACGCTTTAAAGGGCTGCATGAAGTAAGGGTGAAAGAAACCAACTCAGTACCTCTTTGACTAAGCTCAGCCGAGTCACTGAGACTGTAATGTCCGAGGCTATTCACAGCCGTCAGTGTCCAGTTACCGTCCCACAGAGGCAGCCTGCACGTCAGCTGTAAAGGATCCAAATCACATTTCCTAGAGGGAAAAAAACAAAATAAGAACAATAAAATCTGAAGATCTGGTCAGCAAAAGTGGAATATTTTTGTTTTGGTTCCTGAACAGAGAACTTTAACCCGCTTTTAGACCATTCCTGTAAAATGCCATCAAGATGCCTAAAAATAGACATACAGAAGGAGGCTTTTAATCAGTCAAAGTGTTTTATAATTCTTTCTCTGAGATTTTTTTTCTTGTACAGTAAACACTTTCAGGAGAAAGCCAGAAGGACACATCATTAATGATTTAGAGATAATATCTCAAAAGCTAAGTGACATGAGATAGTCGTTTTTCCTAGAAAAACCCTTTCACTTCTGCAGATAGAAATCTGTTTTTAAGTGAGTGTCCAGGAGGAGGAAGGTGCATTTCTTCATACCATTCTGACTGTCAACTTTGTGTAGCAAAATGACATCACACTTTTTGCGAATCAAACTTAATAAAATTGCAATTCAGATTGCAAAAAATAAATAAGTATTTTTTTTAGATTTAACCATTCATTCATTCATTTTCCAATCTGCTTTATCCCTTTCGGGGTCACGGGGTTGCCGGAGCCTAACCCGGCTACTCATGGGCGAAGGCAGGGGACACCCCTGGACTGGTCGCCAGTCTGTCGCAGGGGCCACAATCACACACGCATGCACACTGACATTCACACCTACGGACAATTTAGAGTAACCAATTAACCTGTGAAGCATGTTTTTGGACGGTGGGAGGAAGCCGGGGTCCCCGGAGAAAACCCACGCATGCACGGGGAGAACATGCAAACTCCACACAGAAAGGTCCCCAGCCAGGACTTGAACCGGGAACCTTCTTGCTGTGAGGCAGGAGCGCTAACCACTGCGCCACCGTGCAGCCCAGATTTAACCACTTCTCACATTTTATTCCAGAACCACAATGTGAAAGTAAACTTATTTTATCCTAGCATTAGGCAGACTGATATATACGGAGTTCAGCTTTCAAACTTTTTACACACTTTTTTAATGTTCTCACTCTGATGAGTCAGAGGAGTGGCTGGATGGCTCTGTTGGCTGCGTATATGACTGGGGCATGGAGAAACCAGAGATGGTTTCCAGGGGGGCGATGAGCAAGGCAAGACCCTTCCAACTGCTTAACTATGTAGCCACATAGTCAGGGTCTCTCCGTGCCTGTCCCCAGCCTGGATAAAACTTGTGTCAGGAAGGGCATTTGGCATAAAATTATCTGCCAAACTACCTGTGCCAAACACTGGAAGCTGCTTCACTGTGGCAACCCCTGAAGGGATCTGCTGAAAGGTAAACAACTCTCAAATCAGACTATACCTGCTGTTCACTGAGTAGCGTGTTCTTCGACGTCCAACATACAAGTGACTGTTGCGAGCTTCTTTCCAGTGGCACACAGCAGATTTCAAATCCTGAGTTTCACATATAAAATCACTGGGAAGAGGTGGATCTGGAATTGGGTCAACAAGAGCAAACTTAGAATACTGAGATTCAACAGCAAATTATATTTAATATACTTTGTTAAAACCAGCTGTGCAAGAGTAAACCAGTTTTTACATTTTCCTAGGAAAGAAAGATCACCATCCTCTCATGAAAACATGCACATCCAAACAAGTCCATGCATTTTTCTTACATCCAACAAACACGACAGCTCCGGTCAGTGAAAGATCATTTAGACGACAGACAACGTTGCTTCCTGATACGCCAGTAGGTTCCACATTGACCACCGTTGTAGCATAACTTCGGCGACTCAGCCGTGTTGCATTCACGACTGTGTTGCCATAGAGCATCTCTTTAAAGGTCTTTCCCTCCTCTACGATGCAGCAGAAGGTCCTGTTGGAACCCACTTCTACTACTCTGTCCTGTGGATACATCTGCAAAGTGTTGATACTGGGAAGATCTCGTCCTGAATAGAAGAACAAATGAAAGAATAATAAAAAAAAGATAAAAATAAAGTGAGTTGGGATCTGAAGCACATTTATAGATGAAAAACAAAACTTTGTAGCTTTGGTAAATACATAAGTTCTGAACTAACACGCAAGATACAAGTTTTAATATTTATTACTGACACTCGTTAAAATACATGAGTAATAACTATTCAGTTGACCTGGAAATGTGTCTGTCTTGCTCCATTCACTTGTCGCATGTCCATCTCTTGAGCGGATTCTGACAGACAGTGATGTACACTCCAGGGGTTCAGCAGAGGTCCATTTCCACTCATGTCGACCATTCACCTGATTAAGTGTCGCTGAGATTGTGTTCTACAAACATTGGATAGAGGACAATGTCATGTTTGATGTTAAATGGCTTTAGCAGGAATAAAATCAACTCTGAAACTGCACACCTAAATCTGTTCACTGTGGCTGGGTATCACTGGCAAAATACTAAATTAATACAAATTTTGATTCAACTTAAACCACCTTTAAAAATTAATGGATTCTTTGAAAGAATCCATTATCTAAGGAGCGAAAGGCGGACCTTTTGTCAAGAAGCGAAAGGCGGTGCCTCAGAGATCGAGTGGTCTTACTGCCAGATTGGAAAAGAGCTTGCAAAAATAACTCATATTTAATAAAAATGTTGTTCTCTAGTGTGCTAAAAGTAATATATTATCATATATGGATATAAGTTACTCTGAAAGGCTTAGAATAGCATGATACAGGCCCTTTAAATGTAACAATCATACTTAAACAAATACTGGTTATGCACATAGAAAACAGTGGTATTGAATTCAGTTCTCAGAATGATGAGGTCAAAGGTAGAGGCAGCTCCTCCAATCCAGGATACGGTCAGCTCCTCCAAACTCAGGTTAGCTGAAAGGCTCACTTGCTTGGGTACAGTAAGAACTAGGATATAAAATCAAAACCGTATAAATACAATGTAATCTCAAGAGCACAATATTGAAGATCAAAGTTCAATAAGAATAATAACAAGCTGATTACATACTTTTTTAAGAGTAAATTGAGTATCAATATAATCTAAAATTAGAGCAAACAAATTGACATAAAGATAATTAGTTGAGTTCTTACCAGTTTGGGAATTGATATTTAAGGCCAAGAGGTTAACAAGGGCACAGATAAGCCAAGGAAGGCTACATTTAGGCTTTAAGGTGTGTCTGAATATTAGCTGGGGCATGATTTTCAACTGACGATGGCAAGGCGGATTTTATGGTGGTTAGCCTCTCCACTACGCCACACCAAGCATTCTGGAAGACAAGATCCAGGAAGATGAGCCCTACAAAAAAAAACAAAAAACATAAAAACAGCGTAAATAGCATGGCCTGAATGTGTGATGTTTACAATACATCAAATGGGTCAAAAAAAAAAAAAAGACAATACTTTTAATACAAAAATCATTTAACTGTAAAAAAAAAAAAAAAAGGTTTTAAGTGTCAAGCTTATTTTCATCAAATATAGAAGGTTTTTGTTTGTGAGCCTAACTGTATTTATTAAATATATTGTTTGGGTTCTTAGGTTTATTCCCGTAAATCCAGAAAGGGTGCAGTGTCTGTTAATTGACCTGACTTGTTTCTCTGGGGAGTTTTTTTTATGATCCAACCCAAACTGAGAGGCACCACTGTCAGGAAGAGGGTAAAGTCAACAGAAGAACACCCACACAATCCTGACAAGTGCTGTCATGTTGGACACTGATGCAAACAAGTGAGGAAACTCATTTCCAGCTCACCTGTCATCTACTATTAGAAAGGCGGGTACAGTAAAGCTAAATAAAAAGGGAGTAACCAGCAGTTAAACCTGAATTTCAAGCACACATTAATTGCGATATTTGGAGAAAAAAAGACAACATTCTTAACACTGCAGCATTAAATATATACGTTTCAAAAATAATTCACAAAATATTGATAAACTTTTTTCAAAAGTAAATGCGGCAAATCTCTGTAAGCAGTCACTGAGCAAAACTGAAACAGACACTTGAAAAAAAAGTGCTGAAAGAAGGATAATTTCAATGGAAAATTATAACAGACTTGAAACTTGTAAATAAAACTGAAAGGAGTAGCAGCCCTAACACAATAATACATGGTGTTTTATTTAAGGTGTTCCTTATATCTTCTATCAGCAGATGGGTTGATACAAGTATGTCTAATAATAAGATTTAAGCAGAGATGTGTAAAGTCTGATAGAAAAAGAGATATGAAAAACATGAACCACTTTCCATCAGCAACACTCAGAAATGGATAGAAGAAAATGTTAAAACTAAACTGCAAAAGATTCAAGTCTAAAGTAGCTTTAGAGACAAAAGACTCTTCACAAGATCAATATAAACGGAATACCTGTTTACACAAGAATATGGTCTACCATAATCAGTTCATCATGGACCAATGGGAAAGAAATGTAGTAAAACATCCACAGCGCTTTCCCACTGGGAAGTTGTAGCTCAAACCCTGTATTGTCTGGAACTGCTCTAACTGTAGTTTGCCTTCCTCCTGATGACATTTTTCAAAAGGGATCATAGTTTTGTGTAAAAATAGCATACTATAAACAGCAAATGATTTATTTTAAAATTAATTATTTTATTGAAGCCCCAACCTTAATAATGCAATAAAAAAGTATTGAGGAATCAAAAAATGCCATGTAAGATTTTGAAAGATCTGCTGCATCAAAAACTTTTAGTTTTGTGGATTGTAATCAAGGATAAAGACAAGACAAACATTCCTGAACATGCAAAATAGCATTTAAGTTTGCTGTTTTTTGTGTTTCTGAATGTATTTTTTTCCTTTTTTGTGTCTCACAGTTCTGAAACAACCAACTGTATATCTTGTTTTTCCTTCAAGCAAGCAGGGGCAAGCCCTGAAGCCTTTTTACAATCCTCAGAAGAAGAGGAGACGCTATCTTTATACAGACAACAAATACAGCACAGCAAGCAACAAGCCTGTTTTGTTTTTTTTTACTGATTTTTTTCAAAAGCAATAAGGAATTTAAGTTCCGTTGGGTAAACTTAGAAAGGCTTTTTTTCTTAAAGCAGGATATGAGGTTATTCAAATATTTACAAGAAGCTTTTAAAGCAAAGAATTATCTTCTCCAATATTAGATTTTCCACATTTCCAAGATAGCTTTTAACAGAGTCTGATGGGAAAAAGAAAACTATGCAAAGACTAAAGCAGGAGAGGTTTTTGCAAGACGTAAAAAAATCTAAAACATTGGAAAATACAATACATCATTCTAAAAAACACTGAATTAAGCTTCTAGTTTTTCCATAAATAACAGCTTTTTAACATCAATCTGAACTGCTTAATGAGATACATACATTTTACCAGCATTTCTACATCAGTTAAAAGGTTAAACTGAGAAAATATTTATATGAATCTGAAGTTGTGAATTTTGGGTCAGTTTCCTACAACTGCAAGTAATCTGCAGTTAACAGCCTTGAATATGTAGATTATTGTATTCTTTACCTCTCTAAGCCCTGGAGAAAAAATATGGAACTTATGGGAAGCAGGGGGAAAAAAAGCACAGGGTTCTGGGAAATCTCATCAACAAACTGATAGCTTTGAACCCCCCACTCCCACTCCCGACACACACAAATCAATATCTCTCCTGTGGGCTCTCATTCTGGTGCTTGCATTGGTAATAAATGTGACCACAAACACAACCGCAAAGGCGCTGTCTGTACTTAAGAACCAGATGCAAACTCTATCACTGTGCATGCAGTTTTCTTATTTTAGGATGGAAAAAAACTCAGACTCCCATGTATGACTTTCATTATGACCGGCTCTACACAGGATCCTTTGACTGTTTGACTCTTTCACTTTGCAGCTCGCCAAAGTCTTTTGGAATGAAGTGTAGAAAATGTGACAGATATGATTGCATAGAAAGTGTGTGATAGATTGACAAGATTTGTCAGAATATTTGCATTTCGTTTTTACAACTATTAAACTTGTATATTTAATGTGTTACTAAACAACCAGTCAATAAGTAATGTATCTTATGACATGCTAACAAGCTTTTACCCTTTCACAAAAGACACTTTTATTTCTAAAGCCATAACTACCCATGTCATTGGGTGTACCTGTTAGGCCGCATGTTGACATAAATTCTTTAACACATTTACCTATGCAAAGTTTAAGTACTGATAATAAAACAAGTCATCAGGAAAAAGGAAACAATATGATTTAAGAATCTTGCCAAAAGACAAAGGATAAAATTAATTGTTAATATCGATTTTAAAAATGCCAATATCTTAGAGTCATAGGAGACCTACAAAAAAAATACAACAGAGGGTCACCATAAAAATAAAAAATGACTTTGTGTGGGGTGGGGGGTGGGGGGCCTGGGGGGTTGGCTTTCGGGCGGTGGGGCCTCTGCCCTGGGGAGACTTGGGCCCAATGCTGGGGGGGGCGGGGGGACGGTTGTTTCATCATCGGGGGTCAGTTTGGTAGCTGTCCCCGACCTTCCCTCCATCCTCATACGACCACTTATTAGGTTGGAAGGAGGGGTGTGCTTGCGGAATACCTCGAGGGGCCGAGCCACTTGGCAGTGGTCCACCCCTCCCATGGTCTCCGCACAGTTTCGCCCCCTTCTCCTGGTTTTAAATGCACCTTAGACACGTAGGATCCTTGGTGGGGGGTGCTAGGACATCACTGCCAGCAAGCAGGAGATGTCCTCTCAGTGCTCTACCCTCCAATTTTAACTGCACCGTAGACATTTAGGGCTCCTTGGTGAGAGGGCGATTGGACATCCCTGTAAGCAATCAGGAGATGTCCTCAGTGCCGTGCTCGCCAATTTTAACTGCACCCTTTATTACACACACCCATCAATCACAAGAAACACACCTCAACACACACACAAATACATTACACAAGGAAGGTGGGACTACTGATCTTCTGTCCCTTACCCCATCCCTGGTGGAGGGAACAGGGCCTTCAGCGGCGGTGGCCTTGTCTCCTGGGGGTCGGCCTCCTGGGCCCGGCGGCCCCCTCCCCACTCAGGGAGAGGGATCCCTTTGTCCTCCGGCAAGTCCATGAGCGGGGGATCATATTCCATCTGAGCCTGGAGGGTGTCTGTGTCCTTGTGGTGCGGGTTCTGGCCCTTGCCCTCGGGTGCCGAGCCCCTTCTGGGTCACAACATTAGGAGAGCCTGGTCAGGCAATGTACACCTTCGGGGACCCCCACTGCTCTTGGTCATCCCTTTTCTAGATGGGGGTAGCTGACCCCCATCGTGCTCTCTTCTGGATTTCCGCAGCTGCCTGGAGCTTTGGAGCGGGTCTCCCGTGGGGGGCCCGGGCTCGTACCCGGGGCTGGGGTGGGGGGATGCCCAGAACTCCTGGGTGGTGGTGGGCGGCTTGTCTGGGGTGGTGGGGCTCTCGGGGGTGGGGCCCCGCGCTGGGCCACCTGGCGCGGTGGGAGGGCTGCTCTCCTGACTGGGCTGGGCCTTGCGCTCTGCGCTTCCGTACCTCACTGCACTCGGGTGTTGGGGGCCCGTGTGGCTGTCCTGCGGGCCCTGGTCTGGGTGCTTGGCTGGGCTGCCTGGCGGGTGGATCTCCTCCATTGACCCCACAGTATGGGTGCGGGGGCGGGCCCTGGTCGGCGCGGGTGTCTTGGTGTGGGGATGGCTGGGGGTTCTCCCTCCTTTTTTGTGCATTCCATCATCCACTTCAGCTTAACATAACATTCACCTGAGTACAGGCGTCGGCTCACCTTTGCACCTTCAAATAGTGTGCATGACGGAATGTAATGCTTTACATGTGTTGGTTGGTATGCACAAGTGTGCGTGTGAACTGGATGTGGACAAGTTTGTGAACACTCTCGGAGCCGGCAGGTATGTAACAGCTGAGTGTGTGGACAGGCCGTGCCCATTTTAGACCAACATTCACTATTGCAATGGGTATAAGCTCCAGCATTTTGTTGCCTGTAGATTAACAACTCTACCTTCCCTTCCCTGTAGCCATTCTCTAACTGCTATAATGCACCATCTCTCTTTCCCCCCCTCCACCCCCCAACTCTCTCCTTTTTCCCCTTTCCTTTTCCGTCCGGTCCAACAAAAAAGACACAAATAAAAAAAATATATATATTAATAAAGTTTGGTTTAAATTACAAAAGGGGCTTATACCAACATACATTTTGTGTTTGCTATGATTTATAACCCCTGATTGTAAGAGTAAAATCTGTCTAATACAAGAGGTTCTCAGATCATATCTGTTTGCTCAGCTGTTGGACAGGACAAGTTAAAATAAATAAATAAATAAATAAATAAATAAATAAAATAAAAAAATAAAAATAAAAAATGACAAATTTACGAGAATAAAGTTGTAATTTAACAAGGAAAAAGCTTTGTTTTTTGAAAATATAGTTGGTTGTGTAAATGTAAGACTTTAATCTTGTTAACTCTCAATTTATAACTTTAAAAAAGTTATAACTTTATTCTTGTAAAACATTGACTTTTACTCATAATTCTACCAGTTTATTTTCGTATTTTTTTACTCTTTTATCATAAATTTACAAAAAAATGTTCTCATAAAATTATTACCTTTTCTCATGAGTTTACGACTTTATTATTGTTTTTTATTTTTATGAAAGCCCTAATACTCGATCACAAAAAAATGGTTTTTGAAGACAAAGAAAAAAAACTTTAACTCAAACTACCAATTGTGTACAGTTGGACATGCAAGCTATGTTTGAATCTATTCTACCAAATGATATTTTTGCTCATAGAGCTAAAACCAAAAATAAGTTGTTTTAACTTCTGCCTCTGAAAAAACAAAAAAATAAAGTACATCCCAGAAAGATCAGAAAATCTACACGATGGTACATTGCTATAACGTGATTCATCTTTCACAGCTTCGCAGCTTTGCGGCTCTTTTTGGTGCACTTTTGTTTTTTTACAGCCTCTTGTGTAATGTGTTCTGATTGGCTGTTGATCATTGTCAATCAAGCTCCTCCATGTCGTGTCTCCTGATGAGTACAGAATACATTCAGCCTCCAAAAATGACATAAATCTTCAACCCTGAGCAAATCTTTGGTTCCATTTTATGATACCAGATGTATTTTTCTATGAAGGGTTAAACTTTGAGATTTTAAACAAGAAGGAAAAGTGTGAAAATGTTAATGTCTGCCTGAGGAAAGTGCATAAAGTATGTAATGAAGAGTTTAATTTAAAAAAAGTTAATCAAAAGTTTATTAAAAAAGGAGTGAAAAAAAGGCAAACAATTTAACAGCTTCTGCCTATTGTGGGTTATTTTTAGACAGTAACTCCTATGATTAACAAGGGACCACTGTACTTAAAAAGCTATAACTACACATTTACTTTCCCACTGTAATAAGTAGCTGTGTTAGGTTTTTTTTCGGATGGACAGAGCAGAACTTGAAACACAACTTATACCATAATTGTAACCACACCTAAATCAAGACTCAATTCACCTGAAAGTAAAAGAAAAAGAGAGAAACTTTCTTCTACTTTTTTACCCAGAGACGCTCAGCAACGTAATCATCGTCCTGTTGTACAATGACCACTAGAGCCAAACACACAAGCACACAGTGGCTCTGGTGCACTAAAAAAGTCAGAGGATATTTTGAAATAAGAAGCTGCTAATTATCCTCGACCTTAAAATGTGACGAGAAGACCGGATGCTGCTGAGAGACTAAGTGAACAGGGAGAGTAGCAATCATGGAATGGTTGTCCTCTGACCTCACTGGAAAAAGGGACGTTCAGTTCTTTGTGTGTGTGCTGCTCTTGGACAACATCCAGACAGCAGTTCCTTCCTTCCTATTTTCTAAACCAACTTACCAAATCTTTGGAGTAACAGAAAGTGAGGAAAAAAATATAACATTTAATAGGAAAAATGAACACCTTGTTTATGACACACACAAGAACAATATTTTATGCTGGCCAAAACAAACGATATATTTTAATTTGTGCCTTAAAAAACATGTTTGGCTACTTTTCAGGAAGACAATTTGACTCACTTTCCTGATTTTTAGCCACGGAAGATTACAGTGTCTTATATTTAATTAATAATTACAAACAGATAGCATGCAATGTAAAGTTAAAATATGTTTACAAAAAACTTTTTTCTGTCTAAAAAATTTAGGAAAACATACGCATAAAAAACATATTCAGTATAATAGATAAATACAGCGACTGAAGCCCTATCTGTGATAATTCTCATTATATACAAAGAAATTACACTGACCATGCAACATCATCATGATGATTATTCTGCTTAAGACCTGTCCGACATTGGCAGAACACACTTGTGTAGGTCTCATACATTTGTCACTTTCATAAAATAATTTTGAGTCAAATGAATGCTGACATTCAAGCTACCAGGAAGGAGGCCTAGAGGAAGTCAAAAGTGTATGTTTTCAGAAGTAGAGGAGGAGGGAATGAGGATGATGGTTAATGAGAGTTCTAAAGATGGAGTTAGATGGAGGTGGGTGATTTTGCTGTGTTGACTTCATTGACAGTCTATGAGAACTGGACACATTATCCCATCCCTCCTCGCATTCCAAATAGGAAGCTGGTCTTAGAAAATCAAAATCCCATAGACTTCCATTACTAAAAAAACAGCTATTACTCCGTCATTATATTCTTCAGCAAAAGCATTCATGCTCATGTACCTCTTTTTAACATGTTCTTGCTAAACCTATTTTTTATTATATATTTTATTCATCACAAGTTATTCAAGTAAAAAATTGGCCAGTCAGACGCCTCAGTAAAAGTATGTGGTGCCTCAAACGCTCGAAACGTTTTATTGACAGAGTCTCCTGAGCAAGCTTTCAGGAGATTGTTCCTGATTAGCGAGAGTGTTTACCAAACAAATTTTGGCCTAGACCAACTTGGATCAATCACCGCTTACTAACATTGTCTGGTTCCAACACGACAACATCCGTATTGCAGAAAAATGGCAACTGAATTGACTTAATTTCGTTGGAACCAGAAATAAGGCATTTTCTAGGGGTGACGTCACAGTCAAAAGCTTTGTCCATCTCTTTATACTGTCAATAGTTGACTCTCAAAGAGCACAGCCAAAAACACAAAGGACAGTTATTATTATTTTTGTTGAATATGTTTATTTTACGCAGTAAATTGAAAATGTGATTTGTGTATCAATTATACCAAGTGTGATGCAATGTTTGTCTTTCATCAGTATGAGGCAGGTTTGGAGGTCAGGGACGTACGGTACGTCATCATGTAGAGTGATTGAATGCTGGATTTTGTTCCTAATAAATATGTCAAGAGGGTTAAAGAAAATGGATTATCCTCCTTCACCTTTTAATGTTTGTTCATCGCAAGCTCAACACGCATGCACAAATGTATGAATATCTTTAAACAGATTGAGGTATTTCTTTCAAATAGTGTTTTTCTTACTCATAAATAGTACATGTAATTCGCAAATCATATTTAATGCTTAATTTGAATGTAAGTCACTATTTGTTATGAAACCTAAACCTGAAACATTTGAGCCATCACAAGGCAATTTTTGAGAAATCTTACCTTTTGCAGAAAAGAAAATAACTGTTAGCATTTGTGTACATCTTGTTAGTACAAAACACGACTTTAACAAGTATGAAAGAAAAAATAAACCAACACAAAAGATACAAAAACAAAAAAAATAGAGTAAAACCAAAGTAATAAAATCACAGAAGCCTGTACTGACACACTTCAGCTTGTAAATCAACGACAAAGACCTGTCATCACGCTGACATCCCAATGCGTCGATCACAACAGCACAAAAAGGAACCCAAAAGCCTCAACCATCACCAAAAACTAGATTTTCCAACAAACATGTCCAACTCCACCATCACTGAACGAATTGCATCATTTAGCATTAGCATCTGACCCGAACGGTAGAAACCGTAACCTAAACACAACATTAAAAAAAAAGCTAATTTAACGAGATTTTTTTTTTTTTTTTCATTTTAACAATATAAAGTGCTGGTTTACATATGTTATAAACTGAGTTTTAGCGTTTACTTTGCTTCCCATCTCCACGCAGGCCACTGATGTCTAAGGAAAAAAAAACATCGCCAGTTCGGGTAGCGGCCATCAAACTCATCGGCTAAATTTATACGTTTTTAAATAATGTTTAAAAATTACCTGTGGTGCAGGGGAAAGCCTTTTACAGCGACGGTATATTTTGTAATAATCGAGCTATAAACACGTATGAGATATTTTTTACTTGGTGCCCTCACGTTCCGCAACGTAGTTTTGACTTTTCCCTATCTCTCCAGAGTAAAACTGGGATTCCTGGAATGGAGCTAGCTTGGAGCGTGATTGACGTGGTTTCTGACCAATAGCCTTAAAGTGTGGGAGTGACGCAAGGCTGAACAAGGGGCTTCTCAGGCTGAAAGGCGAGAGGGCGGGTGTCTAGAGACCTTGAAACCAGGCAGAGAATCCAAATGCCCACCTGTCCTACAAAACTTGTACTTCAAAAGTGATCTATAAAAAAAAGTCTCAAACCCAAAATTTTAAAAAGGAAAGCAAACTTAACCAAGTTGAGATTTTGAAGGTATGTTGTAGGATTTAGGCTGTAAAATATGGTTGTAAATGTGTTCTTACAAAGAAATATACTGGCATTCTACTGCATTATACAAGAATTATCACTATTTACTTAGCATACGTAAGAACTCACAGAAATGTGTGCTTAAATAGCCTTTCAGAGTTTAAATACATTTGAACTGCTTGATTTACAGTAAACCAGTTATAAAAAATTCACACAGATTTAATTTGTCATCAGAATACAAGTGTTTTTTGCTTCCATTAGGTGGGAAAAAGAGGAAAATACTCCTACTTTGACTCAATTCAAAAGGTCGGTCCTACTTATAGTCAATAATTCTGCGCCAAATGGAGCAAAAATACTGCCTTGGGGGTGTTTTTTGTGAGGAATTAACTTTATAATACACAAAAAAGTTGATTTTGCATGGTATAGGCCCTTCAGTTGCTGCCTTTGTAGCTATTTAGAGTTATTTCAAAACCACCATGTGAGCTGCAACATAGAACAGAAGTGTGAACCAATGTGTACTCATTCCCCCTTAGAAGCAATCATCAACCAAAAGCAGTTGACATATATGATAGATATCAGTTGGTGGATCCCAAAATCAATTTTGGCTCCCTCTGATTAACAATTTTCAAGTAACAAGATTAAATCAATTTTTATTACACAAATTTTTATTTCTTATAAAACTACATTTTGGTCAAAATCTAAAAAAAAATACTCGATGTTCCCTCAAAGAAAATCAATCAGTTTATTTGGTAAATCAATATTTATTTTTTTAAAGAGGTTGATTCATTTCAGTTAGTCACTTTTTAACCTTCCGTTGCTAATTTGAACTTTTAAGTTAGTGTAATTATTTCATACCTATAATGTAAAAAAAGTAATAAAATAAAAAGATATGTAAAACATAGTAGAAGCAGGGTTATATTAGTTTGCTTCTTCCCACTCCCTTTCATGCAATTAATCAAACTCTGTTTGACGATCATAAAATTTAATTGATTCAATGTGTCATGTTTGTGTATTGTATATATCAATGCAAATATGCCTGTTCTGATCGGTATTTATATTTATCGTATTTATAGTGTCTAGAATTTGGCAAAATCTTTTATTTTATATATATATATATTACGAATCAGTGTTTAATATATTAAATAAATGTTGAAATATCTATGTAATTTTTTTTGTCTTTTTTACCTTTTATTTCCTTTTATTGCTTGAAACAAACAAAGAAATTAATTTTAAACTTTTTTAACATTAAATGAACTATTAAATTAAATTTGATCAATTAATAAAAAATCAGATACATTTTATTTTTTATTTTTCCAAGTAAAATCTTAAAGAGTTTATTTAATTTTTTGTCAATAAACAAAACAAACATGAAAACAACATCAATGTCATTACAGTTGTGGTCACAGACCAAAAATTTCCTCCAAACCAGTAGGTGGCAGTGTTTGTTTTTGACTGACGTTCTGAGACCAGCGTAAAAGAGATGTGGGCGCGGTTTCGACTGCACAACAGCGCCACTTTTGAGCGTTTGATAACAAAAACACAACAGTAGACTGAAGAACTGTGAGTAGTTTGCCACCGGAGAATGTTACAATAACAGAGGGTTCTGTTATACGCAGTACGGTAAAGTCTGAATGTGTCCTGCTAATTATTGTTGAATACCGTGTTGAAAATCAGATATAAAATCAGATTTTTGTATGGTTTGTTCACTGCTGCAGAACCAACAGTTGCTAGGAGCTGAGCTTGGCTTGCTAACGCCCGCGTCTTTAATTTCTATAAACCACGTACGGGCTTATGCATTTAACATTTGTTTAATGCTCAGTATAATGAGCGTAACTTTTTTTTCCTTTTTGATTGCTAATTTATTCATCTTATTCTTCTAAAAAGTTTGGTTTGCAAAGAACATATATTTTTACAAAGATATAAACTTAAGTTCTTGAAAACGCAAAAAAAACCTTTTAGTTTATTTATTGTGAGTCTAGGTATTGATGATGGTTTTGTAATTTATTTATTTTTTTATTCTATGCATTTCAATTATCTTTTGTATAGTTTGTTTACTAATTTTTTCAGTACAATTAAAAATTATTTTAAATTAAGTTGTTTTTGATTAAATAACTATAAATACACCAAATGTAAATACCTGTGTTTAAAAAGTTAATGCACTGTAAATTAAAGGAACCTCACTGCATGCATAGAACAAGTAAATAAACACAAATTCAAAGCACTTGTAACCCAATTAGAAACATGGGAGCCCAATTGAAGTGAAGTAATGGTTATTTTGAAGGACTGCGTTTTATCCTTCCTACCCAGGTCAATCAATATGGTTCAAGACAACGCACAGATCCGCCAGCAGGGTTCCCAGGACTTTATGCTGTACTATGACTTCGCCTGTGCCAAACAGGAGACTTTCCCTGTCCCTGCTGTGAAAGGGAACATTGACAAAGGAATGCTAAACTTTAACGGAGACCGGCTCAAACTAATTGACTGGCCACCCATTCTGCAAGCAATATCTATTAACAAGCATCTACACCACATTGCTATAAGCAGTTCTTGCCAAGCTAACCACACTTCAGGAGATACAGGTAAGCCTGAAAGTAACAGCAGTGATACTGTTTAAAGAAAAAACACCATCAGTAAGTGTATGGTCTAAGTCGACTGTTTATGTCATTTATTTATATGACTGTACAGCGCTTTGGGCCTTCTTAGAATGTAGTAAAGCACTATAAAAGTATACGCCCTTACCATTTTACCTTTTCTTATCACTTTTGGATAATAATATCAACTATATCAACCACCAGTTTGGAAGAGGAGGCCTAAATCTACCTTTAAGAAGAAGATTCCAGCCATTCGCTCAAAGGATGTGACATTTAAGCTGTGCAAGGCCTTGAGAGATTGCTTAACTGTTTCATCCAACCTCAAGACTCTGCAGCTTAATGGACTTCCACTTAGAGAAAGGGACCTCATCACTTTGACAAAAGTAAGCAGACGTGTTGTTATTTTTTGCACAGAGAAAGACCGCTTTATTACATATTTATTATAGGATACTTACATGGTGAAACCTGATAAATGTATTCATAACTACATATAAATGTCCTGTTCCAGGGTTTGGCAAAAAGTACTTTGAAAAATCTTTCTTTGGCTAACTGTCCAATCTCAGATGAGGGTGTAGAAGGTATGTATTATTTTTGAAGTAACATTTATTGTGTTTGCCTAAACATAAAAGAAATTGTTATATCTGTATGTTCCAGTTATTTGCCAAAGCGTGAAGTATTCTACAACCATCAAGTCCGTTGATTTCACAGGATGCAGTCTTACATGGAGAGGGGCCGAACATTTAGCCAGCATTATTAAGGTAAGGTAGCCACAAACCCTATTTTTAAAAATGTTTTCTGCAATGCAATACAATTCAAATGCAGATTAATTCAATTGTTTGAACCTTTTTTTTTACTTACTAAATTTTTCATTGAATTTTTTGAGAAAATATAAACCAAAGAAAAACTTGATTTTTCCCAAAACATATTAAAAAAAAAAGATAATTTGCAAGACATGTTTTCCATGTTGACACATCACCAGTTTCCTTTTTTCCATTTTTTAATAATTTGTGGTATGTTTATAGTAACTGCCGAAGCTTTGCAAAGATAATCAAATAATTTTTTAATAGTAATAATTTTGGAAAATTTCTATTAAATACATTTTATATGTTTACAGATTTTGGTTTTTCCACTATTAAGTACATTTATTGTAGGCATGTTATGAATAAAGTTGTATATGTTGCTTCCAAATGACTGAATCAATTAGATTTCAGTTTCAACATTCATAATTATAGTTAATTTCTTTGAATAAATAACATTTTATTTCTTTAATTTGTTTTCCATGATCAATTTTTATAGTTTTGCAAACTTTTTCACAGCTACAAGAACAAGGAAAGAAAAATGTGTTATAAATTTGAAGAATCAATATTGCTTTCTCTAAGTGATAATTGATTAGCTAAATGAACCTAACCAGCTTTGTTAACTCTACAACAAAGTGTGTGTTTATTTTCTTCAGATACCAGTGTTTTCCATTGTTATTATTTCAGTATCAGGGAATGCAGAGACATGGTACAGCATGGGCAGAGTCTTTGCGATATCGCCATCCACAACTCGAGGGAATGAGCGGTCTTCGTCGAATCACTCTTAACTGTAACACTTTGATTGGGGATTGGGGAGCAGCTGCTTTTGCTCGTGAACTGACTGAAGACCTGTGGATTAAAGGTACGTAAGTGCATAAACATATTCCTGTCTAAAAAGTAGTTGTGAGTTTTGAACTTTTTTTATCTGATTAAACAGCTTTGGACTTACAGCGATGTGGCCTATCTAATGAAGGAGCACGCCATTTGCTGGAAGCCCTGAAGACAAACTCTTCTCTGTGTGTGCTAGATATCCGTAATAACCCTTTAGTCGGTAAGACCGTTTTCTTTGTTCGTTTCTCCACATCAACACTGATGTATTCTGTTATTTTGCATCTAAATACTAATTTTTCAAAACCTTTAGAAATGATTCATTATTTTTACAATTCCATAATTATCGAAAGGTGAACAAAAACATAATTGCTTTGTAAAAGTTACGATTTTTGCAATGATTTTAGGCCTAATTTCTCCACAGATAAAGCATTGGTGAAAACTGTGTTAGAGAAAGTACTAATGAATTCAGATGGACAACCTCTGGAGGTGAGTTTCTGAAACTAATGTTAAAAAAAAAAAAAAATGAATGCATGTCTTATTTTGCGTATGTCCTCTTGCCACAGCTTTTATTTTTGTATTGTGTTGCAGTACCACTGGATCAAGCCAGCAGCCACAGAGTCACAGAGAGTTTCTTCACTGACTCAACCTCACTCAGTCAGGGAAAAAACTTTGTTTGAAAAAGGTATAAACATTCCCTCCTTTTCGATCCTCCTTCAGTCTGTTCAGAGTGAAAGAGGGTTTGGATTGAGGAGTCAAAATGTTAGAGGTGTGGTTACCACAATATGAGACAACTTCAATGGAGAAGAACCTCCAACAGGCCCGCTTAGATCTGAGAAAGATACTGTCAAAGAGCTGTTTGTTTAAATCCATGAACATATTTTAGTTTACAGTAAAGTTAAATATGGCTCAGTCTCAGAGAGCAGATCCATTTGCCACGATCCACGTTACATCCTGTTTATGTGGGGGAGTCAAAAGTATAGTTTTATTTTTAATTACAAAGTGGCAGGCAGGTGTTTATGTTTGTCAGGTTAAAAAAAAAGGTGTACTATTTTCAATTACTGTGATAAAACAGAAAGTTTGTTCTGCTTGCAGTTCCTTCCATCAACTTTTCTGTGCAATATCTTTTTTTGATTTCTTGCAAACTCCTGTTTTTTTCTGTGATCTTTTCTAGATAAAATAGCTGGAAAAATAAGTAGAAGTTAGTTGAAGGCAGTTTTTATCAAAGCAAAAGCGTATTTAGGGATTGGAGTAATTTTAAAAAATGTAAATGCTTTTTAAAGAATGTTTTATGACCGCTAACTTCAAGTCTTTTTATCTCTATAACTCAATGGTGCAAATATAAAAGTGAACTTAGTCTCTTATTTTTCTTTACAGTTTTGTATTTATTCATATATAATTTTTTTCCTCTTTCTCAGGTCTTTTTAAATATACTTCAAAAATATACTCTTAAAATTGGAAAAAAGATGGGCTAAGAAAAATGCTCTTACCAATAATTCTTATATTAACAAAGCAATTCTAGTCACTAAGGCACGTTTTCTTAAACAAAGATTATTTTGCTTTTGAAAAACTTTCTTATTAAGAACATTTTTCTTGCAGAACAGAATCAAGGACAGTTAAGGACAATTTATCTTGAATTTAAGATTCAAGATAGATTTCAATTTCAGTTTTTTCTCTGAAATTGTCAAAATCTTTGCCAAAATCTTTCCAGCATCTAAAAAGCACCTTTAGGTCTTTGTTTATTTCTAGTATTTTATTTCTATTTACAACCACAAATCTCCTTTTCTGCTCTAGTCACTTCTAAAGAAATGTTTCCTGGAGGACGAGGTAGGGGTGAATCTAGGACAAGAGTCGTGAATTCCCGCTCCTGCTCTGTACCATGGCGTGCTGCTGCGCGAGCTGGACGTCAGAGGTGAGATGTCAAATCTTAAATAGATTCCTTTTTTTATTCTCAATCCGTTTTTTGAACCAAGCAGAACAAATAAAATAAACGAATGTTTTCTTATTTTAAAATGTTGTTTGAATACTTTAGTCACGGGAAGGTTTAAAGATGGTTAATACATTTTTTCCCAGAGGCCTTCCTCCTGGTGTAGCAGTTACAGACCATGGTTTTCAGGTATTTTAATTTTCTTTAAATAAAAGAGCACTGTAATACAAGAGTAAATGTCAAAACATTTTCCAAAACAATTAAATATTGGGCATCTAATAGATGAGGTTGCATGTCCTGTCATTTAGTACACTGTTCTTATGTTTCATTAGGCTGCAGCTACTGTAAAGATCACTGTGGAGTCAGAGTCAGAAGAAGAGGACAATGAGAATGAACAAGAGGAAGTGGTGGCAAATGCAGATCCGAGACCATCTTTTTATTTCCAGGGTAGAATCACTGAACGTCAGTTTGAGCGTCTTCAGGTTAGCCCATACGTGCTAATATTCTTTAAAAAAAAAGACTTTTATTATCCTATTATATTAGATTCACTTTCATTGTCATTAAACAGTTAATGTTGTTTGACATAAAGCTAGATGTGTAAAGGCAGAAAGTGAAGAAAGTGACTGTGTATAAAATTTAGAGGAGGTCCAGAAAACACTACATCAATGAATGTAGTATTGGCAGTAGAAAATCATTCACTATAAACACTGAGCAGTGTTATTTAAATGCTGAGGAGAGTATGTGCTTATAAATACGTAGAAATATTCAAATATATAAAACTATTACTTTTGGACTTAGGGGTTGGGGTTAGGGGTTGTTGAGGGCCATAGTTCATTTGGGACATGCCTCTTCCTCAATCACCTTGTGTTGTCACTTTGTGTTGTCACTCAATCACCTTGTGTTGTGTGTGTGTCACCTTCTGTTGTTTTATCTTAAAAACAGGATTTGGGGGGGGGGGGGTAGGTAAACTATTAGCTTTTTATCTCTGATTGTGTTTTGGTGTCCATCCCCTAGATGGAGCTGAAAGAGTGTCGTCTCAGGCTGGCAGAAGAACGCAGGGCCAGACTGAAGGCTGAGTCGAGACTACTGGAGGTAATTTTTTATATTTCTGCCTCTTCATCAGTTTAAAATAAAAAAAAAAAAAAACAGATATTCAGTCAGTCTGTTGTATTTAAATAATAATCCTCTCCTTCTTCCACTGTCCTCTTAAATCTGGACAGTTTGAGTTGGAGAGTGCTCGTCTTCGTGACGCCAACCGCTCCCTGACTGAAGCTCTTACAGCCACTCACTCAGCATCAGCACCATCTGCTTTCAGTGCTCTTGAAGATGAGGCAGTCCTTCAAAGCATTGAGAACTCATTTACTAAGTTCCATGCTTTCCTGGATCTCCTTAAATATGCTGGGTGAGAAACCACCTTTTTCTTGTCCTGGACTGTTGTTTGTTTTATGCTTAAAGTAAATGCTGTACAATATATCATGTGTCTTGGCCAAATTTGTTTGCTTCTGGTGTCACAGTTTTCAATACTTTGGCTGAAATCGCTTTTTAATTTGTTGGATAATTCTGAAAATGTGTTGATTCTACAAAAAAAAATTTTTATTGGTGGAGGTTGGATTTTTGGAATTTTTTAAATTATTATTTGACTTGTTTCGGAAACTTCCATTTATGACATAAAAACACTGTTTTTGGAGGTTGCATGCAGGCTGCATAAACTGGTGCACACATCTTTTAAAATATCAAGCTGTAAAAGTTTCAGTTGTAGGTTTCATGAAGAATCCAATAAAATAGACATATAATCTCACGTTTGTTTGGAGATTCTATGTGACAGCAAAGGGTTGTACGTACTGAATTTTTTTATTTGCCGTTTCCTGTTTTATTGACCAAAAAAAAGCAATTTTTTAAACTGTTAATTTTCTTCTTTCCTAGTCTGATTTAGTCTTGTATATTTTCTGGTTTCCAACATTTTGTATATTATTTTTGAAAAGGAATTTAATCAAACCCCTTTTTCTGTACATTATGTCCTACATGTTATCTTTCTAATTTCAGTTTCATAATCTCTCATTTTTTTCATTTGTTTCATATTTGCCCTACAACTCAAATTCCACTTTGTGCTTGATAATCCCAGCAATATCAATAATCCCTTGAAAAGGAGTGAGAATAAATGTATTTAGATAATCCCAATTCTCATTAAATAAGGACTTTTTTTTTTTGTAGTCTTGGTCAGATAGCGTCGATGGCCGGCATTAATGGGTCGGATTTCCAGGCTTTTGGACGACCACAGCTCTCCTCAACAGTTGGACCACATTTGGAAGGCGCTGAATCTCTTTCTACCATTGGGCCCAAAGATGTTCAGACAAACAATGATGCTGCCCCTTTGGTAAGGATGTTTGAATCACAGTTGTAGGTACAATTTGACTTTGTTACACTCTGCAGGTTCATTGTTTACATACATTTTGTTGTTTTTAACGCTAGTTTATTTCAAGTTTTCAAACTTAACATTAACAGTAGCACTGTGGAATTGCTTTAGTTTTTAACCTAATTCTTTTTACTTTTTATTGGTTACAAAAAGAAAATAGTTGCACAAAAAGTTAACTAAGTCTCTGTCAAGGCCTGTCTGATCAAAATTTCCCTTAAAATCAGTTTATTGGTTTTGTGGGAATGGCACAACTTAAAACAGATGACCTCTAAACAATACAATCTGAAAAAACTCAGAACCCCTTTAAATGCAAACAATTGAAATTTTAAGTTTGCTTTTTAAAGCTTGAAATCTTTTTTATTCATGGATTACTCCATATTGTTTTTTATTCTTTTGGCCTTTTAGAGTTGCAATGGGATTTCTTCTGTCCCCACTGACGCCATACCTTGCAGATCTCCATCCCCTGCACGACCATCTTTGAACACAGACAGCCTGCTTGTTCCATTCAGTCAAGCAGTGGCCCTTACAAGAGACTCTGCAGTGAGCGCAGAAGAGGAACCTCATCAATATTTAAACCCTGATTTCGAGCCTGACTCTGTGTCTGAGCGCAGTTACGGAAGCCAAAAATCCTTTGGTAGTAATTACTTTGGTAAAACCTTCCAGACTCAACCAAACCCCCATGAGACCACTCTCAAGACTGACAAAAGCAGTAGTTCCCATGGATACAGCCCCAACAGTAGCTTTGTGCACAGACATGCCTCAAGGCAGAGCAGCGTGTCCCATGTTGGGTCATCTGAGAGCGTCTGTGATATTATGAGTGACAGATCTGAGTCTGTGAGATCCATTGGAACAAGAAATGGCAGCAAAAGAAACACGATGATGGGTGGTCTGTCTGAATCAGAGATCGGAGTCGGCGCTTTTCTCTGGGAAAGGAAGACTGGAATTTAGTCAACAATTGTTTTGCTTTTAGCATTTTAGTACTGAGCAATGACAGACAAACTAAAGTGTGAGAAGCATGATCTTTGTGGGAGTGAGTAAAGTTTTTTTTTTTTTATTGGAACATGTATTTCCTGAGAGAGGAGTGCTTGTTCTTGAACTCTTGTTTGTTTGGCTTTTATTTTGTCCAAATGCAAACAATAAAGCATTCTTATTTACATTTCTAGCACTATTTGTTAAATAACTCATGCATATTTTATGACAATCAGCTGATCAAAACTATTTCACTGCCTTTAAGTTGTTTCTCTGCAATGAAATAGCTTCTGTCTTGGCATGCCAACAACTCCACCAGCATCTCAAATTCTCATTAGAACCAATCTTCAGTTTTAAATTCATATATGTTTTTTTTTTTTGTTTAAAATACTAATATTTATATTTGTCATTTATTCTAAAGTGGAACAAAGTATTTTCTGATAGGAAAGCTAAAGGCCTCTTACATTATACAGCAGGACCTTTATTGGTTGTGCGATAAAAATGAGCCAGCAGTGCAGCATATGAACAATGTGTTGAATGAGTGATTTCCTATCAATGTACTGATCTCTGATAAATGGATTATCAAAGCTTTCCCGCTTTATGGCGTCATAGAAAGATCTACGACATTAGCTTATTGTTATCGTTGTAAGGACACAGTCCCAGTGCAGCTGCAGCTTTAAGTGATTCTGGCATCTTACGGGTGAAGGAAACTGTCGCTTCATTATTACACAAGTCGGGCCTTCCTTAGCTGGCCAACTTCAGAGGAACACCAAAAAGGTTGAGGTAATTTACTTCACTGTGATTCAGTAAAAGCAGATGGGGAAAAAAGTGACCTCTAGCTAATCTTAAGACATTTTAATTTTAAAAAAAAAATGCAGTGAAAATGCTGTTCATCCATCCATTTTCTAAACCCGTTTTGTCCCATTCAGGGTCACGGGGCTGCCAGAGCTTAACGCGGCCACTCGTGGGCAAAGGCAGGATTCACCCTGGGCAGGTCACCAGTCTGTCGCACATTCACACCTAGGGACAATTTAGAGTAACCAATTAACCTATAAAGCATGCTTTTGAACGGTGGGAGGAAGTCATTGGAGAAAACCCACGCATGCACGGGGAGAACATGCAAACTCCACACAGAAAGGTCCCCCATTGGTGATTCTGTTTCAGGTCCCCTAGCCAGGACTTGGATTGGGGGGCCTTCTTGCTGTGAGGCAAGAGCACTAACCACTGCGCCACCCTGCAGCCCCCAGAAAAGGCTGTTTATAAGAAAGGAAAGTGTGTGTTTCTGTGTAGCCCTGTTCTGGAATATCCAGAAGTAACTGGGTAGGCTCCAGCTACCCCATTAAAATGGATGGGTTGAAGAAAAGGAATTTTAAAAAGTCCTCTATTGTTTCCAATACTTGTTTCCTGTTGCAGCATGTGAACAGTGATGTTTCCATGCCAAACCAGCCTCTTATGTCAGGTACTACAAAAACATTTAAATCATCCCACAATTTATAGATCATTTTAAAATATTGAAATTCTGCTGTTTTTGTTGAATTGCTAAAAACAAGACTTGATGTGCTAGAACGAGCCACATTCAACATTTATATGACCCTTTATTAGTCTGATAGCCTACGGTATATGTGCTGCGTTACACACTCTCATCAGGGGGTACCTGAGGTAATGTCCCGCACAAGGGCACTTCAGCATTCAGACTGTCGAGGTCAAGAATCAAAGCACAATCAGCAGACCTGCTCTATTTCTTTTAAGTTACAGCGCCAGACAGTTCTAAAGCATACTACAATTTCTTTCCGTGAAGTGGCACCATTTCCTTTTTAGGAAAAAAAAAAAATTACGTAAATAAATCAAAGTTCATAAAGAAATGTATTTTTGTCATGACAGTTTAAATCATGAAAACATGATCATAGACAAAGAACTATACTTCAATAAGATTCCAATGTAGACCAAAGTAAACAGAAATCTGATTTACAACATGTAAACCATTGTTCTTCTTGATAAAAGTTTAATTTTATATTTGTGCAGATGAAAGATTACACGGGGATCAGACAAACAGATGACCTAAAACAAGTGATGAACCTCTGCATGTATTCCCTTTTCAATATCATCTTATCAAATTCAGTTAGCAGTGCGTTCACACTATGACACAGTCATTTTGATCAGCTGCCAACCAAACAGACACACAGTATTCTGTTCTTTAAATACTGTTATCAGTGCATTAATGTCATTGGTTTGTTGGTTGAGCTAATAATCAGTCAATAGTTCCATCAAACCAAAGTACAGACTGAAGTGCACGTATGTTAGGGCATGCGTATGCTGGTGGTGTTAATAAACAACTGGAATAGTTTTAAGCAGGAGATCCAGTTTGAAGCAATCAAATATCGATTTCCCTGCAGTGGGATCAATTAAAGTTCTATCCATAATTAATCAAATAAAAGCATAATATAACCCAAAATTCACCTCCCCTTTAATCTGCCATGAAAAATGAGGACGACACCGGTTCTATGAAAGGACGAGGGTTTTTAATGGTCTACAATTTTATTACAGCATCACACGTATGTAATGACAGCTATTAGGAATCGGACCGTTTATGTACAGCTCCAATCAAACAGTGGCAAAATCCTGAGAGAAGTTTCACCCAAACTCAGTGTCTCCCATAAATGCAAAAAATATTCCGTCTACATTAACTGCTATGAACACATTTAAGAGTTTTTTTGATTTAAAGACGTCTCCACTAAAAAGGAAACCCTGCAAATAAATTACAAGCATCGCAAACAACAACAACATTGAAGCTACACATTTTAAGACACAAAAACAAACATTTGTAGTTTAAACTGTACAAATATTGCCACTTTTCTTGACAGTTTTCAACAGAGCAATTTGAGTGGTATAAATCACCAGCAAGTACAGTAAAACTTTGATTGCAGTAATTTTTTTTTTTTGCAGTGTTTTCTCTTTTTTAAAAGCTCTACATTTTCAGTGGGCTAGAACTGTGTGGTTGCACAGGATAGACAGGAATGTTGTTATTGGGAAAAGGGTCTCTTCGGGCCCAGCAAACAAAAGGCAGATTCAATCCACGTCTAAGCCCATTCATGCATTCGTCCTGTGCTCATCAGTATTTGCCAGGCTCACACTGAGCAGCGATAAAACCATTCTAATTAGCGGGTTGTCCTTTTGAACAAGGCCACTCTTGATTTGAAAATAGGTTGCTTTGTCGTAGTTGGTCCACACTTTGCTCCCCCAGCAGTTTCCGAGAAAACAGCTTCATAACATTTTCAAATGCGTGTCTTCATCGTCCGCAGCCTCCTTTGGCGACCGTTAGTTGTTTTCCTGCGAAACTGTGGTCTCCTGAGAGAGAAGCCACAGAGATTGACTCGTCAGCATCATTAGTCAATGAGTTATGTCCTTCGTGCACGCTTTTCCAAAAGTTCAAACACCACACTCCATGTGGACAAATGAAATTTTCAGTTCAAACGTGACTTGCTGGATGACCCCAAAAAAACAAAATCAGACCACAAAAACAGTCTCGCACTTTGGGCATATTTACTTATCTTATCTTCACTGTTTGATGTTGCAATCAAATGAACTAACGCAAAAGTTAATGCTCAAAGTATGCTTATACAACGTGAAGATAAGGCACATGTTGGCAGGATGGCTGAACAAGGTAAACGTCTACCTGTAGATGACGCTTTCAATCAGAACTAACTTGTTTTGAGCTCATGAGCCTCCAGCATTAGGGTTCAAACAATTCAACTACCATTTACTTTCCTCTTGCTAAAAAAGAATGAACTGTAAGAAATGTTGTTAGAGGGATTTTTCTTGAAGCCATCTGCCTCAGTTGCTAAAAAGCTCAATTTAACAACAGTGGAAAACTATAAAAACCTCCCACTTCCTGCCCGTTTTGTGAAGACATCTGGGTTGAAAGTTTCCACTATTCCTGTCTTTAGAAGTGTTTGATTAAAAATACAACTGTTATTTTGTAGGCACACGTGATTTATGCTGAAAAAAATATAAATCTAATTCGTTTTGTTTCCGGGTTTCAGTCAAAAGTTTGATAATTGTGCCAAAAACAGGAAAAACAATTCTTACAAATGGAGTTCTTTCTCCGTATTTGCTCCAGAAGGTCATCTTGACTGTGTTCTTGTGTCCCGTCCGCTGGTCAAACGTCTGGCAGGTCTCAAACGGGGGGCTGTACAGGTGCAGACTCACTGCGCACTCTGTGTGGCTTACGTTTTCGACACGATGCAGACCAATGGAATCTGAAACCGACGCCAAGAAGAGGAATTATAGAACAACTGTATGTCACTCCACTGAGATAAAATCCAGATTTCAGGCAGTCAGCAGTTCAGATCAAACTTCACATTACTGTAGAAGAAAAAAAAAAAGATAAGTTGATCTAAGGACAGATGTTAATGATCAACTCAATGATCTAAAGAACTAAAGAAACAGATCTGTTTGGGTTTTTTTTTTTTACCATTGATGTAAGCAACCTTGTCTTCTTGGAGGACTCTCTGGGACTTTGTGACCATGTCTCCATGCGACTTGCCGTCCGGCCACTGAAAGAGCGTCTCTTTGAGCTGGCCCTGCAGCAGCTTCATGAAACAGTGGGAGTTTGTGTGATCGTGTATGCTACTGCAGAGTGGGAAAGAGCAAACAAGCGTACAGCGTCAGAACATGTCCTTATGAACAGAAGTGACGCATCTGATCGATTTTTGTCAGCATAGCTAAGTGTGTACAAAAATATCCGTGGTAATGAACGTCAAACTTGGAGAAACTCACCTTCCGTGACCTTCACCCCAGCAGAGAATCATAAGATTAAACTTGTCGTTGCCTTCATCAACCAGGTTCCTCGTGTACCTGAAGACAAGTAAATAAACAGATCTTAAAATCAGAGTTTTTCTAAAGTAGAAAGTTTAGAAAACATAGATTTTTCAAATATTTTAGAATTTTTTAAAACTTCTGTTCAAACCTGAATAGAAATTGGGATTTTCTTCTGCAGAATTGTAGTCTGTTGGTGTGACAATTACTGCTTTAAAAATTATAATTTTATTACTTTATTACAACTCCTAATAATTTATTGACCCATGCTGATATGTCAGACGTGCAAACATCCTCTCACGTGTTTTACTTCTAGAAGTCCTTCCAATCACATCAATCTGTTAACTGCTCTTCAGCCTCTGATTGACTTTTCCCATTCTGCGGGGTGTGTTTCTGTTCTCCGTTTCTGATTGGATGGCCCCTTCACAACAATTCACAACAACCAGGACACTGATGCAGGACGCTTTTTGAACAAAACCTCCACAGAATAAAGCCAATAGCTTTGCAAAGAGGAAGAAACTGTTCTTCATCCCCACGACCTTTAACCTTTTCAAATTGAACTAATCCATCATGTTCCAAACAGTGACCATTACCACTTTTACATTTTGCCACAAATTCAATAAAATTTGAATTAAAATGTTACTATTAGTGTGGTTTAAATATTTAGGTTGGTATGCAATCCAGTTTAGTTTAACATGTCAAAAAATAATAATAATTTTTGCCTAACTTATATACTTTGGTGCAAAAATGTAATAAAAATGTAAAAATGTCTGCATTAATACTCAGTTCAGAGGCTGGCTCTTACCTGTACTGGTCAAACTTTGCATATTTCCTCCACTCGTGAGGCTTGCTCTCATAGGATTCCATGAGGTTCTGCACCTCCTCCACATTGATGCGGTCACTCTGGAAGATCTGGTGCAGAGTTTTGATCAGCTCGTCCAGAGTTTTGGGCTTCACCAGCTCGGTTTGCTCCATCTCTGTGTTGCAGAGGGGGGTCTCGTATGCGGTCCGGTCCACTCTGGCTTCAGGCAAACTACTTCTTCTGACGACTTCACGCGGTCCTTCACTTTTCCACGTTGGCACTAAAATTTGGGGACGAACTGGGGGAGGACTGTACCATTATTGGTAAAAAAAAAAAAAAGGTGAACGCCCACAACTCAAAAGCATATTTAAATAAAGTTAGAAGCAATTTAAATACTATAAAAGTCATCGATTACCTTTTCTCTCAATTTAAATAATAACTTTTTAAAAAAAAAATTACATGTGTTTTAAACGAGAACAAAGTTATTTATGAGCTAAATTTTAACTTGGACTAATCCTTCGTGAGTTCTGTTTTACCACCAACACCCACTTTATTATTAACCCATCATTTTAATTTTTCATCAATTCAATAACAAATTAACTGCAAAATGTTTTTATACCGTTTTTGATTTAGTTTTTATCTGAAAAACAATTATTTTTGACAAAGCAAGTGGATATTTCTGTTAAAAAAGGACATTTTTTAAACATTTTGTTTATTTGGATTGACAAAGACTTTGTTTGGAATACAAATTGTTATATAAATAATAATGTTATTAATAAAAAAATAAATAGCTAATCTAAAAAAAATAAAACATTTTAGTGTTTAGAAGTAGATGGTCAAAATTTTGCTCAATAAAACCTATAAACATTTTTGCCTATTTACTGTTGTCCAAAGTTATTCCGACATGTTTGTAGTCTGACATTCGTTATTTTTTTTTCTCTCTGAAGCTCCTCTTCCTTCACTGTAAATCATTCCCACAGTCATTTGAAAACACAAACATGTCAGCCTCTCACAGTTCTTTGTGTCCTCCACAATCAAAAAAGCTCTTATTGTGAAAAGGAGTTAATTGCTGGTTAAGTTAGGAGAGAACAACATGTTCACTTTGACTTTGTTTTCTGAAGATCTGCATGGATGAAATACAAAAAATACTATTTAGAATGGAAATAAAATGCAAGAAAAAAAATTATATTACTCGTGCCTACTTTTTAAAAGATACATACAGTGTTTATTAGTTATAATTTGAAATTGTATTTATTTAACTGAATAATTTGACACTGACTGTTTTTAAGTCAAATCTCTAAGAACACTGAACCTCAAAAGCTTGTTTTCCAACATTTACCAAATATTCTCATCTTGTCTGGGTGAGGAGAACTCAGACCAGCAGCCAAACTGGCAGCATGAGAAGTGGAGAACGTTCTTTGAAATGTGCCAAGTTTCACTCTCAGCTGCCACATCATCAGTCCCAGATGTTTTCCAGCCCCACCCCTGACATGAACCTCAGTCTGGGACTCTTGGAACAATAACCCTTAGATGATTCTTTTTTTACTGGCTGAACAGTAGGGCATTTTAGAAATGTCCTAATGGCACAATAAAAAAGGTTATGCAATCTAAATAATAATAATAATTTTGTGCACTTTAACTTTTGAAGCTACTCAAGAGAGCAGAAAAACACCAACATTAATTGCTGACAGTGACCTGAATGTGTCAGAATATTTATAGACACTTGTCTTTGGAGTTTGCTATCAAGAACCGATAAGTACCTCAGATTGCAACGTTTTTTTAGAGCATGTTTATGCTCCCTTAAAAATGTCTCGGGCCCTTCACACTTAAGGCTTTTTAAAAACTTATTTTAATTATTCGTGCAGTGCATGGTTACCAGTTAACAATTTAGATGTGTAATTTTTACCTTTTTTTTGCTTTGTAATCAGATTTTTTTTTTTACTAAATCTTTATTTTTCCTTTTGACTTCTCATTTGAGCACAGTAAGAAGATCATAATATAGACACCAATAAGATTTTTGGAGTACAAACAAGAACTCTGTTTTTTATTAGGTGTACACTGTAAAGCGATGAAAATGGATTTGTGTTCATGTGGAATTTAACTTGTTTAATTTAACAATTAAAGCAAATATGGAATTTAGATAAATACCATACTCTTGTACTTTTGCATCATATTTCATTAAAAAAGTAAATAATAAAACCGGCATATAATTATTTTTGCATTTTTACCACATACTTAATGCAGGATGGGGAATTCGCTTAACCGTAGTTTTTTCTGTTCATGTTTTTTTTTCTTCTTTTTGTAAGAGTTGGAATTTCAGTGCTTTTAGAGAAGTCATGTTAAAGGGAATTTTATTTATTTATCTTTTTCCATACCTCTGAAAGCTCTGTAAAGGTTTTTTCTCCTCTACAATCTGCTTCATATCAATTTACTGTAGATTCTAGAAAAAACATTTCATTATTCATGTTTTGTACTGTTTATCAATTGGAAAATAGAGCATTTTGTGTTTATAAGTTTTCTTTTATCAATTTAAAATGTAGTTTACCATCATAAGGAAGATGTTTGTACAGAAAATGACAGTAATACTCTCTCTAAATTGCAGTCATATAATGTATGCATTAAAACTTTTGAGAAGCAATGACTAATTGTGATCCACCTAAAACAACATTAACATTCAGATGGTATGTTTAATATAAAATAAAACAAACTTATGAAATGTGTTTGGAAGTCATACTTGAGGTATTGTCAAACATTTTGGTGTGAAAGAACATTGAATACTAAATAATATATTTTTTAAATAAAACAAATATTGTAAAAATAAAGCGTTTGTAAAACAGTTTGATATATTATTAATAAAAAATGTGAGTAAAGACATGTAGATTAAACCGAAATTATCAGTAAAAACAAAAAGCTTGGGTTATAATAATATATTTTTTAACCTATATATTAATGTTCCAATAGAAGCTTGAGATACATGTATCATTAGTAAAATAAAAGAATTGATAGAAAGCAAACAAACGAATTAAAAAAGTACAATCAGTGATCGTTGTATGCTCAAGTATGCCCCCATGTGGATAGGATTAACAAGGCAACATAAAAAAACCTTCAAACAATAAATTAATCCTAATCAATCTGCAAGAAAACAATACTATTAGAAAAACTGATAGAACCAAATAAAAATAAACAGAACAGTTGACATTAGTGGAACTCTAAACTGTCAGGAGCTTCCACTGTAAACTGTAAAAGTCCAAATGCCTGGTTTCAATAGATTATAAAATAGATTTAAAAATTTAAAAATACAAAATCAACAAATCTTCACACTCTGTACTTATCTGTACTGTCTTTAACTGGCTCTCATCAAAGCAAAAAACAAGGTCAGCCCAGCAAAGGTCAGCATTCAATCACAGGGCATCAAAGAGACAACAGCTCACACCAACTCCAAAGGACAATTTAAAATGACCAAACATCCTAATGCATGTTTTGAACTGAGAAACAAAGGCAGAATAAACCTACATATGACAAGGAAGAACATGCAAACTTCAGAGATTAGGCATAAAAACAAAACAAATCAGAAAAGTATTTGTGTAATTTCCAGCGTTACCTCCAGTTTTAGTAACACATATATATATAACTCCATAGTTCCTAATCCAAGTCTCACTGACTTTGGAGAAACATTGTCCCATTCTTCTTCATGCAGTTCATTGAGATTCCCTTGTTCAAGTCTCTTTAAAATGTGTTGCATGCAGGGCTTCGAGAATAAAATGACGTCGTGTCCATACTTGTCACTGCTTTGATTTTGAACTTTTTTAGACTTATTTAAATTGCTTCTCACATGCTGTGCCAGAACTACTGCGTGATTGGTCAGATATTTCAAGTTGGTGTAGTTAATGTAAGCAAAAGATAAGTGCGTGAGAATGAAGCAAAGCCTCGTCTGAATTCTGTGAACAGACTCGGATCTGACAAGTGACTGTCCAAGTTTCCTTTACTTTCAAGTGTTCTTCTTTAGCCAACTCAATATCTACCATCCCTGCCATTGTTGCTATACTGTTATAGCTTTTCTTTATCAACATTGACATTCTTTCAGAAATGACTGATTCTGTACACCAAGTTCTCTCTGATGTTTTACAGGAGCACTTAAATAGACCTTGAAAAGCTTTGGTTTGTGCCTTTTTCCTTTGGCAAGGCTGTAGTCTTGGAACAGTCTGTTGGATCATTGTCTTGTTGAATGACACAGTTTTGACTGAGCTGTGGCTTCTGGACAGATGCCCTCATGTTTGTCTGTGAAATATTTTGGCTCATTGAGGAGTTCATGGTCATGTCACTGCAAGGTCTCTAAGTTCTGTTCAAAAGAAACCCAAGCTTGACTGTTTTGCTTGATTTGTTGGTCTGCTTTGGCAAAAATACATCACCATCATCTATACTTTTTCTTGCCAGTACAAAAGTCATTGTTCCATTTTTTTAGATGCTTTTCCCCAAGCCTTACTTTTTCTCCCATATTCACCTTTAGACCAAACCTGCAGTTTCCTGACCACTCCCTTGAACAAACTCCACTTGTTCACTTTTTTTCAATATTGTATTTGCTTTGCCATGTCTGCTCCCTGTCAGATGTTAAGGTCTACATAGCGCCTGGGTTTTGTGTTTCCCTGATCATTGTCTAACTTTGACGAAAAAAAAAAGTTTCTCTTTAACTCAAAATGATCTGGTAAAAGTTCTTCAATGGTATCACCGGGATTGATGTTTCAAAACTAAGTTTTCAAGCATTGCAGAAACATCTGCTTTTATATTTTTAAATTAATGCCAGTAAATCAAGCAATATTCAGGCTATCAAAGTCACTTTGAAGTGAAAGAGGAAAGCAGATTAAGTTAAGATACCCAATTGATTCTCTTGATGCAGGATGCATTTCTCAGTGTTACCCATGTTATTCTTTTAAACCTTTTTTGCTCTTCTGTTGCTAAATCTCTAAAAGTGGGATAAAAAAGATGCTGCATGTTTGGAATTCTACTGATAAGTGATCAATGCAATTTTTTGTTTGTAAAAAAAAAAGTTAAATCAAAGAATGCATGTGTTAATGTGCATAATATCTTTTAGAAAAAAAGTTTAAGTCTTAAAAATTATATATATGTTTCGCTATTTTCTTTCTTGCACATAACTGTCGTCTTTTTCCATGTAACCTTACTTAAATGTAACCGTACTTACCAAAAGAGAAGTGGAAATGCAAACCATGTTAAGGACTTTTTGCAAACTAAATGTTTTGAGGAATCATTTTTGTTTTGAGGGTTGAAGAAAAAATATAATAAAACCCAAGCAAACCATATACATAAATTGTACTGCCTAAAAAAACGATCATATAACCTATTAAATAGTATTTATTTTGTTATGACTCTTACAAGCTAACTGGTTCCTGTTTTTACTGAAGTAGGTCAAATGTTTTTGAGCATTGTTGTGTTTGATTGCTCTTAACGTTTATGACTGTCTTCCTAATTACATAACGTGGTTAGCTGGTCAACATTTATCAGTGGAATGGTCATCATCAAAGAACTACACAAATAATGTGATAAGATATATTTACTGATGAAAGCTTTGGATTAATACACGTCTGTAAGTCTTTGTCTTGTCTGCATGATCACAACTGCTCTGTCACTTAAAGTAGGCTAAACCAGCCTTTGTCAAGCTTTTTTTTTTTAAATGCATAGTCTGTTGAATTCTTTTGTCAAGTACTTTCTAAGAAATGCAAAGCAGTTTTTTTGTGTAGTATTTTTTTTCCACAAATACAATGCAAGGACCTTTACAAAAAGCTCAAAATAGGATAGCATAAAAGACAAGAACTCAACAAAAAAAAAGAAAAAAAATCTCTAACAAATTTTTGGAAATCCCATATCAATGATAGCACTGAATTTATAGTATTTTTTAAGTAACTTTTTGATTCTTCTATATCCAAATTACTGTACAGAAATTTGGGGAAACACATGTTAAACATACTTAAGTTCAAATTTTATTTTACAAAATAAGGCAACAAGAGTTATCTCTAGCAGTTACTACAGAGATACTTTTGATCCAATAATCAGAAAATTATAAATATTAAAATGTATTTCTTTTTAGCAAAGAATGTATCAACTTTTCTTAGATAGTCAGTGAGTGTCATTTATAAAAACTAAAGCGGAGTCATGAATATGACTGTTTTTTCAATTCAAATTAAAGCAAACATTTAATCAAACATTATACTGTTTAAGGAAATCGGTTTAAAAATATCTTTAAAGATAGGGTTATAAAAAAAACTGGGACAACCTCCTTACAAAACAAAACAAAAAACTACTGCTTAAGCCGTGAACGACAACATTTTGACCTATTGCGGCTCCTGTAGAAGCAGAACGAAGAACGATCACTGGTCCTTTGACGTGGAATATTTCCCTAAAGAGACGATGGAGGAGTAGAGGCGTGCAGGTCGAAGCCTTTACTTCCTAACTTCACATCCATAGACTGGGATTGTTTTAGCGTTTTTACCCAGCCAGGTGTGGGCTTCTCCGAGTTGACGAACAACAGTCAACGATAAACGTCTCCTTCCTCTTTCATTTTAGCTGCAATCATGATTAAAGCCATTTTAATTTTTAACAACCACGGGAAACCAAGACTTTCTAAATTCTACGAGCATTATGTGAGTAACAACAGCTTGCTATGTCATAAAAACGTCTTTAAAGACCTTATTGTAGCTAAATATTTTCTGTGTATTTGCCTAAGAAAAGGCTACGGTTAGCTTATTAAAATGTACACACTTTATTGTGTTTTTACTCGTTTAATGGGTATAAATTAAAATTACGATGAAAAGAAACTGTCAAATAGCAGTTTCCGTCGTAGCAATGTTCTTGTGCATGTATCCAAACGTGAAGTCCACGTAAATAATCCTTTGAAATATGAATAATTAAACGAGCGAAGGTTTCACGTTCAGGCTCGTGCGATAGAATCTCCTTTCTTCTGGTCTCGCGGGTTTTCACCGACACCCAGTTTTGGGAATGATCATTAGTAAGTTTATTGTGTTTGTTGTGTGTGTCACATGACTGAAACCACTTCCTTGTGAGTAACTCGTGTTCCCTTTAACCTTGCATCACTACATTGGGTTATCTTGAGTAGAAGTCAGGCAGCTGTGATTTGTCCGCAAGTCGCAGAAGGAGAAATGACAGATTTACATAGTAATACATCAAAGGCAAGCCATGTTCGCTTGATCCTCCTATAAGTGAATTTCAATCTGTATATTAAAATTACAATATCAAGAGGTAGGCCACTAGATACAATAGAGAAAGCCATCACTTTAATGAAAGTAGATGTGTTTATCTGTTTTTCAATGGTACAGATTAATATATATTATTGTCTTTTTCATTCTTTTGACTACTTAGCACACAAAAATAAATTTATTCTGAAGATTACTTGCTTAATTTTGTTGTCAAAAGCACAAAAAAACCACTGTTTCTTTTTAAAAATTGTTACAATTGTTGAAGTTGGTGATAAATCTACAAACATCATTTGAAATAATCCTGTTAGCAACAGTGGATTATACATTTTATGAGACTCCAGGTGGTGCACACGAGACAGGTGTCGCACTAAAAGCGCCAGAGGTATATTTGAACAGCCGCACCACCTTGTAAACACAGCTTAATCCAGACAAAACTGACCAATGAGGAGCATTTAAAATGTAAATGTCCAACATAAATAAATAATTTGATCTGCTTTCGCCTCTTAACAGAGGCAGACCTACATTTGTTTGTATTTGTGAAGGATCATTTCAAATTGATCGGATTACACGCGAGCCACACAATCGCCATCTGCTATATTCTAAGATGAGGTGTCGGCTTAGTAGCTGCCGGGATATAATATTTCATATGTTCACCAGAATGAGCCGTTCAACTTTTTTTGTTTGGTTTGCTGAAGTAACTGGCAGAGGCTATAAAAAAGTGTGTTTTTGCAGGGTGATAGTACTATAAATGCATTCTTATGAAGACAAAATGGTATCACCCCAATTTGTGCACATGTAATTCTTGATTTGTGTGTAATTTTGGATTTGCAAAGAGGAGCAGGAGCGGGAGGCCCTTCTAAACACCCACTATTTTCTCTTCATACATTCTGGTGTAATTGGTTGGTTGTATCAGCCATAAGCATAAAGGGGATTGTTTCTAGATGGGCAGAGCAAAACTAATTAAAACTGTAGATTTGAAAGCATTATCTTTCCATTATCTAATACCAACATAATGTTTCCTTGTATATTCTTACATATAAGCTTCTGACGCATTGTTGCTGTTGTTAAAATGGTTTTATAAGGCAACATGTAAAGAATGCATCCTTCTCTATTTATTAGCAGTGTATTACATGAAACAAACTTTATAAAACACTACCATATTATTTACTGTGCTGTAGTAAAGCTAAATGGTAGTGTGTCCTTTTTTAACACAGGTGTAAAGGAAAGTATATGAATAATGAATAAGCTTCATGTAAACCTGATATTGAATTTCTCTTAATTCCCATTGGAGAAGATATACTCACGCTGACCCTTAAGAGGCATTAGTATTTAGAGTATTTTCTCACAGTTTTTACAAATTGTTTAGCCAGAAAAAAAACCAAGTTGATACATTTGTTTGTGTTTAAGTTATAGATTGCAGAGAACAAGCTGTTTATCATAGGTCACCTGACTCAGATTCAATTAGGAGCCCAGAACTCTAGAAAAAAACAACAAAAGTAGTTCCAAGGTTCATTTCTGTGCTGTTGCAGCCTCACTTCTGCGATTGTTGGTGCCATGAAGCTGTGAGGACGGCTAAAGCTGCAGGTCTCATGCTAAACGTCACATGGTCTCTTCAGACTTCCAGGCATCTGCAGTGCACACAGCTCACTCTCCTTTTGCTCACTGACCTCATATGGACTTGGAGAGGACATTAGCAGCCTTTGGTTAGACTGGCCACTGTTGAGTTTTCACCAATAGATATCACATTAGCAATAAATTCCCTGTAAGTTTATTTTGTTCTTTGTATCCGCATCTTTATTATGTTTATCATGTTAAAGCAAAAAGACAGAAGTAGATGAAGGACTCTTTTTTTTTTTTTTTTTTAGAAACCTTTTTTAGAAGGTCAAATAGAAATGCCTTTAGCTCTGATAACCGTTGTCAGCCTGTCAAAATTCGCTCTTTCTGGCTGACTGGATGATAAACAACTTGCAGAAAGTGTGGAAAATCATTCACAAAGACAGGTGAAATGTTTTTTTTCAGCTCATTCTGGATTTATTCAAACAAGTATGTACAAGAACAGGAGTTATTCACCATCTTGTTGTTGTTTAATGATGCTTGTTTATCCGTTTCATCTTACAGAATGAAGACACGGAGCAACAGATCATAAGGGAAACGTTCCACTTGGTCTCAAAAAGAGATGAAAATGTCTGCAATTTCTTAGAAGGAGAAATGTAAGTTTTGAAATGCTAATGTGTGGGAATGAAATAGAAGCAGAAGTAACATGATTTTCAAAATCAGTGCAATAGAATTCTGTCCAATCATAAAGCAGAGTAAAAGACCCACTCAGATGAAAATTGTGATTTTTTTAATGTGTTTATTGTGACATTCTTTTGATTATTTAGGACACATGTTAAGATAATTAAACATAAAATGGCATTTCAGGATCAGATGAAAAAATACCTTTTGAAAAAGAGTGTATTTGTGACGTAGAAAAAACACTGCTGGGGCTGAACTACTACCGCTCTGCAGAAACTATATCCTAGAAGATGACAGAGGTTCTTTGTGCAGTTTTTCTTCAGTGACTTCCTCAAAGTTACAACACTTTCTGTGGAAAAAGAAAACCGTTGATGAGCTCTTGTCAAAGCCAGCGACAAGTTTTATCTCTTCCCTTCTTATCTCTTGTTATTAGGATATCTTGCAGGCAATCTTTACACCCCTGACTGAAAACATCCTGTTTTTTGCTCCCTCAGATTTCTCAGTGTCATAACATGTTTACCTTATTATATTAGGTTGGGCGATTGATAAAGAGCGCTTTTCTTTCTGCTTGTTGTAAAGAATTGTACCTTCTTTGCAGCCTTTTCCAAGAGAAAGTAATAAAACCTGAAGAGAAGAGTTTCAGGAAATGTGCTGTAAAAGAATGTTTGTTTGATTTGTTGCAATATTTTTACTTAAGTTGTCATAATTTTTTTCTGTGTTCCAGGCTTATCGGGGGATCGGACTACAAGCTGATCTACAGACACTATGCCACATTGTACTTTGTGTTTTGTGTTGACTCTTCAGAGAGCGAATTAGGCATTTTAGACTTAATCCAGGTAAAAAAAAAAAAACGACTTTTAGAAGAATTTATGCTCCTTTGTTAGCTATGCTACAACTCTTCTCTTCTTTTGACAGGTATTTGTAGAAACGTTGGACAAATGCTTTGAAAATGTTTGTGAACTTGACTTAATTTTCCACGTAGACAAGGTAGGAACATTTTTCACCTCTGTGATGTAACATGTTTATTAGACTGTTTCAACCTACTAATCTCTTTGACCCTTTTCATTGTAATAATTTCCCGTCGTCATTATTATTGCCCGTTATTATCCGATGACCTTCTGTTGTGCAACTGCAGGAACTTGTTGAGTAAACCATAAATACCATAGTGCTTTAAAGTTTCGGAAAATAGAGAAACCTTTAAACCAACATTAAGTTTAGCCTGTTTTCATTTTGTTAAGGAAGTTTGTCTAAACTTTTTTTGTTAAAAATCAGGGAAATCTTATAGAAACGTCAAATAAGTGTTGCTTAAAGGCGCGCCGATGTAATTTGGTTTTATTCCTTCAGGTCCACAATATTCTTGCTGAAATGGTGATGGGTGGAATGGTCTTAGAGACCAACATGAACGAAATTATCACACAGGTGGATGCCCAAAACAAGATGGAGAAAGCTGAGGTATGAGGTTATCTGCCACTTCTTTCTTTCCTCTGCCTCCCTGAGGAATGTTGCACAGTATGCAGGCATGTCTGTACGCTGCACTCTGCATGCTACTCTGTGGATGCTCCCCACCTTCTCGAGTGTTTTTTGCTCTTTTCTGGCCTCTTCTTTGGCTGCTTCTCTGCTCTCAACGCAGCTCAAACCTCTATAGATTCTCTACTCAAATCCAAATATACATAAATTCTGCAAAAACCTGTTCTACACCACTGGTCAAGTCACCTGCAGAATCAGTGACCATTAAAACTTCCTAATCATTGAATGACATTCAGCTACATACTCATGTTGAGGGGAAATTTAGGAGTTTAAGATACTTTTCCTGATGTGATAATTATTAAAGTCACTGTCTTTGCTCAGATATCTGTTCTCTGCAAGTACGTTTGTTTGTTTTTCATGCAGCTTCTTTCAGAAATCGGCTTTCTTCTCTCTGTTGGAAAGACAGACAGCCAGAGACAATTTCTCAATTTTTTCAGCTCAATGTGGATTATAGCCTCTGACATTTATCAAGCACATTGTGTAATATCTACACACTTAGTCAGCAATTTGCAAATACTTTGTTTCCCGTTGAGAAACTATCCTTTGCAAAATGTGTACCGTATTTTTTCGGATTATAAGTCACTTTTTTTTTTTCTTAGTTTGTCCGGGGCTGTGACTTATATTAGATTTTTTTTTTTTAAACAAATAGCAACAACTGCTGGAGGGCATTGTAGATGTGTGTATCAGTATTTGCTGCTGACAACAACACAGTAGAAGACATGCTGCTCAGTCTTACGCTGGGCTTGACGGAATTGTTTCTAAAGTGACACAGAGGACGAAAAATTCAACAGATCTAGTGATTTAAAGTGATATAAAGAGGTCAGTTGCATGTTCTTTATGCTATGGTTATCTGAATGATTGTTCATATGTTGTGCAACTACTAAATTCCTCTTACTTTTCATAAAACAAAATTATCATCAATCTGTTAAGATTGTGAAGCGTGCATATATTTAGTATATTATAATGATCTACTCCAGTATGATTTGCTTTTCGAGATGTAATGTCCGTTCTTGTTCCTGTATTTTGTTACTTTTCTCCCAAAAGTGCGACTTGTGTATGATTTTTCTTCTTTGCTATCCATTTTTTGCTGCTGCGACTTATATTCCAGAGCGACTTATAGTCCAAAAAAGCTCAAAAGATCAAGTCAATGTTTATATTGTTATATTTTTCAGAGGCTGTTCAGCTGTTTTTGCTAACTGTAGGGTTCTGATGTGTAACAATCTGGGCTGCACTGTTGGGTTTAACCCAAAAAAGCTTCTTGTTAAACTGAAATTGTGCAAGGAGAGTCTTTTACTGTTCTTGTATCATCGTAGCTGCTCTGTCTCTTCGCTTCTGGACCTATCGTAAACCACAGAACGCTCAGAACCAGGTACTTTTCAAAGAACAGTGCCTGCCGAGTCTTCTTACAAAAAAACTGATTCAGTGGCAGTAGTCATTTTTTACATTTACCGGAATCTTTCACATCAATGTTGTTGAACCAAAAGCAACTGCAGAATTGAGTGGAAGTATCAGCATTACGTTTGCATATGTGGTGTATGATGGGTCCTATCACTTTCTGTGGAGATAAAACTGTTATTACTTTAATCTGCTTTAACATTCCTCATTCCTCTTTTTTCCTGACCCTGTCCAGTTCTTTCCATTCTTCTCTCTCTTTACAGACGTTTATCTTTCAGTCTACCAGGCAGGACAGGTAGACACAGGTACTGCTAAATTTACAACCAAACACACTAACTCTAACTTAGCCTCCCTTTGAGTCTCTCCACACGCCCCCCCCACCCCATGTAATTTTAACAAGAAGAAGGAATCTTTCATGCCAGACCCAAAAGTATTGCAGGTTCTTTTCAAAATTCTTAAAATACAGAATAATATTCCGAACTTGTCACATTTGATTGTGCCAAAAACGATAATCTTAATAAAAAATTGTAAACTCATGTTCTGCAGATTAGTATTGACCTTTTGTTGGCAGGAACATTGCATAATTGCATTTTGATGTTGGGTTAACCTTTTTAAATGAAGTATCTCCTCCTTACTGCCAGTTTCGAAACGTATTTGTCCAGATTAGATTCGTTTGTTTTTCTCAATTTATATCCAAGACAGAAAAAATAAAAATAATATGTCAAAGTAATCAAGCTGGTATTGTTTTTTTTTTTTTTTCACTGCCCTACTTTAAGGTGTCCTCAATCATCAGGGTTTAGTGTTTGTTTCTCCAAGCTTCTGACATGTTACATGTGTAGCAGTGCCTTTCATATTGGCTCTGGACTCATAAACTTTCTTTTTTTTACAAACATGATGCTCAAACTATTTTTAAGATAAAATTTTCAGTTCACCAAAAGGCAATCCAAGGATTCTCACTTTTTTCTAAAATAGATTTATTGGTCATTTCAATAGATTTTAGCTGCAATGTGTTTGTCACACACAACCAAGGGTAAGGAAGGAAGGAGGTCTTTATGTCAAAAACTTCCATTTGTTCACCCTCAAAGGACACATTTCTTTAAAATCATCAAATTAAACATCCACTTTGATCATCTTTTAATCTATTTTCAAAGCGTTCGCAGTGGTCTTTTAGTTATGATTATAAATTAAATTAAAACAAAATTGTGCTGTTTTTAAGAACATAGTTTCCGCAGAACGGCAGTACTTATTTAGAAAGTTGTCTCTGAGTTGTGGGCAGGATTGTTAGCACGGAGCAACCCCACCCCCCTTCCCATCACCTATAACTGAAATCTGTTTACGTCCTCTCTTGCTAGCCTACAGTCTCTTACACTCCTGAAATTACATTACCAGTGCAACAAAAATGGCGAGCAATAATACATTTGTCCAGCTGTACAGTTTTGAGCCAGATGCCAGCTGACGAGGAAGGCGTACATGGGTCTATTTGTCCGCAGGTGGATGCATCAGAATAGAGCGGAGCAGGGACTTTGTGGCCCACCCAGCATATTTTTTACGTCCCAAATAAACTCATTTTCAGACTGCAATTTTTTTCGTGTGCTCCTGATTCACAGCAATTTGAATAAATAGACACTCAGAAATGCAATTTTAAGTTTAATTTTCTTAACATATGTCCTCCATCATCAGAAAAAGGGTACAAGAACATGTTAAAAACACTAAACATACAATTTTCTTCAGAGTGAGTCTTTAAACATCAGTGAAATGAAGAACTGCAGCACACGCATTAGCTGTTCACACAGTTACCCAAAATGAATTCACTGGTAGACATTAGGAGGTCTTTATCTTCGCATTTTGTTTTTTGTCTACTAATCCCCAAAGGAGCATTGTTCACATTTTTTCTGATCAAATGAAAAATATTTTTAAAAAGTTAAATTTTTCTTTATTCCACTTAGGTCATTTATGTTAATCATTTGGCTCTTTGATTAATATCCTTGACAAATGAAAGTCTCTGAAATTTGACATAAAGTGCCACGTGGAAAAATGAAACAAAGAAATTACAGGTCCCTAAAGAATTAAAAAAAAATTTGTTGGCTTGAAACAGTCTTGGAATTAAAACCTACAGCATACAATCGAACAACCTCGTGGGCGCTTCCTTCTAACAAATGCATGACTTAAAGACAGTGAAAAAGATTAATTACTTTAATACTTTTACCCCAGAAAAACAACTTTTATCTAAATCGGTTTGGTGTATTTCTTAGATTAACACGCTTCTGTTGGAAATACTTGGAATGTTTTTGGGTCTGTCGATAAAGATTTATTTTTAACCTCTCTTAACAGTAGTGGTTCTCCAAAGTCTGCTCACACCCGACTAAAAAAACTAATATCATTCAGTTTCCACAGATGTGAAATTGCTCCAGACAAGCTACCTTGATGCCCTTGAATTTTGTGTATTACATTCACCATTGAGATTCACTGTTGGAGGGTACAGAGTAATATTCTCATAGCAGTTTAGCAGCTTTAGGCTTCAAACCTTCTCATTTACTTAAACAGTGTATGTGGTGCAGCACTCTCTTTCCTCTGTTCCAACTATGCATTTAGACAGAAACATGCTGTAATGTTTAGGCTCCTCTGAGGTCATTTAACCCAGGAAAGGTAAAGTATCACCTGTCCTATAATTATTGTTATGATAAAGAGTTAAAACATACATTCTTTACATGCATCTATCCAAACATAAGCTTCCATCTTCATATCCAGATCCATTTTTCTGTTTTACCAAATTCTTTTCTTTGCACCCTTGCCCTTATTGGTCCCGAAGAGTCCAGTAGGGTCCTTGACTGAGCATATACGCCCTTTGTTTCTGTAATCAATGTCCTGTAGTGCTCAAAACATCAGATTTAGTAGTCTTGTACACTATGTCCCCACAGTTGACCCTTAATTGGCTCTGGTTGTGATGTTCATTTTTCTAGAAATGAGTAATGCATGTGCATAAGAAGCTACAAGGCATCTGAATGTGTGTTTGCACATGTCGTCTGTCTCAGTGCTTTTTGCATTTTGTAAGCAGTAGTTTCTCGTCCAGGTGTTCGTGCAGCTCTGTTTGTCTTGTATTCATTGTTTATATTTTTTTGGTTCTTTGCTTCACTGCTTTGTTTCTTATCAAGCCTCTTGTGTGTTTTGTATTTGCTTCGTCTGTGTGTAGGCCGGTATTGCAGGAGCACCCGCTCGTGCTGTATCAGCTGTGAAGAACATGAACCTGCCGGAAATGCCCAGAAACATCAACATTGGTGACATCAGCATAAAAGTGCCAAATTTACCTTCCTTCAAGTAGTGGCAGCGAGATCCAGAACCTGCAGATGTCCACCACTGTTTACCAAGAAGTAATCTGTTTACCAACACCTAACTTAAATCCAAAAAATTAGAAGGTACTGAGTGATTTGACACTCCCTTTATTTCTATTTTTTTCAGTTTAAATATTAATGTTGAAGAGTTTTAGCTGTTTGAAAGAAAAAAATATCTATATATCTATATAATTATTTGTGATACATTCCTGACAGGAGTTATTCTCATTACATTCAGATTTACCAGTACAGACCTATTGCAGTTTCTGACTTAAATCATTTTACTTGAACAAATGTTTCACTCTAAAGAAAAATCAAGACAATTTTGTGGCCTTTAGGTTGTATTTGGTTGTTTTCTTTAGCTTCAGATCAGAAAAGTCAACCAAAAAAGACTTAAATGGGATTGTATCCATTTCAAAATGAGGAAAAGATCTCCTGAAGTTTAATTATGAAAATACTGAATAAAAACATTGGGTAACATTTCAGATACTGTCTGACAAATATGGCTTTATTGTTTGTGTATTTGCTGACAGAAACTTTTTTTCCCCTTATTTTTGCACAATTTTTAAAAAATATGAATCATCTCTTATCAGATTTTTCTTAGTTCTTATCTATTGCTTTTCTTTTTCAACAATAAATTATGAAAACCCATCTTTGCTGTTTTTTTTGTTTTTTGTTATTGATGTGTTTTATGTACTCCTTTGCATCTAAAGTATCCAAAATGTTCTTTATCATGTGTGAAACTTTATCTGATTAAAGAATCACAAAAAAAGCTAATAGGTTTTGCCAATTTTTATAATTCAGTTTTTGGAGTTTCAAAAGACTAGGAAGCTAAATTGTAGATGTCCTGGTGAACAAAGCTGAACAGTTCTATTAAATCTGGGGACCTTAAAAAAATTATTAATGTTGTTTGTGTTATGCTATTTATTTATTTATTTTTACTTTAACCTTTATTTAACCAGGTGAAACCTATTGAGATCACGTCACATAAATAATGTTACAGTATAATACATATATAAAACAAAACAATGACTTTGGAATATTTATAAAGTATAATTAAAATATAATACAATATAAATTTCTAGCATCAAATTGTTAATAATGTTAATGGCAAATTGTTAATTATATAATTCTAGCTCTTTTTGAATAAAATGTGAGAAGAAGTTGTGATTACAGTCAAGTTTAAATTTCAGTAAAATTGTCATTTTTCATTCATAATGATTTCCTGTGTTCTATTAGAACTTTATAAAAAAAAAGTGACCAGAAGTTTGAAACAGTTTGAAAACATAAATGATAAAATATGATAAGCTTTCACAATAGTACCCCCATCAGTTACAGTGAAGTATCAGTTAAGTATTTTTCATTCACAGATTCTTCAAGTTTTCCCTTCTTAAAACGCTGAGAGAGGTCTACAATATTCATCAGAGATACACTTCAGCTGTGTGAGGCAGAATGTAAGAAAAGAATCCAGGAAATCACATTTGAGACAACACTAGATTGCCCTTTCAAATTTTTGTAAAGGAATGTGCCGCTCTCAAAAGCAGTGAACTACATTATGATACTGGATTAGGATGCCACCTGTCACCCTGCTTTGATGCAAAATAAAGTGAAAATGATTGAGAACAACACCTTAGCAGGAAACTGAAATGACTGACAGGCACAAAGGTTGGCAACTTGCTGCAAAGTGGACCTCCAAAGTTCATGTGATCATCAGGTTAGCTCAAGAATCACCAAGTGCAATGCAGTGCCAGATGCAATGGTGGGAAGTACACTGCCAATGCAAGTGGAGACGTTCTCTAGAGACACAGAAACATGTCATCTGTTTTAATTGGATGGACACGTGTGGGTTATGTGGTTGCCATGAAAATGACCTTTTTGACTTTATTGTGCTTTTTGATTCAATTTTGATTCATAGTGCTTTGCAAGAATCTTTGCATTTCTTCTATTCTCACATTTTCTGTTTCCAAATCACAGTGGATCCTGGCAGGTGTCCCCATCCTCTTTTCAACTTCTGTGATGAAATAACCAGTGAAGGAAGATGGCAGCCTATTCCCTCTGCTTAGTGAGCTCACACTTAGATTATTCATTCATTCATGTTCCAATCCGCTTTATCCCTTTCGGGGTCACGGGGTTGCCGGAGCCTAACCCGGCTATTCATGGGCGAAGGCAGGGTACACCCCTGGACTGGTCGCCAGTCTGTCGCAGGGGCCACAATCACACACCCATACACACTCACATTCACACCTAGGGACAATTTAGAGTAACCAATTAACCTATGAAGCATGTTTTTGAACGGTGGGAGGAAGCCGGAGTACCCGGAGAAAACCCACGCATGCACAGGGAGAACATGCAAACTCCACACAGAAAGGTCCCTCAGCCAGGACTTGAACCAGGAACCTTCTTGCTGTGAGGCAGGAGCGCTAACCACTGCGCCACCGTGCAGCCCGGGCTTAGATTAGATTAATATATTTATATTGACATGCTAAAATGGCAGGTTCTCTATTATTGTTATGTTTATTGTCCGCTATTTGTGCCATATTCATGCTCTTAGCATTAACATGTTTAATCAAATTTCAACACCAATTAGTTGCTAGCAGGCTACTAGAAGTTAGAAGCTGGAGAAAGTATGATGCACTGGGGTTTGGTCCTCTATAACGTCTCTTCTTTATTCTTTATCAATTACCCAGTACTATATTTTATTTAGTTCATCATGCCTCTGTTTGGTTCAGTGCGATTCATATGTTGTCCCTCTTTCCCACTACCCCCCTATGGGAGCGGTAGAGATTCCGGTGGATCGTCTGTGCTCTTGTTCCTTGCCTGGACCTCTGGCTTGTCTCACGTCTCAGAGGGGGGGAGTTTCCAGGCAGATCTTCTGTGCTCCTGTCTTTGGCCGTGGACCGCGCCTCTGGCTTGTCTCGCATCATCAGCTGCCCCACAGTTTCATCTGGATGAAGCCCATCTGCTACACTATTCAAACATGTAGTTGTTGTTCAAACGTAGTTTTAGAGTTAGATTCTTAGAATTCTTCCTTAACAGTTCATAGCACATCGCCTGTCCGTCCTGGGAGAGGATCCCTCCTTCATGTGGGAATCCCTGAGGTTTCTTATTTTTTTTCCCAAGATAGGGTTTTTTGTTAATGAGTTTTTGCTCACCGAGAAGGAAGGTCTAAGGGCAGGGATGTCAGTTTAGCTTAGTTTGGTTAATTTAGTTTAACAACCAGCTATTGTTTATATTTTTATGACTGACTTTATTTTCTTTGTGTAAATACTGGTACAAAGCCCATTAAGACAGCTATGGTTGTGATTTTGGGCTATATAAATAAAACAATTGAATTGAAACGTATTCAGAAAGATAAAGTTGTATTCATGAAGACAAAGTTCAAGTTCAAAGGTTGTGCACAAATTAATACTTTGTGCACAACTTAGCAAAAAAAAAAAAAAATGAATACAACGGTTTTTTTTTACGTTTGGCATGTCTGTTTTGAATACAATTTGTTTTTATGTTGAATACGACTCTTGCTTGTCTTGAATACGAATTTCTCCTGTTAACAAACTATCAAAAACACGTTACGAGGTCACAGGCATATAAATTGAAATTCACTGCGCATCTTTACTGCGCAGCAGGGACTGTCACGTGAGTGTCACCCGGAAGTTGAAGTGTCAACAGTTAGAATGCTGCTTCTTTGACACTTATGGTTTTACGAAATACAGGGAAAAAAAAAACCGGGAAATAATGGCTTCTGTTTTAAAAGAAACACAGAGGTGAGTCCGTTCCTATTTAATTCACAAACAACCAAGTCTTCTAATTGCTAACCTTATGCGTAAAACACCTTAGAGCCAAAGGTAACACAACACACATTAGCAACATGCTAATGCTAAAAGTGGCTTCAAAAAATGAATGCACTTCAAATTTGCCCGCCCTCCTTTATTTAGTTTTGTTGATAATAACGTGACCATATTTTGTTTATTATTTACTTTGATTGTAACAGTCTAAATAAAAGTGGGATTTAGTGATGAACCTCAATTCTGTGCTGGGGGAAGGAGAGGAAGTCTGAGTTCAGTGAAACATGAATATTTTCATAGTCATTCGTACTGGTTTCAGACAAAAAAAAAAACAAAAAAAAAAAAAAAACACGAGGAGAAGCAGGATTCGTTCACTTTACAGTAATGGCTCATCAACTCATTTCCTCAATCACATCGATGGGAAGCTTCTACGTTGATATCATAAACAAAGAAAACCTTTAATTAGTCAAGACACAACCTGATTACCCTAATTAGATAATTTAAGTAATGAAATGTAAATAGAGACTCCACACTGCGAAGTCTATTTTTCAACTAATTCAAACTTCTAAAAAAGGTGATGTTTTTTTTTTTTTTTAAATTTACCTGTTTAGTTCTACATTTAGATTACATTTTCTTCTGCTACAATTTAATGTCTATGTGCCACAGAAAGCGTATATTTGATATATATATATATATATTTTACAAAGAAGTTCGATCTCTGAGAACATTTTTCTACAAGGTTTCATTTTCTTGTTAGTTTTTTTTTATAGCTTTATATCACGAATGACTACAAACACTGAAGCTTTTGACTTACTGCAAAGAAACTGCTGCCATTTTGATAAGCTAAAGGGAGTTTCTAAAGCACATGTAGCACTTACACCATTTATTTATGCATATCCTCAATTTTGGTTGCTTCGCACAGTTCACACTTAATTTGCTGTTCGTATTTACCCTGAGCTGCACAGAGCAGTGGTTCACACTTATTGTTTGTGTATATATAAATACAGAAAAGCATCTTTATTTTTATAAAAACTATAAATTTGCATTCTAATCTTTTTTTTTTTCAATGTAGAGGTCTGAACCCATACTGGATCACTGTTTTTAACACTTGTGACGGTTGTGTCTAAACAGCATTAAAGAGGCTGTGACCTTCATCAATGCAGTTGAAGTGAATAAATTCTCCAAGCTCATCTCACGGATCATTCAAAAGCTTCATCTGAAGGTACAGGAGTTGTTTATTCTTGTGAGCTGGTGTGTCAGAAAGAGCTGTCCATACACAATGACTGTTGAGCATCAGTCAGGCGCAGCTTTAACAAGTTAACACATGTGAAGTGCTGTTGTTTATCCCACTAGAGATGCTGTCCAGCTTTCTTTATAACTCCTGAGATGGTTGTCTTCACTGACATTGTTTGGACCTGTAAAATGCTCTATGAGGATGCAATAAAATATTGACAAATGTATTTTTAATTAATGATACTTGTGATCATAAAAGTTTTGCCTTCAACCAGAAGATTTGACACTGTGTTGTGCTTATTTCACCTGTTTCACCATATTTCCATTGAATGATACCTGTGTTTAAAACTTTGCCTTATTTTGTGTGAAACTTTAAAGTGTTGATGCTAATGCTAAAGTGTTGAATATGCGCAAAAATGCGGCCTTTCGGTTTTACTTGTTGAAAGTAAAAATTATGGATGGGTAGTTTTTGACAGTACTAGTAACTGGGATTTGTTTTCTTCACAGGGAGAGAGAACATTCAGTGAAGAAGAAGAGGAAAAACTCCAGATTGCTCTCTCATTGGATAAACATGGTCTAAATTTAGTCCTGGAAACAACTGCTTTTGTACTCGAGCAGGTATGTTTTTGACCTTTTTGACAGATAGTGTATTTAGTGTAGTCAGTATAAATGTATAGTATGTTATACTGTCTGTTATACTGTTAATAAAGGTTACTTTTTAAAATTGTTTAATTTTTTTTATTTAAAACTAATGAAAGAAGACCTAATAAAATTAGTTGTGCATGATTGGACTGATTTGTTGTACTAAAGAAACAAAAATATAATTCATTTGAATTTTAGTGCCTGTTTTTTAAGTCTTAACTATTATTCACATTAGGTAATTAGAATGACTAAATATTGGTTTTGTTGTAAAAATAATAAATTGCAGCTTAAACTTTGCCTAATAATATGTAATTTAAAAAGATTAAAGTGACTGTGACTAGACGTGCAAATTATTTTTACCCTTAAAACAATACCCTGCATTTCCAGCAGGGGTCACTGTTGTACTGTCGATGAGTGTGAAAGTGTGTTTTTAGTGTTTTGATCACATTGGTTTCATTGTTCCTGGAAGTGCACAGTAGTTTAATCTTTTATTGTCTGTTACCTACTGTCTTCTGGTTTTAGGCAGCTTATCATAACATAAAGCCGGCGTCTCTGCATCAGCAACTGGAGGGGATTCATGTGAGCCCAGAAAAGGCTGAGGTTTTTGCACAGGCCTGGGCCTCAGCTGGACCTGACATGGTGGAGAAGCTAAAACGTAACATTTTTGCTCCTAAGAAGGTAATTAGATAGGATCTCTCTTTTTATGCAGATTATGTCAAGTATGTGGGAGGTAGCAATATCTGTTCTAATGTAACACAATTCAATGAATAAATTCTTCTGTACAATATGTTTGTACAGTTGTGTAAATTACATCAATTCTTAAAGACTCACAACAATCATTTTTTAAAAATCTTTTTACAAAGTGTTCCAAGTGGTCTGTCTTTTAATTAGGAATATGCCATTTTTAACCTAAATTTAAAAACCTGTGTCGTTTTCGAGGACATTTTTTCTTCAGAGCAACAATGGTTGATTAGAAATTCACCTCCAAGTTGTGGACGGGACTGTTGGTGCAAAGCAAACTCTGTACCCCCTTCCCCTCCCCGCAGCTGGGAGCTCTCTGTTTGCAATCTCTCCCTCTAGTTTACAGCCCGTCACAACCCCAACCTAAAATTACCGGTTCAACAAAAATGGTGAGCAATTTTGGAGCCTCCTAGCTGTCCAATTTTGAGCTGGATTCCAGCTCGGATGAGGAAAACGAAGACGTACACGGATCTGGTCGTCTACAAGTGGTGGGATCAAAACAGAGTGAAGCAAGAAGCTTGTGGCCTACCCTGCCTCTTTTTAATAAAGCGTTTATTTGTCTGCTAGCTCAGTTGGTTGGATGCTTGACTAGCACACAAGATTTAGGGTTCGATTCCCAGGATGCACAATGAGCTTAATCCAGTGTTGGTCTTTAGGCAAGACCTTTTACACTACTGCCAAACTAGGAGGACCAAAGTCTGGGTCTCCCTGTACCGGTCCCCAGCTCGGATAGAATATCAGGTTGTATCAAGGGTCAGGAAGGGTATCTGGTGTAAAACTCTGCCATCCACCTGTGCAAATCAGTGAAAAGCTGTTTTGCCATGACGTCCCCTGAAGGGATAAGCCGAAAGGTGAACAACATTTTTTTGTCTGCTCCTGATTCACAACGTTTTGAATAAAGAAATACTCCAAAAAAAATCAAATTATTAAGCTTAATTTTCTTAATTTATGCCCTTCATCTTTGGAAAAATGCCACGGAAAAACATCAAAAGCACAATTTTCATCGGAGTGGGTTTTTAATACCATTTGTATCACAGAATGCACATTTGTGTGATAAAGTCAAAATCTCTATTTGCATTTTTTGATGGTAAATTGTTGCATTATATTAAAATGAGGTTTTAAAATGTTTTTATTTTTTATTTTTGATATATTTAGAATAAACAAAGGTCTATAACTTAGTTTTAAGAAAATATAAAAATATTACCATTTTGATGCTAAAAAAGACACTTTGTTGAAGTTTAGTTGATACTAGACCTACTCTGTTGTTTTAAAGCAAATTGTACACGTGAGCCTATAAAAGTGGGCAACAGAAATACACACTTGTCATTTTTAAGTGGCAAGAAGATGATTAATGCTCCTGAGAAGGCATGTGACTGCATCCAATTGGATCAAATGAACCATGAAAAACCAAACTATTTTATTTTTGTCATACACTCATCATTTTTAGTTGATTTTAAGATGGTGAGCAACTTGTATGGCTCTAGGTAGCACTGGAGGCTTTACAATAATCTTTCCTCTGTTGTTCAACAAATTAGTGACGCCAACTCATTGTTTCTTTCTCAAATCTACTGACAGAAAGGTATGTGATGAAATGTTCCTGTTTTTGTGGTGATTGGCAGTAAACAGCAAGGATCTCTTTGACGAAATGCTTTTTTATCTAAAAAAAAAACATCCTTTCAGAAATGTTTTTGTATATAGTGCAATAGGAAACCAATTGAGAAAAGTACCTATCAAACATTAAACCAAATGTTCTTGTTTTAGTGAATGAAATTCTCATGCATTTAGTTTGATTTATTTTCTTATACTGGAATGAAATTGAATCACATAATGGAGCTGTGACGTCAAAGACTTGAAAAATGTGGCCAAGCCGTTCCCTTCCTCACACCTGTCCTGATGCTGTGGAAGCATCCAAACCCAATAATTCACATCTGGTTTATTATTATTATGGCCTCTGTCTGCATCATAAAACACTTAAGTGCCTTGCCTTGACTCAGCACTTCTAATTCATCACACGGCTGCCGCTGACTGATAAAAATTCCCCTCTGTAAATCACACCAGCAGGTGGGAGGTTGCTGAGATTAGTGTGACGGGACACTATAAGCTTTAAAATCCCATGGACTCATAACATGTTGGCTGCTTTGGGATAAAAGGGTTGGACAGAGGTCACAAGAAACCCAAAAGCCTGGGTTTTAGGACAACTGGTCAAAATTAAATACAAATTTTTGTGTTAAAATGATCAACTTGTGGAAATATCTGTTGGATGCCATTTGTTTATAGGATTTATAAAGTTTAAAGTTTAGATTGTCTTAAAGTTTGTGACAAAAAGTAAAACATTCAGTTACATGAATCACAATTCTGTCCATATCCTTCCAACAAGGTCTGATTGTATTAACTGTATAATAACAGCCTTTATAAGTGACCAGACCAGATTCAATTGAATGATTTTCAGTGTAAACTCTGGATCGAGGAAGCAGAAGATGACAGTGGAGAGGAAACTCCTCAAAGGAAGATGGGAAGAAACCACCAGCACACCCAGACTCAGTAAAGGCGACAATCTGCCATGGGCAGCCACGGGCCAGAAATAAAATGAAGAAAAAGTCTGGAAAAAATCTTTTGTCAACAATAAATCTGGGTTTATATGAAAAGTTACATATTATTAATGATTAAATGCTCATTGTATATTTCTAAATGTAAATCATGTTATCTTATTTAGAAGTACATGCCATTGTGGTTTTGATTACAGAAGCAAAAACCTGCTGTCTTTAAGGCTCCGAAGGTCAAGTTAGTAGCCACAGGTTGTTGCCACAGGTTTAATGGCTTTTAACAGAATTTAGCTAATCACAATAAACTTTAGTTCCTAGAAATTGATGGGGGGCTATAGATTATTGATTTCATGACAGGAGCTTGCAATCTCACAGAAATTTAAACCCTTGTGGCACTAGGCCCACGGGCCGGACTTTGGACATGCCTGTTCTAGTGGATAATGAAAAATAGAATCTCAAAATTATCTATCTTGTTTGGGGGAAATTCCTGCGCTCTCTATAAGTAGTTCAAAGACTCAGTTTCAGATGCTAAAAATCCCGTGAACTGCACCGCAGAACCTGGTAACTGAAACACAGAAAATTCAAATTCTGATACTTCTTTTTTTAAAACACTTTTCACAACCGTCTCCTGGTTTGTCCCTGTCGGCACAGTTCATTAAAGAGAAGCAACGATCTGTCTTTCAATGTTCATGTCACCTCATTTGACTGCTCTCAGTATGTTACTGAAGGTTGTTCTTCATCCCAGTGATGTTGTCTTGAATTCATGGCATCTGGACTTCAAGAAACATTTCCACACTTATCCAAGTGTCTTCATCAATCTCTCAGTTTGTGTATGCTGTATATTGTAATTTAAAAGTTTCTGCTTTTCTCACTAATATCCCTGATGCTTTTCTTTAACATGAAACAGAAAAAGATGAAAAAAATGAGAAACTTTTATTGATTAACAGTGTAAGGACAATTCCTGGTCTTAGTGAAATCCACTTGCAGTGTATTTATGAAACAGATGTGATAAAACAGATTTTCCGTTTGTCTTCTAGCTGGATTATGTTGGCTGGCAGTTGAATCTACAGATGGCCCAGTCCAGTCAGGCCAAGCTGAAGTCTCCCAGCACCGTCCTTCAACTCGGGCTCCGGAGCGAAGACTCTGAGGTATGAGCTCATGGTTTGCAGACTCACGTGTGCTTGTTCCCTTCAATTACCTCGTGCCCTCTCCTTTATGCAGAGCAGCTGCAGCATGCAGTGTAATTAGCTTATTGTTTTTCACTCATGCTACCCAAGAAGCATCTTCAGAATATCCTTCTCTAAACAAATAGCAGTAAAGCTCATTCTGTTTTCTCCAAAGACAGACCTCTGGCTCTGGAGTGATTGGAGCGTAAATACCAGAGATCAAGGAAATTGTTATCTGAAACAGGGTCTCTTTGTTGTCTGGAGAACCTTAACTAAAATAGTGCCGTATGTGTGTTTATTCTGGAGAGGAATTTAAAGTCCATTAGAAAGGATTAGCTTTGCTCTCCACATTCTTAATACCGGTATGCAGTTTTTGCATGCTTTAAAAAATTCATTTGTGAAATACCCTAATAATCTCTAACACCAAGGCAGCTGTAATATAATAATAATAAAAAAAAACCACTTGGAAATCTGAAGAAAATATTGTTTTGATAGTAGATTTGGGTAATGCCACATACTTACTCTGACTGACAGGACTTTATAATCCTCTGTGACTCATTTCTGTCTTTTCCTCTGAAAGCAATACTGCTCTGTTAGCTCCTCAAAATCGATTTCCTTTTTTACGGGAAACAGTTTTCATCCTTTGAAGGGTGTGGTTTACATTTATTTAGACTTAATCTTTTATTTCTCCCAACAAGATATCAACAGTTACTCTGAGAAGCTCTGTTGATGTTTTAACAGACAAATGTGAAGACTGTAAAGGCTACATGCTACTGTTGTCAAGGATACAGTAAATGATAGTTATGGTCTTGAGGCATTTTGAGCAGCTTCTTTTAAAACAGTTTCTATCAAATCAGTGAGGCTGATTATCCTCTGAGCCTGGATAGTGTTGTTCCAGCTGACTAGCCAAGTTGAGTGCTGCTTTGTATTCAGCCCCTGGAGAATGCCGGCTCAGCCTAAATGTGGAATTAACCATGACATATTTAAATTCTGCCATCTTAAATGTTGGCCTATAGGCAAAAGCTCAATTTTTTTTTATTTCTTTATCTTTCTGAAAGCTGCTGCAGCAAGATTGTTTTAATGTTTGAGACTGTTTTCTGCTGTTTTCCTTGGGCTTAAGAAGGGGGTTAATTTATTTAAATCCACTAACACAATTCCCCTTGTGGGAGGAGATAGCTTTGGGGCTAAAACAAAAGTGGGTAAACGAGGAGAATCACTCAACTTAAAGTTGCACTTCCACATTTGACCTGGTGGGGGCACTGTTGCCTTACAGGTCTTAAAGCAGCTCCTGTGAACCAAATTAAAAAGCAAAGAATTCCTCACTTTGTATTGAGTCCTTTAATTTTCTTAGGTGTTCTCTGATGAATGTTTTCTAACAGCATCTTGTTTTTTTTTTTTTTTTTTTACTCTGAAGAGTTTTTTTGTGTGGTTTCTTTGGAATTTTAAGACACTGTTGTGACTGGGAAGTAAATTAGCTTTAAAATGAACACAATTCAGTAGAACGTGCCATACTAATTTTTACTACTTAGTGTCCTAAAGAAAGAACCCACAGGGAAAACTGCAAATTGGGGAGAGTAGAGGATTATGATGAAGACATGCAAGGAAAAAAAACTGGGTGGAAGTAATGAATGCAAAGAGGATAAAGGTGACAAAATTAGCAACACGGAATGAAGCCAGTAGCACACTGTGTTGTTTATTTCCTGGAACCCAAGTGGAGATTGGGGCTCTCCCCTTCTAACAAGCCTTTTACTTCATTAAATCTGTCACTAAGGACGGGGAGGATTGCCAGAGCGTTTCATATCTCTTTCTCTAAACAACATGTGACATACAGAAATTCATGAGTAAAGTAGATCTGGGAGGACACACTTGAAAATAGGAGAGCTCTGGTTTCAAAGACCAACTGCGATGTAAATTTAGTTTTTTTTTTTTTTTTTTTTTTTTTACATGTTCTTGTGGTATTATTCTGTTGATGGAGAACATGTATAAAGAAAATTGAGGTAAAAAAAAATGGCATTTTTGAGTATTTCTTTTTTCAAATGGTTGTAAATCAGGAGCAGATGGAAAAAAAAAACTCTGTTTGAAATAGAGCTTACTTGTGATGTAGAAAATACGCTAGGTGGGTCACAAGCTCCCTTCTCCAAGCTTTTGGCAACATAAAAGGAAATGGGGGCGGGGTTGCTCTGCACTAACAGTCCCACCCACAACTCAGTGATTTTTCTAATGAACTCCTGCCACTCTGCAGAAACTATGTCCTAGAAAATGACAGGTTTTTTTGATTTTGGCTAAAGTCAGCATAATCATAATTAAAAGACCACTGGGAACACTTTTTAAACATAGCTCAAAAGGTGATTTGGGTGGGTCTTTAAGTAAAATTGGGTGTCTTTGCTGCAGGTTTGTGAACATATGTCGAGTGGAAACATATTGTATGAAAATATGATAAATCATGCATTCTGCATTGTAGCACCCACCCATGGGGATTCCTGTGGTTTATTGTATTATAATTTGTATTGAGTTCAGTTGAAATGTGTAAATGCATTGCAGAACCTCAGTGCCCCAACAAACGAGTTGTTTTTGGCATTTCTCTATAATGTTTTAAGAGCATGTTTACAGCGCACCCATAAATATCAATGGAAATTGTTATATTTGATGCAGATATGTCACATCACTTGGGGCTCTCCTTTGGAGGGAAGAGCTGACGAAGAGAAATAGTGTGATTGATCTGCTGTCAGAGGGGGAGTTAAAGAGAAGATTTAATGCGAGCAGAGAATGGAAGGGAGAGGTAGAGGATGCAAGTGAAGGTGAGAGGAAGGACGAAGTCGCAGGAGGATTTGAAATTGACAGTGAAACGATGACAGTGGGAAAGCGTTACGAAGTAGTGAGAAATTTTCTAAAGTTTTTCATGGGTCAAACTGAAATAGTAATAATGTAAAATGCAATCCAACCAACTGGGAACTAGCTTTACTTTTACTGCCTGTTAGGCTACAGCTATGTTTTATTTTTTATCAGCACATTCTGATGTCTGTGGAGTTTTTGATCGGTTGTTCTGCACCTGTAGAACAAGAGACTTTCTTTCTGTAGATGGTGCATGAGCTTCTTTAGAAAGCAGCTTGTCGTGTTTTTTTTTTAATTTTATATTATTTCTGTATTCAACATCGAAATTATAAATGAAAGTAACACTTAGAAACCTAGATAAACTTTTGCATTTATTTTATTTGAAGTGTCTTCCTGTGGAGAATACATAATATAAAATGTGAGGACAAAGGCCATCTTGAATATCAATTTAGCAGGAAAACATGCTAAATTTGACATTTGACATTTAAAAACCTGCCCATATACACTTGTAATTATTACAATTGTTAACCTGTGATTTTTAGCTTTTATGCAGTTTCTAAATACAACTCTGATCATGAAATTACACATTAAACTTTTTTATCGTAACATTTTAGAAGCCATGTCCTCTTGTTCTTTAAAATGAACTATTTACTGCTCATCTAAATGCAGATCCTCTCTTGTTTATGGTAAAAACAATGACCAACTTCTCTGTTGAAAATCAGTTGCTCAGGTTTGCATAAAATATATAAGCCTATAAATGTAACTGTTTGACTTTGTTTTAGTTGATCTTTTTTAAAATAGCATCTAATAAAAAAAAATACAAAAATCCCTAACAAGTTGCCAAGTTATCTTGAATAAATGAACTTTTACTTATATACTGTAGTACTTTACAATGTGGGTCTCTAGGCAAGACTCTTCAACCTACTAATGTACCTAACAATGTTGCCACAGGTGGACGTGAGTCTGGGACTCCCTGTGCTGGTCCCCAGCCCGGATGAAATACAGGGTTGTGTCAGGAAGAGCATCTGCTGTAAAACTCTCTGCCAAACCGAATGAGCATGTCACTGAAAGCTGATTCGATGTGGCAAAAAAGTACCAAAGTGCTTTACAATAATAAAAAAAAAGATATCTAAAAAATTAAAAACAGCAAAAACAAGTAAAAGACATGAAAGGCATATACGTTTCTTTTATAAGAAGTATTCATTATGTGTGGGGTCATGGATTGTTATGTGTTAACGGTGGGTTGGGTTTTTATTTTAATTTCTGTGTATATGTTTTTGTTTTTAATTGTAAAGCGCTTTGAGCTGGACAAAATATGAAAGTACTTTTTATAAACAAAGGTTGATCGATTGAATAAAAACAAGAAAATTAGTTACCACTCACCACTAAGTGTTAAAAGCTGTTCTAAAAAGGTCATGTCTTAAGTTAAAACTGTTTCGGTCTCAGATTATGTGCAGCTCTGGAGAGATATTCCCAAACTGGGGTCCGGCAACAGAAAATGCAAGGTCACCCCAGTGATTCCTGGGTTCATCAAGCAGATGCTGGTTGGAAGACCTTAACTCTTGAATGGCCGCAAACTGCTGGAGGTAGACCATTGAGAGGATTTAAAACCAAACAATAAAAGTTTAAACTAAACTCTAAAAAATCTTCTTTTTTTTTTTTTTTTTTATAAAAGTGGGACCTAATGATAACATTTGTCCTTGTTGTCCTGTGGTTACTGAACTTTTTAAAACTTGCATTGTGTGGAGAACAGAGCAGTGGTGCAGCATGTCTAAACTGAAATATGGATGAGATTTACTCATAAACTGAACAGTGACTGATGGCTCATCTGCAGTGCCAGTTGTTCCATTCAAAGTATTTGCCCATGGAATTATTGGCTAAGCATTAATAATGCAGTTGCAGCATTGCACTTCAATAGTTTGAAGCCAGAAAATGCTTCAGTGAGGCTGGAATGACTGAAAACATTTATTTAAAAAATGCAATAACATGGAAAAAAATGCATTCTCTGGTTTCTGATCAGTCTGTTTTAAATCAAACTATTTATGACCTTGAAATGCACCAACAAATATTAACCACAGGGATCCACGTCACAAGAATATGTTGTTACTTGTGTTGGATATTTTTGCTTCATCTGAAAAGTGTCAAACTTATAAGTGATAAATAAGTAATAATTAAATAATATTTAAAAGGCTTTTTTGATTCCTATAAGCCCGAACATCTCTTAAATATTAGACCCACAACATCTTGTTTTTGCTTTAATAAAATAAAAAAAAGCTGAATTAGAAAGTGTATTACCAACCAAATGTTTGTTTTTCTTTAAGCACAAACATGTAGTCCCTAACCTGTCATTCTGATGCATCAGAAAGTTAAATAACTAGCTCATTTCTTTTTTTTTTTGTCTTTGAATGGAGCATGTGCTCCACTGCTCAAAGGTACGATGACATTTACAAACCTGCCCATGCACTGGAAACTCTGCCACTGGAGGTTTTAATATTCACCAAGCCAGGCTGCAGGGGCAAGCTCAGAAGAATTGCACTAATACAGCTGCTTCTTCTTTTGGCTTTTTCTTACACTCCACTTTGACTTCAAAGAATATCTGCAGTCGCCAGGCTTGATGATAGTTGATAACCTACAGCTTTTCCAGGTTTCTAGACTCAGAGGAAAATGAATCTACAAAATATTGCCTTTAGTAAAACCTTGTATTTTCTTTTCCTCACCCTACAGCGCCTTTCATCAAGATGTATAGGTAAGAACAGCTTTTTAACAGATCAGTGATCTCCATTAAAGCCAATTCTGCTCCTCATTGTAGAAAAAAACTAAACTGTCAAATTATATATATATGGACCAGTTTTACAAATCTTACTCTGCCTTGAGGGGCTTTACTGTCTACAACATTTAAAACCCTTTTTCCATAAACCCTCTGCGCTGACTGCACTGAACTTTTTCTTTAAAAAAACACTAAATAGAAGAGAAGACGAGTGCAGGAAAAAAGCAGCCGAAGAAGAACCCCTGTTGGGGACACTGAAAGGAACGGATGTCAGTGAGGAGAAGCACAATAAACATTGGGGAAATAGGATCTTAAAATAAGTTTAGAATTTTCCAGGTGTTGGAGATAAAGGGCTTTTTTCTAACTTCATGAATGAGTTTTCAAAAATAAACAAACGCACAAAGACCACTTCTAAATGAAGCAGAAAAAACATCCACAGTGTTATTTATTTAGAGCAACAATTCATGCTGAAAGACCCACTACTATGACATGTGTTTTTTTTTTGCGTTTTAACATTAAAACATTCTTATGCTATATTTTTTTGTTATAGAGGACATATTTGCATTTCTGTGTATTTATTCATATCGTTGTGAGTCAGGCGCAGACAAAAACAAAATGCAGCTTAAAAAAGAGCATATTTGTGATGTAGAAAATACACTGGGCGGGCCCTGAGCTCTCAGAAGTGAGAAGGGGAAGGGGGTGGGGTTGCTCTGTGCCAATGGTCCCGCCCACAACTCAGAGATGAATTTCTAACGAACTTCAAAAATTCTGGCTATGTCTGAATTCCCTCACTACTCACTATATAGTGTGTTCACCATTTTGTAGTCCTGTCTGAAACAACAATTCCAAAACCGAGTCCCTATTACTAATTTCCCAGAATTTTCTACAAAAAACCAGTGTGCATCGATGCTCACTAGATTGGGGAATATGGACCACAATGCATTGCGTTTAAACAATTTAAGCCACAAAAGGCATTTAAATGTGTGATGTAAGACATCAGCTTTTCGATCATCAGAACGTAGTAGACCCATACAAGCCTTTGTAAAATGCTTGCATCGATAAAGTTTTCACTTTGTGAGATCGGTGATGTCATATTCGCTGATTTTAAAAAAACAAACAAACAAACAGTGAGCATGGTGTCCGAATTGCTTTTAAAATCCAGGGCACAAGGTATTCCTGGACTACAAAGTTTTTTCAGTAGTTAGGTAGTAGGGGGGGAATTCTGACATAGCCTGTGTCCTAGAGAATTACACAAGTTTTTGGCAAAAAAAATTGCATAATAATAATTAAAAGATTACTGGGAATGCTTTTTAAAATAGCTCCAAAGATGGTTGGAGTGGGACTTTAAGAAAAATATTTACAGTAGACTGGGTTTCAGTTAAGCCTTTCATTTTCTCCCTTTTTTGACTCAAAACTCGATATTCCCAGTTTTTTGGGGAGCAAAACATTACTGGATTACGTTTCAATCACACTTTCTATCAGATTTTCATACAGGCTCATTCAAGTCTTAAAAGTACAGATTGTTTTTCCTTCAGGTCATCTTTGTCTTTTAATGTTTTAACAGAAAAGCTTCTTAATAGTGACTGTTTTCTGGTTTTCCTCTGTTATCTTAAATTAAAATGCATTCTTTCCTACAGCTTTAAATGCTTCATTTCTTCTTTTAAAGGTCACACATTTCAATCAAGCCACCAGACTCCAACACAAAGTTTATTTTTGACTCAGACAATTTTCAGTCCATTTCCTGCAGCTTTTGAATAAAAGATGAGACATTTCATTGTTCTGAATGAAGATAATGCCATAACATCAACTTTTAGTAAAGTTTTAACTTCAAGAAAAGCTCCAGCTGCACTTGTTTTAAATTTCTCATCTGTTGAGAGTCTGTAAGTGTCTTTGCAGCCCTGCTGTTAATTGCACTCATTCACTCACACATGTCTCTGAATTGTCATGGGGATGATATTTCTGTCAGATCAGAGAGTTGCAGCATCTTTGACTTGCATTATGCTGCTGTTCAAGTTTCTCTTTTACGGCTCCCAAGGCAATCCCAGCTATCTACACACACACTGACAAAACTCCTGTTTGTGGAAACCTGCCTGTTTGGTTATCAAAGCTTCAGACATGAAAGGCTTTTTGTTCCTGTGATTCTAATTTACTCTCTCTGTTATGGCTTACAGCCCTGGTTCTGTAATCAGAGAAACGGAAGGTCTTTGTTCCAGAGAACATAGATTGCCCCCGACATACATTTCAAGCCCTCCAAGTGAAGGTGGCGTCTTTATTTGTAAATGCAGTTAGAGGAAGAATGCAGTCAACAATCCCTTTTTGACTTTTTGCAAGGAGGTTGTGTGGATAAAAGCCCCCCTCCCTGAACATCCCATGATGTTTCTGTCAAACCTGCATCATGAGCAGCAGGCCGAACTTAAAAGTCAGCTCAGTGCTTTCATGATGAGTTACATAAATCCTGCTTCTTTCCTCCCACCTGCTGTTGTCATGTAGACTCTGCAAACAACATATCCTGGGTATAGCCAGCCTTTTTGTTTATTGTTTGAGGGATTACATGACCCAATCAATATATTGGAGGGCTCAGATGTAAATAGTACCATGTTCAAATCCTTCACTCCATGCCACCCACCAGCCACAAAGTACAAAAGCAGCTTTGTCTCAGTCTCTACTTGCCTTGCTCTACATGTCCCAAGATGCTTTGTTGCTTTGTGTGCACATCTTTTTAAGAGTCCCCCCTTTCTCTCTCCATCTCTCTCTGTCTTTTTCTCCATCCCTCCCTTGCCCTTTCACTTTCCCACTGGTGATTTGTTTTTTTTTTCCTCTGGTGGGATTTGGGATCCCATTCATTGAGAGCGCATTGTTCGGCTCTTATCCACTGCGGCGTATGGGCCCCGAGAGGCAGAATGGGTGACTGTGGGTGCTTTAGTCTCTTC
>BSAI01000189.1:19476266-19506852 GCA_036245035.1 Adrianichthys oophorus | reverse complement strand
TGCACTAATCATTAATCCGTTGATATCATGGTGCCATTCTGCCAGGGCTTATGATGACAGTGGTAAAGGAAATCATTTCAGTTTTTTGTTGTCGTTTATTTTGGAGAGGCTGCTCTGCCTCTTGGCTGAACTGTGGGTGAGAAATCTATTTCAGTTTAAACAAGACACACTGATTGCAGAAGCACAGAGCCAAATCATGTTCATTCATTCCAGAGAAAATTGTTTGATGGGCACAAACAGCTGAAAAAGATGTTTTTCCATTCGGCTATCCATTTAAATGCCAGATATTGGTAATAAACTAGACCTAATAGAGTACAATGAACAGGTTATATTCTCTGGGTTTTTGCTTTTTCCTTTTTTTGAGTCTGGTAAGTATTTTGCATGCTTACATCACAGTAGATCTAAAACAAATCAAAGGATATGAGCATCAGGCATCTTCTGTGCTTCGGAAATCTGAATATAATGAGTGGGTTGCAGCTCAGCACAGTTGTCATTCAACATACAATGATAGAGCACAGAGTGCTTCCTCTTACTGTATGAACAAATTGTCAGTGTCTTCCTGAAAGGCCAGTGTCTTTGAAGTTCTGCTGGCATTGGAATGTAATGATAAAAAGTAGCTTCAGGATGATGTGTGTTTATCTCCAGGATGGGTAAAACAGTACCTATAAGAATAAAGACTTGCTGTGTGTGTCAGTCTGAAAACACCAGACATTATCACTGCCAGCAGACTGCTAGATTGACTACATACAAAGTTAACACAAAAGTAAGGAAATCTGTGTTTGGTTGTCCATTTCTTGTTATGACAAGATTCCTTGGGAGTAAATCCTACACTGTTGGGAAGTAGCAAATAAAAAAAGCCTCTTTGAGAAGAAGTAAAACATCTTCAATAATAAAAGATGAACCAAGTTCATTTGACTCATTTTTTAGAGACTACTTTGATTTTCAAGAGTAAAAGTTTTATGGCCAAGAAGCCTTCCATATCAATACTTGAGTCCTTTACTGCACTTGTGAAAAAGACTACTTTCCAACTGGTAAAGCATGGGGAAGACCCCATAAGTCAGTAAAAACACACTCGAAAGAGAATGGTGTTTTGGGGGTTTTGTGGCATGTTTCTCATGATGGAGGACACATTTAAAGAAAATTAAGCTTAAAATTGCATTTTAGAGTTTTTCAATATTCAAATTGTGGTGAATCAAGAGCAGACCAAAAATTCCTGTATGAAAAAAAATTGTAGCTGCTACAATTAGCAGGCCACAAGGGCTGGGTAGTTCCGATATTGTTTGCCATTTTTGTTGCACCATTAATGTTGAGCCTCCTTTCCATAAAGCAGTATGGTACAGCCCTGTCCAGTATTTTGAGCAAATCCATTATAAAATGGAACCATTAAGCTGGACCTCCGTTGGCTGTGGGTCAAAAAAAAAATGGAACGTACTGGTCAGGGCGGAACTACTGTCGTCACATGATGAAACCTGTTGAGTGGTGGCAGGTCATTATGACAATACAAATCGCTAAGCCAGCGCAGACGTTTCCAAACAGCTTTTAGAACTTTTTTTAGCTGTATTCCTCATTGCCGCCTGCAATCTTCTCTCGAACAACATTCAATGTTTTGTGTGTAAATACGAAGTGTCAAAAGCAAAGCGAAAAAAATGAGCTGCTGATGACCTCCATTCTTGTTGCTAATAACTTCGTTTTTGCTGTAGTTGTACTACTATGACACAAAGCTATGCAATCGGTCTACCCCCCACATGCTCCGTGATGGTCCAACTTTGAGTGGAAACGCTCACCTCAATTGCCTGGACCATATCCTACTGTGCCATAACGTACTGTAGTACTCAGTGGAAACAAGGCTTTAGGTTGAGGGTGTGAAGGGCTCAAGGATGGATGAATGATAGTGGGGGCGGGGTTACTGTGTGCCAATAGTCCCGCCCACAACTCGAAGGCTAATGAACTACTGCCGCTATGCAGAAACTGTCCTAAAATAAAAAAAGGTTTTTAAAATTTTATTTTTGCCTAAAAACTGCATAATCAAAATAAATCAAAAGATGAACGGGTTGAGGCTTTTGAGTTTAAAAAGTTATAAGTTGATCCATTTTTGTTAGCATTGCTTTTTAGTTTTTGATTTATTTGCATTTAAAGGCAGTTAGATTTTTATAAGGGGCATTGAATCAACATCAACTACCCAATAAATAAATGTAAGAAGCACTTGGATGTTGGAAGTGCAATAATAATAATAATGTATTTAGATTTTGGTTTATGTTGTTGGCTAGAAATAGAGTTGTCTTGATTTGATGGACACCATTGTGGTTTCAAGTTACTGTAAATTCTTTTCCCATCTCCTGCTCCCACACAAATTTCAGTTCCTTCGACCCTTCCCCCTCTTGATGAATGAGAGCGACAGTGTCTGCATACCATGGGGGCACAGGGTGGCTGCCTTGGCAATCGCCTAACTGTCACACAGAGGGGGAAACGGCCCTTACAGTTGTAGAGTAGCCTTTACTCCTCTTCTGTGGGCTCTCTCTTTCTTACAAAACCATCCATCTCTATAGATGCAACTCAGTTGCCAATGCCCTCCCCCTACTCCAACCTTGTGCCCGCCTAATATATTAAAATAGCTACTGTTTCAAAATGGGGACCTTGGCTGCAGGGGTTGAGTGGCTTTTATCTGAGGACTTGGCACAGCCATCGTTAGTTGAAACTCACACTTTAAGATGTTGGCTTGCTGATTTCTTCTTTTTTTTTCTAAGTTAAGCCGGCCCACTTGCTCTTAGAAGATGAAAGTTTTCCACTACTTTTTCAGATGCTGCCTTAGTGCCATGTTGTTTTTCTCAACAGACACCAAGTATTAAGTTTGAAGGAAACGCTTGACTTGTAAAACTTGGATTTTTTTTATACATCCAAATACATGGTTGTCATTTTTGAAGAAACTCAGAACCTCAAGCAGGATTCTCTAGTATTAGTTCATATTATGCATTCAGAACCCAGCCAGTGCAGCTTTCTTGTGGTGGCTGAAATTCATTATCCAGCCCTGTTGGAAAGGAAACAGAGAATATTTGTTTGGCAGCAGAAGCTGGTACATGACAAGGCAACCTCCCTCTTTCTTCATATCAGACAGCGGTTACTTGCTGCCACCAACATAATCGTCTTGTTATGGCTTACAAACGGCTCGTGTTCCTTGGCTTGTTTACCTTGGCTCTTGAGCTGATCATGTCTCCATTTCCTCTGCCTTCCAGTGTGGTGCTTCCTGATTTAGAGGCTCTTAAAAATGAGTGGTTTCAGCTTACAATAAAAAAGACTGGAATACATTTTGGGAACTGTTAATATTAGGTGCTTGGATGATTAAAATATCGTTTAACTATTATTGCCACTTTGGTTTATATGAATCATGAGGCAGTTATTCATCTTGTCTTTTGTAGTAATAATCACTTTAGCTTTACACCTTTAGAATTTCCAAATAATGTTTTTCCCAGTAATATTATTGCATTAGAAAATCCATGAAGCCTATTGGTTTTGACATTTTCAGAGAGAATTGATGTAAAAATATGGTCTGCTTTATAGTATTTAACATTTAAAAAAATGCCCACAAGATCCTGAAGGGACAGAGTATCTAAATACTTACTTGACAAAACTTCAAGGTCCATTTGTGTTGTTTGTCATTTATTTAACATTAACAATAGTGCTATAGGTAATTATGAACTAGTTTGTGGATATTATTTAGTAATCTACATTATGACTCTAAAGTGGTGTGACAGCAAAAACAAACAAATTAAAACCTCTCACAAAAGAGGTATGTGACTTTATGTAGCCTGTCACGTGAAATTTTTTGATGTAGTCAGTAATTAGTTGCCAGAAGCTGCAAGCACCCTACCTGAAACCCAGTCTGTTTTGTAGAAACAGATATTAAGCCGATTATATTCAAAAGATATATTAATTTTACTGCAATTTGTTTTTTTGTTATTTGTTTTTGCTAAATTATAATAATTGGAGACATTAACTTCTGACTGGAAGGTTTCTGGTTCAAGCCCCAGTACTAACAGCCTGTGAGTAATAAAATTAAACCAGGGACAGATGCCTGGTAGCATTTGCTCCGCCTTCCTTACACCACTAGGTGCCCTTGAGCAATACTCATAACAAAATTGCTTCAATAATGTTGCTTAGTTGATTTGTAGTTGCACTGGGTATCTCCCTGCAATGAATTTCAAACTGTGTGAGTGTCAACAGGGCTTTCTTCAAAAGGGAAGGTGAAAAAAAACACGGAAACAACATTAAACTGACCAGAAATAGCTTTTTCTGATTTAGTAGTACAGATTTTATTAGTGTAGTAAGAAGTTGTTCTCTAAAACACAACTTTTATCAAATAAGTACACATTTAAAGCCAATATTTAATGTCAAGAAACAATTTGTGTTTCTTTACATTGTTCATTACCAGTGCCTTAAAAACTGTTTCTTTTCTCTAAAATTCTTTTGGACAATTTAAAATGTAACATGAAAGTAATCAATCAAAGCAGGTGATGTATGAATGAAGTGTTAAGGTAAATGTTACATTTACTTTTATTTTGTTGCATTCACTTCTTTAAACACATGATCCTATAGGTTTGTTCTTCAGGAGCTGTAAACGTAGTTATTGATGAGCCTACTGTCAAATTCTAGATGCAAGATATAGGAGTGAAAATGAAATGATTCTAATGAACTAATGAACACTGTTTTTTTGCCTAACATTTAATCTTAAGCAGCATCTAAAATATTCCAAAATCCAACTCCAAAACAACACTAGGTTTTGGATAAGTAGCCCACAGAGGGAACTTTTTCCTGTGCCCACAGAAAAGCTGTCAACCAGTCATTTCAGTCAAGGTTAAACAGCTGGTAGGTGTCTAAGGTGATTTGTTTCTTTTCACTGTTTTCACTATCCATGCAGGCAGTGTAGGAGGTGTAAACAGCATGAAAGCATTGAGGTCTTTCAGGAAAAACCTGGCTTGGTTTCATTGATTTTGTCAGTACTTTGGATCTTTGTGGAGTTTTCTGCATGGCTGTCTTCATTCCCACAACAGGAACCAAAGCCTAAAGTTTGATTATGGAGTTGGAACTTTTGACATAACCCAGGACCTCCTGACTTTAATTGTAGTTGCGAACTTTCACGAGTGGTCGAGTATTCCCAGCTTTTCTGTTAAAGTCTTCTCTGCCTTGATTGCCACAATCACTTAAGATCTTTAAAATGTGTTATAAATTGAGGTTTAACTCTTAGTAAACAGAGCATTCAAATTCAGTAATGTATGCCAACTCTAATCAGATGAGAAGACACAGGGTATTGAGCTGTGGTGGTCCAGTGAGCCTCAGAATTGAGGCAGAATTTTAAGTAAGCAATGAATACAGCCAATTTAAAGAAATTGTATCTGAGCAAAGCAATTTTGATTCCTGATTTGTTTATCCAAAGCCGATATTCCCAGATTAAACATACTCATACTCACTGAAGTGTAGAAACTTGGTAGTCCTAGTTTAAGTGCATTTCCTAGTTTGACGTGTTTGGTTTGCAGGTTGCTGTTTGACCACTGCGGTAGTTTCGGCAACGTCTGCCGGGAGTTTTGGGGTGGAGTACCTGTCTTCATTGTACTTAATCTGTTTAATCCACCCAGTTTCTTGGAAATGAGTGGAGGATTAAAAAAAAAGTTCTAGGTATTTAGGTCAAAAAGTGCATTGTGCTCTTTAGAAAATTGGTTTCATTTGATTAGTGTGGCAAATTTCTAAAGTTATTACGAGATAAATATGTAAATGAACATGAAAAAGTTCTTGTTATTTTCTTTGTTATATAACCTTACTTGTATGTGATATTGTTCAGGGCATTTTCGTCCCAGTTTCTGCTTGTTTTTTTGTTAGTTGACCGAGTAGAAGTCAAATCTATTTTTGACAGATCTGCAGGATTAAGGTTAGCAATAAGAAAACATATAAAATTATCTTTAAAGCTTTTTGTTCATAATTGCTTCTGCTATTCCCACATTCTCACAATTAGTCATGTATTTTGCTAACTTTGCCAGCCCTGCCGTCACTCATGCATCTGTTTTCAGTATTTGACTCACCTCTTCTCTCTGCACATTTTCTGCTCAGTTTTCATTTGCATCAAAATATGTATTAAAACTAAACAGGTGTCATGGCTCTTAGAGGATTATCCCGACTGCAGAGTCTACTAAAGACTGTGAAAAGCCAAAAAGCTTTCTTTTTATATCTAAAACGCCTGGATAGGAATGTTGAAACCTGTGTGGTAATCTTTGCTCTATATTTTCTTTTTTGAAAGCCAACTTTTCCAACTCTTCTTTGAAAGGCTGACATTTTAAAAATGCTCTTTTTCTGGGATGGAAAATGGTGTTCTACTATAGTGATAAAGAACATGTTTTCAAAAAAACAAAACAGGTGCTGTTACAGTTGTCCTTTGCCATGGGTCATTTGTGACAGACTTTTAAAGAAAGTAGACTCCTTTTGTATGACTTGTTTAGAAAAAATAAAAAGGATTCTTGCACTCCAACAGCACATCTAATGAACAAACATCTATTATCTCCCAGAAGAGCTTGGCTTGTTTGTCCACATAAAAATTGCAGAAGGGACTACACTAGTGTCAAGAGCCCATTACAGCCTTCTTATTTAATATCAGCAACTATCAGCATTATGCAACATTTTAAGTACATCACATGCATGCCTCTTTTTTAGGAGAGTTGTTGCATGATAGACACACAGGAACAGGCATCAGGTATCCCTTATGCAACCCTATTATTTTTGACATTATACCATGATGCCATAATTGAAAACATCTGCTTCATTCGTTAAAGATTCAGCTGTTACGGTTTCAGTAAAGCTGTTGTAATTGTATCTGACAACTTGAGATGTGTTTATGGGTTCAAGTACAGATTAGTGATTAATTAGAAGTTTATAGGCTGGGCTGGAGGCAGCTACTGTTTTTAGTGCTTCCCAAAAATAGTTCATACTCGACAGGTATGAGAAGAGCACTGTATTTAAAAAAAAAAAAAATACTCATAACTTAGGATAAAGGGACATTACTGTTTATCTTTTTTTCTTTTTAAATTTTTTTTTTTTGTGTCATTGTGTCAGCATTTGTGTCAAATAAAATACATATATATCAGAGCAATAGGTCAGAGCAAAAGATATGTAATATTAAAGACACATTTTCAGCAACACCTCTGTAACCCTAAAATATTAAACAATGGTGAAACCATGACGTATCATTTTTCAGACTAGGAATTGTTTTTAAGGAATTAGGAAGACTTTTTTCTCTGTGACCATTACCTAAAAATTATTTTTGAAACGGAAGAAACCTCCACGCTACTTTTTTCAGCAGATTGAGCAATGAGTGGCTTTTGCCCACGTAGCAGGAAAACAGCCTCAACATGCAACATGTATAAATGTTTCATTATTTTCTTACTGAGAGTGATTGGAGTTTCTAGCATTTTTTTAATATTGCATACAGGCTGTGTTGTTTGAGGATGGCCTGATTACAGGTTTCTATCTCAGCTAAAGAAATATGGGACAGTTTGAAAGAGTCTTTGTTTCAGTACAGACAGTGCAGTGAATCATATTCAAAGCTGTTTACAAGGCTGTCTGTTCTATGATAATGTAGGTCAGAGAAAGTCTATCAAGATGTTGAGAGAAGAGATGGTGAAGTATCTTGTATTTCTCCCCCTGGTTTGCCAGTTTGTGCTCTTTTTCTGCCACCTCAGTTTTTTTTAGCCTTTATTATACCCATATGTTTGCAGCTTTGTAAACCTTGCAAGCATGTCGGATTTACTCCCAACCAACCATTTAGATCTTAAATTATGAATTAAAATATTGAAAGATGCTCCAAAAAGTCATATTCCTCAGCAGTACATTTAAAATTGATTGGCACAGTGCAGACACTTATACAAACAACATGCATTTATATGTAAAAGTGCAAACACTGATTCATATTACTGAGTTTGGAAGAACATAAAAGTTGTATTAAAAAGCATCTTTAAAACCCTTTTTTCTTTTATTTTTATGCTAAGATATTCCTGCAATAACTTAAAAATGTGTATTTTAAAATTTAAAGATGCATCAGCTTTACCTTCTGAGTTTTTTACATGCCACTTTGTAATAAGTTTAAAAGAGAATGGTAATTTTGTGAGACTTGGGTTCCTTATTTTATTATTTTTTTGTTTAAAATTTTTATTCTCGCCATTAAATTAAAGTCATAAAGATGCTTTTCTGTTTTGTGCATTTCATAATATTAAGATTTGTATATTATGGCCCACTAATGGTTACAGTTTTTTCACGGATAGACTTGAGAACTTTTTCCATTAAGATTCCCATTTAATTAAATTGCACTAAAGTCAAATAGACCAAATGCCCGTTAAAGTCCTCCTAAATCAAACAGTTAAATAATCAGCCTAATTTATATCATGCTTTTCATGTAAACGTTTGTCACAATGCTTTGCCCCAAATACGATAAGATTCAACACTAACACTTTGCAATAAAACGTACACACAAAAAACAGAAAACATAAAAAATTGAACATTTTAAATAAAATAGAAATGTAATTCCAACTCTGCCATCTTTTTTTTTTATTAATCAGAACCACCACTAAGTAAGAAAATACTGAAGATAATAAATAAAAACACTAACAAAACATTAAAAACTGTAGTAAAAAGTAAGGACAAAGGTTTAACATAATAAGAGATATTTAAAAAATAAATTTTAGACGTTAATAATTAAAAGTGTAGTATATAGTTTGAGTTAAAAATGTTTTTTGCATATTTATCAAATAAATGAAAAAAAGTACTAAAATATATGAAGCAGCTGGCTACATTTAAACTATTTTTGAAAGAGGTAGGTTTCCAACTATCATTTAAGTCTTTTCTGAAGCAGAAGCCCTCAGACACTGAAGGAGATGATTCTGACCCCAACAGTAATTGGGTTCTTATGGTGGGAAATGTTAGCAAACCAGCATCTGAGGTCCTAAAGAGTTCTGGGGGAAATGTAGGATACAAAAAAGATCAGAAATATAGAGACCATTAAGATATTCATAAAACCAATAAAAGAATATTTAAATTGATCTTGGAGCTGACAGGCAGCCAGTACAAAGACCTGAAAACTGAGGTAATGTGAACTCTCCTTCTGTTAAGAGGCGAGTCTCTGTACCTATTGAACTTTGTTTATCGACTCCTTACAAAGACTAGAGATGACATATAAGCTTCCAAATAATGAATTCATGAATAAAGATCTCTGCACTGGCCCTGGAAAGAAAGAGTCTGACTTTGTCTATGATTCTTCTTTCTAAGATTAAAAAGAAACCTAAACATCTTAGTTGTGCAACTAGCATGTGGTAGGAAAACCACTATCAGCATCCGAATATGTTCCAAGTCCACTGGCTGATTATATTTATTTTTAACTCTCTCAGCCTCATATAACAATTACTCACTTTTGTTCTGGTTTAACTGCAATAAGTTCATGGTCATCCCTATTTTAAGAAACAGTTGAGAAGTGATTCTATGGGCTCCTTGTCATCATCTGAGCTCCAATCATGGCATGTACAAGTTAAAAAGTGTAAGACCTACAATATAAGTTCTTGGTCCACCACATGTCAATTTTTGCATTTTAAAGCAGCAGTTACCTGCATATTTAGAGAAAAACACCCTCTAACTGTGAGATAGGATTTAAATAAATGGTTCCAGTATAAGACCAACCATGTTATGTAGTTTGATAGAGGGATGAGGCTCAAAGTCTGAGCAGAGGTCAAGTAAAATTAGGACCAAAAAAATTTGTTTTTTTTGTCAGCATTGAGCCAAAAGTTATTTACAACTTTCACCATTTCAGTCTCTATGCTTTGACTTGAAACCTGATTGGAATCCAAATAATACAGTCAGTATTAATAAAATCATTCACTGTTTAAAAATATGTTTATCTAAAAATGTTACAAACATAACAAAGTTGGTTACCGTATACTGTCCTGTACGTTCCTAAAACCTGAGATATTTAAACAGATCTTCTATAGAGGCAACATAGCCTGTTCATGGTTTAGGTGGTATTGGGGACAGAGCTTAGGGGACAGATAAATTGTTGACAGTACATTTAAAATTGGCAGCTAAAATCTGGTTTCCAAAGTTATTAAGGTGCAACCCATGATGAATAGTGGTGGCAGAACAAGATTTTATTTTTGTGGACAAAAATTGTTTTCAGAAATCAAATCACAAATCTTGCTTGAAGATTGAAGCAAGATATGAAGAGCAAGAATAGTAGTAGGGGAAGATTTTCCATTGTTGCAGAAACTGTCACACTGAGACAACAGCATGTAGTGGCATTTGCAAAAAAGATTGTGTGGATAATAGAATTTTTCAAATTATCAAAATTGTGTGTGGGAACAGAAAAGGTGGAGATGATTGATGTTTTAACTCATAGCTTTCTGTGGATGATTGGGGATTTTGGGGACTGAGGATTGTCAATAGAAATCCATTTAAGAATGTTGGGGAGCACATTGATTCTGTTGTCTGTGCATCCAGACACACAGACGAACACTTGACATGAGTTACATATATTGAATTCCTTGTGTCAATCCACTCCTGAACCACAGTCAGAAAAATGTATTCCAGGTGTCAGAGAAAATTAATTGAGCTGTTGCTTTGTGATCCAAAGCCCTCTTTTTAAATGAAATTAAGTGCTGTAATTGTTGTATAAAGCTGTTTCAATGACTTCAATATTATGGTGCTTGACTGGACAGCAAACTTTTCTGAGCTAAAACCCAACAAAAAATGTATGGACTGTTGTTAGGAGCAAAGAAAGACACCAGACCAACCGATGCAGACGACCTAAAGGCAGCTATCAAAGAAACTGGGGCTTTCATTACATCTACACAATGTCACAAGTTGTTGCCTTCATACCACTGTGCAATGATACAGAAATTCATGCTGAAGTAAGTACAACCAAGTATTGTTGACATAAAAATACACAGTTTTCAGAGGCCTGACAGTTGTGCCGAAAAAGTCATTTTTGATTGGTCTGAAACAAGGTCAAACATAATTATTTCATCATCATTGTGATATTATTTGATTACTATCAGACTTGCAATGAATACTCTACAAATATCACAATTCCCTGCCAGCATGTTTGCGCTAAAAGCTCGTCAAAGGCTTGTGGGCGAAAGTTCTTGTCTCTTTAATGAAGATAAACAAATCATCACACAGGAGTAATTTTATTCATGAACCTCCTTCATTTTTAAAGATTTCTTCAGCTCAAAGCCTGGCACCTCACACTGATGAACTTGTATCCAAGAGACCCAAAGTATCTCAGAAAAGTGAGCATTTAGCAGAGCAGTGAACTGAACTTTAATTCTTTGCTGCTACAAGACATTTTCATTTTTCCACACAAGAAATTGGATTTTGGCTGTTCTTGGTCTTCAGTAAAATGTTGTCAGTTAATAAAGAATCCAGAAAAGCTACAGAAAGAGCTTTAGGAAATAAATGCCATTGATTTTTGTTGTATTTATAATTTAATGTTTTTAAAAAAAACTGCCTAGTGAACACAAATCTTACATCACAAAGAAGAAAACTGAGCTTTGATATAAACTTAATTTTTGCACTTCTATTCTTGCTGCTGCAGTCACTTTCTCTTTTAAATATTTATTATTTTTTACTTGTTGGCCAGTGGAAAACATTTTCATTAGAAACTACTTTAAAAACCTCTGGATAACAAGTGAAAACATCACTTTTTAAGATTCATTTTGTGTTAAATATTATTAAATATATATATTTTTCTCTTAAATAATATGTTTTGCCTGTTGTATTTTCCATGCAGGCATAGTTTGCATTGGAAATTACAATAAAAAGCTCAGAATAAAAAGAGGAAACCTTATTTTAGGATCAATTTATGAATTACATTGTTAAATGTTTTGCAGGCTATGTTCAGTTTAGGTTGAATTCCCACTACAGGGTCATTTACAATTTTTCAGTAAGTACCAGTCTAGTCCAGTCTTTGACCATTTTTCTTAGTATTGCCCCACTGCGTATTTGAGTTTTGTAGACTGACAAAACATGTTAAACTTTTTCCAAAAAATTTACATTTGTTAATGTGTCTGTATTAATAAAAAAAAAACAAAGCCATGTGATGTACTTCATGACCTGAAAGTTGTTGAATTCCTAATTGACATTCACACTGCCACTCATCTGAAATGTGTTTGCTACTTCATGACTCTTCTTTCTCTTGGAGTCCTCCTCTAAAATCTCCTATCTCCTCCGTCTACTTTTTATTCTAGCATATAGTTGTGCTTGGTTTTAAGATATTGCTACATGATTTAGATGCTGTGCAGGAGACAATTTCTACTTAACTGGTTTTCTTTTTAATGTCTGTGTAGGCTGATTAATGAAAGTGCTTCATACAGCAGCAGTAATTGTAATCTAAGGCAATTAGCAGTCCACAATCTGCTGTCTCACTGTAACTGTTTTCTAAATGATACAGGAGAGCAAAAAGTATGAGCACTTTAGTTATCATATCCTATCAGATCTTTGCAACCACAGCCCTTTATCATAAAACCGAGGACATAGAACATAGGAAATAGGCTGTTGTTTTTTGTAAAAGGATCTTTCTGATTCTTTGTTTTTGGAAGGATTTATTTAGGAAGAAATTAAAACTGGCATGCAGATGTACAATGAGGATGTTTCTTGTATTACATATTGCATAAGAAATTTGGTTGCTGAGGGTACAATGCTTACGCGTCTGGACTGTCAGGAGAGTCTTCAGAATCTGTTTTGATGCATGCATTTGATGCAGGATCCTGCCAAACACAGCAGAGTTGATGCATAATCAGTTCATCTCGTCTATAATGCATATCCAAAATGCCCATCTTGATTTTCATCTTCCTCACTAAAAGCTTCCACTCAAACTAACTCAGACAGTTTCCTTGGTCGTGTCTTCTCCTTGCATTGGAGGGGTATGCAGACATGTCTGGTCTCCGTTCTGGATGTTTGAAAGTGTTTCAAAAAGTTTCCCGTCAGCTATAAATATTAGAGTGAGCTGAATCTGAAAGTAAAAGCAGTCAAACTGACAGTCTTGCCTTTGATGGTTTGGTCTTACAAACAGAAGGAACAAAAGGTGGGTCAGGGAGCTGGGGAGCATGACAGTGTTGAACTGAGTGCTGTGCTTCTGTCATCTGCAACTTAAGTTGACATCATGGAAAATCAGAGTTCTCTTATTTTTCTGACACTAAGACAAAAATGGCACATGCTCAGCAGCTAAGGAACCACTCAACACTAGGTTTCTGGGTGGCCTGGAACCTTTATTATTCAAATGTTCAAGTGAGTGTGAATTTTAAGAAAGCCTTTTGAAACATTGCTAAACTTTTGTTAAAATGTTCAGTATTTTAGCCGATATCTCGAATAGAAAAGAAAAATACAGACAAAGATGATAATGTGCATTTTTTTTCTTTTACTATTGTTTAAAAATAAATATATGATAGATTCTTTTGTCTGTTACTTAAATTGGTTAATACACAGATTTGACCAAATTGTTATTTTCAATACTATCTTTGCTACAAAACTTGAGGTGATTAAAATTTTAACACTGGCTTGCTATGAATTTGAAAGTAAATTAATAAATAAATAAATTAGTGGATTTAAATTTTTTTTATTAGTTATGATTGACTGACAAAATAAATTGAAGCTAAATGTGTTAACATCTATTTATTTTTGGTTCTTCATGTATCACGTAAGCCCTGCTATTAAAAGTCCCACAACGATCATATTTTGACCTATTTTAAAATCTAGTGTTTTTTTTTTAAATTTTATTTGGATGATGCTGTTTTTATTCTAACAAGAAAAAACAGTGACGTTTTCTAGGACATAGTTTCTGGACAGCGGCAGTAGTTCATCAGAAATTCGCCTCTGAGTTCGGGGTGGGACCATTGTCACGGAGTAAGCCTGCCCCCTTCCTATTATCCATCTGATTACACATGGTGAACAATGTGAGAGTTATCTAGCCATATAGTTTTGAGCCAGCTGCCAGTTTAGACGAGGAAAAAAAGATGAACATGGGTCTATTTGTCTACATGTGGATGCATTAAAATGGAACAGGGAGAACAGGAATCTTGTGGCTTTCCATAGTAGCTTCAATGTCACACCTACAAGCTTTTCCAAATTTGCATTTTTGCGTCTGATTATGATTCTCAATGATTTGAGTAAAGAAATACCCAGAAATTAAATTTTAAGTGTAATATTCTTTATATATGTCCTCCATCAAACTCTAAAATCTTTCTTATATGCCATACGGTTGAGTGTTGATATCTTTCTGGGGATAGTTTTGTTCAAAGAAAACTGTAATTGGAGGTGAACACATTCCGCATTTGTGTAACGTCAAGGAGGCCAATTTTCTCATCAGGATATTTATTTTTTCGCAAAATATAAAAAAAAAAAAAAACAGATCAGAGACGTCTCACTGCTACATATGTCATATGCCCTAAGCATTGTGTGAATCAGTATAAAGAAAATTGCCACTAAATTTTAGGGCAGATGTTTTTCTCACTGAACAGTTTTTGGGGATGTTTGTACATAAATGCTTAGACATTTGAATATCAGTGTAGTCTTTTATGTAAAAGTGATATACAGTTGCATGCTGGGTACTGCCCTGCTGTTCTTTGTAAAACTCCATTGTTCATACTCTTTGGTAGAAGTAGATTGGTCTATTCTGCCTTTAACATTACACAAGATGACGGCCATTTCATTTTTTTTTTTCTACTTCTTTCATTTTTCTTGAATGATTACTCAAGTTTAGGTAACCTCAATCATACTGGTTGACTGGCTTGTAGCTGAAATCTGTTTTCCAGAAGAATCCCGTCTAACAGCTGAGCTGCTGAGATAGCTGCAATCCTTTCTTTGAGCTGTGTCAGTTTGACCTCTCAACCAGCTTCATGCTGCAACCCCATCAAGGTGCTCAGCTTTGGCCTTTTCAATAATTCATCCCCAAATTTGCAGGACGAGTCTGATGTTAGTCTAACAGTTTGCTATTAAACTTAGTCCATGCTCTAATTGGAGTGACATGCGATCCCCATCGGTCTGCACTTATTGTCAGGAGAATAAAGTCCAAATACCAAAAGCTGTCACAGTTCCAACAGCTAGATTGAAAGTGGCAGAGTAAACTGTGGCTGACCTGTCAGGGATTCGTGTGATTAGTGCGACACACTGACACATTCACTGCCTGATGCACTTTATCAACACCAGCCGTTCACTCAGGCTCATTCTTTTTTTACAGAATAAATCAGTTAGCCTGCATATTTAAACTCCTCTCCACTCCTATTTTTAAAAATCTTTTCCACCAGTTCAAATATCTCTTGTTTGTAAATGCCTGATTTAATATAAAAAGGTGTTATGAGCCATGTGCTGCTTCAGCTTCAGCCCCACTGTTGTTCTCTTGGAGCTAGTAAGGAATTTTGCAGGTGCGTTTGCATTTAAAAAAAAAATACACAAGCCTATAATGCTCCACCTTGCAAACGTGTCATGGAGAGGTATAATTACAAAGTCTAAAATCTGTGTGTTTCACATTCAGCTGACAGTGCCACACTGAACTTTAAGTCAAACAAAGCCCAGGAATTTAATCTACATCTAACATATAACTCCAAAAAACAAAGCTATGTTCCCATGTGACTATTAAGGCAAATGCATTGATGCACAGAAGCCACTAACATCCTTAATTACCTGATCTGAGTATATCCCCAGTTTTTAAAGCTCATTTTAAACACTTCCAAATGGCTTCCAGCTGTGAATTGGTAGTGGTTCAAACCCTTGGAGGTTGCATTGCTTTTTAAATAGAGCTGTAGTATTAAAGGAAACACGTGGATAGATGTTTGGGGGATGGAGGGCATTTTTCTGGTACTTGTCTGAATGTTTGCCTAACCACTGTATATTTTGCATTACCAAAAACTGGCACTAAATATGTCAGCTCCATTCTTTGTACACTGCTGCTAGTATTGGTAGTTTCAATGATTTCCAATGGTTGCAATGATCTGCTGCATTATGAGGCTTTCCCCAATTCTCAGCTCTTCTCTTGCACATTTGTCACTGTGCCTTTGCACAGAGAACAATGCAGAACTTGACAGCTTGTCAGATGGGCCAGAACATTTACAGTATGGTTGGTGTAGAGAAATAATCCTCATTGTTTTAAACTAGACTAGTACAAGTGTCAGAACCCACTTGTTTATGTAGGCGTCTTTTGTTTTAAGTCTCGGAGGCTTTTGCCCAACCATACGTTTGCTTGTGTGTGCCTGCAACGGAATAAAAAAGCTGAAATATTGTAGACATGCATGATATTTGTGCTCTCCAGACGCTTCCAAAGATTGCCACAAACCCACTTTAAGTGAACCAACAACTCTCAAATCTCACCATTTTCAGAAAGCGCCTTAAAGCTTTTGCTAAATGTTGAGCTTCTTAATTCCCATTGAATAGTGTGTTGTCTAGCTTCTGGTGGATGCTATTTACTATTTTTCTTAAAATATTTTATTCAGTTGCAAGGATTGTGTGTAAACTGGTTTTACATGTGGGAGTGAACAGGCAGGTCATGGACTGCTTCTCAACAGGTTCTGTAAAGACCTGATTATGGCTGGTAATAGTAATGCTTAGATGGCATAACTTATCCAAAAATTTCTCCCTATGAATCATGCAAATAACTTCTAAATAGAAAAAAGGGTATTGGTTGTACAATGGTTAACAGGTACTTGTGTGGCCTTCATTTCTGCTGGAGGTTCTTTTAGTAAGCTCTAATTAATACGTCTAGAAAGGGTTATTAGTCAAAAATGATGGTGGAATTAGTGGATTTAATTTATTTTTCATTTATTTCATGTATTTGTCCTAATTTTTTTGAGCAAAAAAATGAATGGAATGCATTTTACGATGGGAGTCTAAAGCGGCATGAAATGGCTCTTGAAATGTTCTGTGAAACTGCAGAGGAAGTGGGTTGTTGGTTGTGGAGAATAAAAGGTGACTATGACAAAGACAGAAGAAGAAAATGTTGGATAAAAGTGCAGGTTTAATGTTCTTCCTGAAATTCTAATGGGAATTTAATATTACTTCCACGCTAAAAGATGGTGAACTGCTTGCACTTCTGCTGATGCCCTTGACCTAGGAGCTGGAGCTTGCGACTGGGTGCTTCTGTATTCATTAATATGGCAGGAAGAGGTCAGATGAAGATCAGGAACCTCTTCACAGAAAACTAAAACATCTCTAACAGAAAAGATGGAGACTTGTGTGGTTGATTTAATATCATTACCCTAATAGCCATTTTATGGTATAATTTATACTAATGTGTCTATAAACTAGATGATGATAATTGAAAGCAGTTCTAGTGTGAAACCTGTACAGTTAGCAAGAGGTTAATTAAGGACAGTGAAAGAATTTTTTATTAGATCCAAATATTGCATGTGCTTTTTGATAAGGAAACATTAATTAATGATTATTTTAATGAACAAAAAAGATAAGAAAAAAGCAAACACATTTCCTCCTAGATGCATCCTCAGTACATGATGCAAGATGTTTTCATAAAGTCATTCCAGTGTGTTTATGTGCTTTCATGCCATCCCCAAGTCAACCATTAAAAACAACAGGTGTGGTCTGCATTGCTGGTCTAATTCTCAGCACCTGCAGAGACTGAGGGAACAATGAACAATGAGCAAAACTGTCTGCATGTCTCTTCATGCTGCCTAAAATGGTGTGGCACTGTCTGTTTTGACATCTCTTTCAGATCTGCGCTGAGGGGAATGTTTTCTTTTTTACTGCAGTTACATGACTCATCACACTTTACCTGTGCTACAATAAAACGTACATTTGACAAGAAATTTTACTCGACATCAGTAGTTGGCAAGGAGTCGTTCATGAATGTGTCTAAACTGTTGTTTTGGTGCTGCCATTTGCTTCAAAACCTATTCAGCTTTTTTAAAAGAACACATGACATTTTGTCTTCCTGTAAATAATGGATACACAAAATAAAAAAAAAATTAACTTGTTTACGACAGTTGTTGCAATTTAAATTTCAATATAAAATACTTTGCTGTTTTTAGCATGCTGCTAAGTTTTTGGTCATCTTTACTGTCACTGAAAAAAACAAAATCTTTGTCATTGCATTTATTTAAAAGCCAATATCATTGTTAAACCCTAATAAAAGTTGCTTTAAAAATTCCACTTAATATAGGAATTAGTTTATTTCAAGCAATTAAAAGAAAGAGAAAATGAAAGAAGACAAATAAAAGAAATGCATATCTATAGATAGATATGTCAAATGTATTAATAAACAAATAAATTAGGATTGATTGAATTGGGATTGATTGGAAAATACAAAGCTAAAAATTCAAAGAAAACACACATTCAAAATTATGCTTCCACATACACATAATATAATGCCAATATAATGACTCTTAATCATAATAGGGCAATATTTGCACGTATACATACGGTGAAGTTTGTCAAAAGGAGTTTATGTAATTGCTTAAAAAGGAGTGGGGTATGAGGTTGTGTTTAACTGTTTTATTTAAATTGTTACTTGTTAGTTTTTTTTTTTTGTTATTGAATTTGACTCTTAATTTTTCAGATCAATATTGAGAAGTAAATTATATAATGATTTAGGGTTGATGAATGTCTGCATGAGTGGTAAATGTGGTTGTTTGGTTTAGCTTGTCAGACTCATTGGGATTGCCACAAGGCAGACAGCTGAGACTGAGGTTAGTGACGGTTGCTTCTGCTCATCCTAGCCTGCAGACCTGCGAAACCTTGATAAGACATTTGGATTTTAAAGACTTAAAAAAAAAAACAGTAGTGTGAGGAGCAGGATGGGGTGATTGTCAGGTGGAGGAGGACTGGAAATTGCATCTTCAGTACGGCACTTAAAAGAGAAAAAAAGTCATTCATCTTTGAAAAATATGACATAGCCTGCTAGCTGGAAATTCTTTTACAGATCCTCTGCAAAATGTTCCTGATGAGCTTCCTGCAAAGGAAATCACCTTTTTAACTGAAAAAGCAAGAGCTCATTTTCGGAGGCTCTGCAGATGACATACTGCACCGAGCTCCTACGTGTTTAATGCCCTTACAATTTGTTTAGGAGATGGGAAGGCCAGATGAGGATGTTGGTTATGGATGTGTCCCATCTGTGTACAAGCTTGTTCGACCGTGCAGGCATGCAGAAAGAAAAATTTAGGTGGTAGAAAAGAATTTATATGTCTGCTTTATGAGCCATAGTGTTCAGTCAGGTTAAAATAACATGAATTGATGGATAGCTGGAGGATTGGGTGGCAAAGGAAAATTGGTAAAAGCGTTGACATTGAGGATGGTAGTCACTGGATTTGTTTTGATTTGCTCATGAAAAACTTTGAGATAAAACTGGAATGCAAAAAGCCTCCTTCTGTTCAGGTTTCCTTTACACTTTTCACCCTCCAAGGGTGAATTGCAGTCAGAGCATTTAATGGTGATTGGGAAACACCAGGGAGGAATAACCCTAGCCTGCCAAATAGAAAAACATTTGTACAGAAATGTATTTCTTTACCATTAAAAAAATTGCTGTAAAAGTATCTGCCTATAACCAAAACATTTTGTTTTGGCTGATCAACTACAGTGGTCCCTCACTTATCGTGGGAGTTATGTAAAAAAATAACCTACCGATAAGTAAAATCTCAGAAGTAGTTATTTTTATTTTTTACAATGATCAGAAGTTTTAGGCTGTAAAATCCCTCAATATATACTTTATACACTTTTCTCATATAAACTTGAACTTTTTCCTACTTTTCTCTGGTGTTTAAACTCTCAAGGTGCAAACGTTTGTAGAAAAATACGTTCAGGTTTAAAGAACGAAAACAAAGATCTACTTGCAGTTTAAGTTTTATGTAGATTTGTCAAACTGAATACATTCTGTGCAGGTGACATGGCACAGATAAGATTGATTGACAATGATCTGCACCCAATCAAGATACAAAACACAATATGCAGTAAAAAAAAAAAAAAGCATGCAAAATCTAAGTTCAAAGCGGCTGATACTTTGATGATTCAGCATTCTAGCAGCATTTAAACGCATCTCTTATGCATTCATCTTGGAGATGTGAAAAGAGTCTCACATCAGATTTGCGCGTAAGTGGGGATTTGTGTGTGCGTAACAAGCGTTTAGTGTGTAATTTTTAAAGATTTGTGCGTGTAGCTTCAAGCAGTTGTAATTTTAAGTTGTGCATGTGTAAATTGTCTTGTTTTTTTTTTTTTTTAATTTCTAATTTTTTAGTACTAATGCACAAAATGTATTGTATGATTAAAAAAATCAAGAATTATACACGCACAAATCCAAAGTTACGCAGAAATCAAGAATTACGCACGCACAAATTCAAAGTTACGCACAAATCCAAAGTTATGCACAAATTAAGAATTACTCACTCACAAATCCAAAGTTACGAGAAAATAAAGAATTATGCACGCACAAATCGGAGTGATACTATTTTCTCTCCATAAGAGACAACTGTATTTCAATTGCTTAAAGTTGAAAACGCCCAAAAAAAAAAAAAGTTGATGTTTAGAGTTTCTTTTAAAAGTCAATACTAGTTCTTGAAGGTATACTAATCTAAATTGATCTTTTATGGATTTTTTTAAGTGCGGCTAAAGTGAATGGTGGACCAGCAACTGATTTGGTTGGATAAATTAAATGTTTATTTCTTGAAGGAATACAGGAAAAACATATTTAATTTCCTACATTTTAAGCAGAGATTTGCTTTCTTACAAAGGTAAAGAATAATTAAAGTATACCAAAACGGCATTTTTTTTGTCTAACTACATGTATACCAATACTTTGAGACTCTTATCATTATAATATTTCAGGAAAAACTAGGAAAACAATAATGACATATATTTTGGGCAGTCTAGACAATTAATTTGTTTTTTTTTTGCACCTTGTAGTTAATGTTTGCAGCAAAAACAGCCAAGATGCTTTTGGTTGCTCGATAACCACTATATGGTCAAGAAAGACCTCTTCAGCAATGCTTTATCTTGAAGCACTAACATCCATTTACTCCATGTCCCAAAATGCTCTTCTGTTCCTTTAATGTTGCAAAGCCAGGATTATAATTCAGTGTGATTTCTTGCACTCACCTCAGCCACCAGTGTGTTACTGGCTGGGACACCTGAGACATACCACAAGAGGTGATTATTTCACTTGTGAATGAATCTCACTGCACAGACTGAGCTCATTATGCAGCGCTTTGGAGCTCCTGCTGACAGCAGTCTTTATTCTGTATGCTTTATACATTATTCAATTCTAGTTTTACATAAGTAAAGCCTCCAGGTGGCTTAGGGTGAAGTAACATACCAAATGACATCTATGGTTAAGTTATTTATTTATAAGATTTTCAACAATTGATGTCATTTGCATGGGAAATTTTTACTGTCATTAAAGTTGTAGTTGATATGTTTAAATCAGTCACACTAAAGCAAACTAGTCAATATTTCTATTTTATTGCTTGTCTGTTTTCTCAACATGTCTGCGCTTTGTCAAACCACTGTTCAGCATCACAATTATGTAACTACAAATGTTTTTCCATATATTAAATCACAAACACCTCAAGAAATGTTCAAGAAATTTCATGTTCAAAATGTAAAGATAAGTCTCAAAATTCGACCAATTGTTCCAAGTTGTGTATGTAAAATTAGGATTTTAAACTCACTTATAAACTAACTCCAAGTCATAGTTTCATTATTAATGAAATGCCTTAGGGTTGATCAACAGAAGATTTTGGAGAATTTAAAATTAGTATAAGTTTTGCATTATTATTTTTATTATTATTATGTTGTTAAACTACAATAATATGTTTGCAAAATACAAAACTATTGACACAAGCTTTATAAAAATCATTTTAGAAGTGTAACCTTATTTTTAAAGATCATGTGGCATTTATTGGAGTCCTTTGATGTTTTGCCGAACATTTGTAAAATAGTGTTGTCATTTAATGTTTTATGAAGCCTCTCATTTTTGAAAATATAACTTGGAAAGTTTTTATGTTATCATTTTAATTAATATTCCTCTTTAATTTTTCTGTTTTAAGACTTAAATTTAGAGTTTATGACCAGACTGAGTTTGTCTTTCAGTCTGGGACTAAGAGACAAAAAACGATGCAATTGTTATCTTCGTTTTATAAAATATTGTATTTTTTAGAGTTCATGCGCAGTAAAAATGTTTAAACTGGTTTTTAAACACCTGAAAGCTTAAATAATTTGACTAAGTATAACCATTTAGACTTGTTTTTCAGTTTGGGTGTGGCAAACCTGTGAAATAAGTTCAATCCCAATAATTGTACAAGCTTGGGGTAGAAATGCAGTGCTAAATTCATGTTTTCCAGTGCTTTTACACTTGCATTGTCAATGGAAATAAGCTGCAACTTGCCCTGGAAATAGTATTTGAACTATAAGTGTTTTTAGTTTTTTTTTTTTTTTAAAGCCGGAGCTTGTACTTCTTTGCTTTGCAGACCAACTACCTCATGACCTTTTTAATGAGGTTAAAACGGAACACGAATCAACGTCTTACATGAACTTTTGCTACAAGAAGTTTTTACTTGTAACATCCAAGATTAATATGACTTTAGTGAGGCTCAGTTCTTGACGGCTTTTGACACATATTCTTCTCAGTGTAGAATAAAGCGCAGCTCATTTGCCTAAAGCACATTGTTCACTCTGAGTGATTCCTGGCCAAAGCCAGCTCACAGTGTGGAGGTAAGGATAGCTGTGCCAACCTTTAGATAATCGGCTTTTCCCCAAGAGTCCATTAAAATGAAAGAGCAGGTGCCTGTAGCACAGTGACACAAGGGCTCAAAAAGAGTTTGTTAAATGGATTTTCCATTTCTGTTCCTCTTTTTCATCCAATGGTGAAATAAATCACATATTTTAAAGGTTTTTTGTTGTTTCACTTTTATTTATTGTCCCCAATCAAACATTTAACAATATTTATACTACAAAGTTGTGTGAGGGTCAGTACTCTTTGACAAGCAGAAAATGAATCAAAGGTTAAGAAAACTATGTTAGTTTATAAATCAATCTAAAATAGTTCTGTGTTTTATTAATACTGCTTTCTGGTTTGTTTGTCTTTGATTTTATACAAAGATTAGTCCTCACCTCAGGTGTCTTGACATAATTTTCTCATTATGTATCTGAAAGCATCTGTTCTTCTTGCATTGCTGTGATTTATGTTGTTTGTAATTGTTGTGGTGTTTTTGGAAGAGTTGGTTATTGCTGTGCTTTATGCTTCCATAGACTGTAGAAAGAGTGCTGGATCATAAAGATTTATTGATTTGTTTTGTTTGTTCCTTAGAATGTGTGTGTTGCATATAACTTGTTTGAATACAGCTATTTTGAGATTTTTAATGATCTAAAAGTAAGGTCAGAATTTTTGCCATTGGTGGATATCCTAATAAGTGATTATGTAATAAGAATTTTAGTGCCTCGAATTGAGACCATGACCTAGACTTTTAATCATTATTAATATTAACCTTTATTTAATCACATAACAAAACCATTGAGATTATGATCTCTTCTTTAAGGGGAATCTGGCCAATAGGTCTGCAGCACTCGTCATAAAATAAACAGTTGTATAATAAAAATAAAACTATAGAAGAAAATAATAATTGTACACAAAACAGGCTTTTAAGAGTAGAAAACTTATGAAACATAAAGAAAATAGTGATAAATAAGCATTGTTGGAGGGGTTCTGTTTTTTTTTTTTTAGAATACTCAAACTATATAGACAAATACAATTAGACAACTTCAGCTCAATTTAAAGAGTTCCACACAGAAGATGCAGCAGAAATAAAAGCTTGTTTGCCCAAAATTGGTCCACACAAACTGGAAAAAAGCAAATGATACAAGTTACTTGACCAAGGAGCGTAATGCCTGACTGACTTTTGCAGGAGATATCCTAAATAGATGGGACAAGGCCAAGAGGAGTTTTGATCAGTCATCCAGTGAGAATACCTTTGCATGCTTAATGAAGACCAATTTGCTCTGACATACAGTTCAGTGATGAATGCATTCTTTTTTTTTTGAGTAGACGAGGCTGTTGTCCACTCAAAAAAAAAAGAACGTGCATTTAAGACTGCATACAACAAATAGTAATTGTTGAATTTGGTTTTGTAAGATAACATTTAAAAATCTTAATTTACATAAACTTTGGATTAATTCCTTTAGCTTGACCTGCCCTGTTAGATGCTTGTTCACCTCTATGCAGTGCCAGGTTTCCTCTCCTTGAAGTGTCAGGCTAATTAGGAGACATTTCTGGTTGTGTTCAGGAAGGCAATAAAAATATTGAGATGTTAAGAAAAGGCCAGCATTATTCCAAGGTGCAAGAGGTGATGGAAGAACAAGGAAACACATTTTAAGAACAATAAAAAAAATCAAACGCTTTATGGACATTCAGGGTAACTTAATATGAAATTTACCAAACAAAGATTTTTTTTTTTGGTCCTCCAAATTGAGTCCATCTTTTCCTCACCACTTATCTTTTACTTTGGTCTTTGCCTGCTTTTTAGACTGTGAAATGGAGAGTGGTAATTTCCCCCGTTTCTCTCTGTATGTTAATGAAGTGCTAATCTGTTCCTGAGCGAGAGCCTTAATGAGGGCGACGTGCTCCTTATTTTGCAGGCTAGCTCCTATTAAGCTACCATTATGGAAATAGCTCTGTACTACGTGCTGTCCTGGGACTGGACTCAAATGTATGCCTTATTTCCACTTTTGAAGCTTTCTTCTCCTTCCTTAACAAGGTTGGGTGTTCCTCAGAGGGTGCACGCTGCAGATAAACAAACACAGTAATGACGAGTACAGGGAGAAGCTTCACACACTTTGAGGTCTGGCCTTTTTCAGATGCTAGCAGAGCAAAATAGGCCACTGAGGAGACATTTTTGGAGATAGAGCACAGTATATGAACCAAGTATCATACCTCTCTATTCAAATATATGCAAAAGTTAGCCACGTTATCATTATTTAACATTATAATGATTTGTAGTGCTTTTTTTAATTGCGCTGGCACCTAATTCATCTTGTAATCTCCTGCTATTTTAAAAAAGTACATTAAGAAACTGAATTAACAGGGATTACTTACATTATTTTCCACTGAATTAGCGCATTCCGTTCATTGCGTCTCATCCCCCCACTGTTAACGCCTGCCACTGATGATAATTCTTGGCTTTATTTAAAGAAACGCCCAAACCAGATTAAAAGTAAGAACAGATGCTGCTTGAAGCTGAACACGTTTCAAAGCTCAAATCAAAGGAAATTTTCGCTTTATTCGTTTTGCATGTATCTAGGCCAGCCCAGCCCCTGACACTCCCACAGACCACATATGAGAGGTGCTGGGGTGGGTGACTGGAGAATAGATTTACGTTTTTACTGGCTTTAATCAAAACTAAATTTTTCTCCTTGATTACGCTTGCATATATTTGTGTAGTTATATGTAATGTGAGTAAGATTTGTCTTCAATTACAGAATGGGCATTAACCAACCTTCACAGCATTCTAAGTTTCACTTTTGTTTGTGGATCACACATCTGTCAGGTCACCTTTAAACAAGTGTGGAACAGCGTTAAGTGATGCCACAATAAAAACATCATCAATTCTTAATATGTTACAAAAAACAGATGCTCTGTACAGTCCGAAAATAGATTTGACCAACTTTTAATTAGTTCTTCTTTATTTTATATCCTTCTTTCAAAAATTATTTAATCATCTCCTAGTTTTATTTACCTAACTTTAGCAAGATTACATGTTGTTTTCCAATACCTCCTTTAATTCAAATTACTTATATTAAAGATGACTTATCCTTTTTTTGTTTGTTTATTTGTTTTCTTTTAAACTTTTTTGGCACTGCTTTTTTCCCAAATGAAATACTAGTTTGCATACACAATAAGTGTATGTAAAGTAATAAGTGTGTTTTTAGTCATCATGTTTTTTTTTTTTTCTTGAACCAGAGGAACATTTCTGCGTTGTCAAATAAACCAAAGTGTTAGACTGAATTTGAAAAATCCAAGCACTTTAATTAGTACAATATAAAACTTGTTGAATAATTACATCAAGTTTTGTTAATCAGTAAAATGTAGAGCCTGTAGTGTTATTAGAAGTTGATGATCTTAAAAATACTCTCCCTATTTTATTTAATTCAAACATTTTTGTCATGTCGTAGTAAAGAGTGTTGTTTTTATTTTTAACCTTGGAGAAGCCACGGGGTCCAATTCGGCCCTTGTGTGTTTTTTTAAATTGTCATGGATTTTTTCCTAATTTTTTATTTTTATGTTCTTATTTTAGAAAATTCTTGTCTGCCTAAAACCCAAATTTGTTTATTTAACTTTAAAAGCCCTGAAGAAAATTGTTGTTGGTTTCTCCAGGGTAAATTGATGCCTGAATTTAATTCCTGCAATAAAAAAAAAGAAAAAATCACACATTTTTTCTTTCATAAAGATGCTATATTAAGGTAACTTTGGAACCCAATTGATTTGGTGCGTACAGTATTTGCATCAATAGTCATCATAGAGGTTAAAATATCTATTTTATCTTTGAGTCATCTAAGTAACAAATAAGTGGCTCAGATTTTCCTCACAAAAGCTTATTTATTTTTTTCCAGAAGATGATATATGTCCACTTGATTGCCATTCGTTGATTGGAGCTCAGCTTTAACTAACTCTGCAAGATATAGGATCTGGCTAATACATTAAGCTATATGAGAAATTTTATTTTTAATAAAAAACACACTCACACAGTATCTTAAATCTACTGTAGGTTATAAATTAGGAATTAACATAAAAGCTGCATTATCGATTTGTCATAATTTTTAGCTAAAATAAATCCACATTTGGATGAGACAGTGAAACTGTGTCTAATCAATAGAGCAGGCTTTTCTCCCTGATATATTAGTTTAGACTTGAAGACTGTTATGCCGGAGGCGAGCCAACAGCCACAGAATATGGAAGATGATTCTGTGCAAACGTAACGAGAAGTTGATCAAAGAAAAGCTCTGTTTCTACTCTGCAATGACCACAGTATTGAGAAAGTAGAACAGTGGGTGAGGATCGGTCCCATTTCCCCAGAGAAGGGAGTAAAGAATCTTCTGTGGTTGAATAATTATCAGGCTGTACTGTATCTCCCCATGGGGTGCATAAAGCGAAACTGGAACATTTGTTTCTCATCTTTACAAGAATCTCTATCAGCACATAAAGAACTTTATTGTCTTTAACCCCATAAAGATGTTTTTAATTAAAGTTGTGGCTTCTGAACGGTGAACGGCTTTCCTGAAGGATGTGGCGAGGATGTTGCTCTCAGTCATTCTCAGTTGGCTCGCAAACAACACTGAGGAGCCCAAATATCCTCATGGGTCCTCTAAAGCTCCACCATTGAACCCTCACTGCAAAATGTGAGTTTGATAAGCACAAACAAATATTTAACCCTTCTTGAAAGTGTGTTTGTTTAGTAATATTGCTACATGATGAACAAAGAAACTTGAAGCTCCCCACCTTAATCTGCTTATGCCAGAGTGTCAAATCTCAGCTACACTTTTGCGCAAAGGCGTTAGCCTGTTTAAAGATTTAACAGGTATTTCTCTCAGGCAAATGTAAAAAAAACAAAAACCCAGTTTAACTTTCTTTTTAAAGCCTGAAAACAGCTCTATTTTGCTGTATGGCCTTTTTATTTCACCAGAAGAAGATTTTTATTGGTGTTTTTACACTTTGCCAATTTTGAAAAGATTTTTTATAGCTAATCCTCGAAAAGAACATGTCTGGTGTTGTTGTGTTGCTATCACATTGTTGGTCCTAGAATTAAAGAGCTTTTTTAGGTCTTTGCCTTACAGAAACACAACTCTATATGCTATGCGTGCACTTGTGTGACATGCCTGCAGAGACTGAGTGAGTGTCTGTCATTGGACTTCATTGAGAGACCCACTGGAAGCACACAATCCCAGCTTTGTGTGCGCGTCCTGCTGCTATTCTCTGTACTGTACTGAAAGCACTCTTGGGAGTCAGGCGTGTGAAAATCCCTCCCTTTGCCCACCTAAAGACTTTGAGCAATGTCTCTCTGTGTTCATGATAGACAGAGAGAGTAGCAGTGTGAAAAATCATAGTGATGTGTGTGTGTTGGTGTGTGTTTTCTCATGTGTGTAGGTTGGGATGTGGTGGGTGAAACGGAACACTGCACAACAAACAGCCACTGTCTGTGTTGGACATCACAGAGAGTTACCGTATTCATCTTTTAATTTATTAACTGTGGAACATAATGACCAGGCAAATGGTCCTTTTTATAGCTTTCTCAAACTTTTCTGGACTTTATGACTTTGATCTGCACGCTTCCTCCAAACTTTTCAACATAAAGCTCTTTTGCTGATTCCCATTGCACTGTTTGAAACACCAAAGTTGAAAATTTGAAAACATGAACCTTTCAATTGTGTTATGTTGACCTTTAAAGAGAAGGAGTTTTGAGACAAAAAAACCCTTTACTGTTTCTTTTAGTTAGTGAAGCTGTGTTGATACAGCATCACTTTTGTATTAACATTTCTCAATTCTCCATTATTTTGCCAACATTTGTAAAATCTCCCTTTTTAAAAATGTACAAATTTTTATTTTTTTACTGCTTTGATGCTTATAAATTCTCAAGTTTCTTCTTAGGAGAAAAACTCATAAAGTTCAATGTGGCTCTTTTACAAAGTCCCAATGCAATTAAAATTATATTTTACACATTAAAACAAAAAAATTTCTGCTGATTATTCAATTACAAACAAAAGAACATTAGCAGGCTTTAATGCTTGTTTTCATAGTGCATTACTTGTTTACTTTTATACCAAAGTTCAACTACTGAAAACAACTTAAAAAATAAACGCAAACAAAACAAAAATGTATGTACATGCAAACTCCAAACAGAAAGGGCCCAAATGGGATTTGAACTTGGGCCTTCTCGCTATGACGGCAAGAGTGCAAGCCACTGCGTCACCGTGCAGCCCTACAAAGAGCAAGTTATTTCCAAAAATATTTTTTTAACCATAGCATTTTGTAATGGCAACATAAATGATCTAATGTGTCTTCTGTGTATCTTCCAATGCCTACAACTATATTCAACCAGAGATAAATCTTTTGTTCATGAGGTTCCAATTGGCCAATTTGGAGAAACTATCATCCAGTCTTGTCCCCTCAGATAAAATTGCTCTATTTTAATAAAAGCCTTTTACCAGATGTAAAGTTTTGTGTACAAAACGCTAATATTAGTTACTAAAACAGAGGAAGACCAAAAAAAAAAACAGCCCAATTGTGTTATAAAAGTATCTGGCATTGACATCCCTGTCTCTTCCTGTTTTCTTTTCTCGTCTATGAGATTCCTATTTGAATGGATCCAACACAAGGAGCCTGTCATCATAAACAAGCAGCTCATGTCCATATTGTTTTGCCGCATAGCATGGGAAGAGTCGAGAGGCGGATGTGGGAACTGTTAAGTCGGATGGAAGCCCGGTCACGTCTCATTGTGCCCTACCACAACACAGGATGGGGTGGATTCCAGTTTGGATGGACGGTGCACGAACACAAGCAAATAACGATTAAACACATGCATTTACGTGGAACAGACAGGACATAGGTGACCTCATCCATGTGAAGCAAAACCACAGGCAAAATATCCAGTATTCAATTCAGTCCACCACGAAGGAGGTTATTTGTTTAGCCACAGGCGCTGGCTCCTGCTGCCGGTGGTAAATATCAAGCTTCGTCGTTACTGAATTAGAATTAAGTGCACAATTTGGCTCTATAGCGCGTCTCAGTGTCGTTCAGCAAAACTATGTGTAGCTTTGTTCTTTAAATTTTTTATTTACTACTCTCTCAATATCCCTATTTTTTATTGCCTCCACTTAGTACTGTAGGTGGTGTCTTTTTTTTGTATTCAATCCCTCTCTTTGCTTCCGCTGTTCATTTCTGTTCTTCTATCTGTCTGCCTCTTCGGTTTTGGTATTTGTTTGTGTTTGTGGCCTTGCCTCCCTGAGCATGTAGACATGTGCACTGTTCTTCCTCTAATTGGTTCTCTGTATTCATGAGGGGATGCAGAGAAAGACAGCGAGGCTGCAGCCAAAGCTGACTCTTAATAAATGTCAGTCCACAGCTGTGCTATGGACCGACGGCTCACTGATGGGCTGCTTATCATAAAGAGGCAGTTAATGCAAGAGAAGACAGCAGCTGAGGCGAAGTTTCACAAATAAAGAAGAGGAATGCATTGAGGATGGGGGGAGAGAAGGCAAAAAGATGGGGCAGAACTACTCCTGCAGGAAAACCTCACCTTGTGTCGTTGTGGCTTAAGGGCAGTTATTGTGAAAGTGCCTGGTGTGTCTGACCGGAGGGAGGTCACACACAAGCAGGGATGGAGCTTTTGTTCGTCTCAGCAAGCTTGCGATTTTCGTGCATTTTTTTGTCCTGTGCTATAGAGTGAATACGTGTTTGTTTTGTGTGTGTCTGCAGAGGGATTGTTAGGTATGTGTACATGTCTGGTGTATTACTACATATTCATCCTGTCAAACTCAGAGTGACTCCTCTCCTCCCAACACCTGTATTCTCACACAAGTCCCAGGATTGTTCATT
>BSAI01000189.1:19429297-19476166 GCA_036245035.1 Adrianichthys oophorus | reverse complement strand
CCCCCCCCCCCCCCCTCCTTCTTACACACACCCCCCACGGTTTTATACACCCCTCCCCCCCCCCCCCCCCTGCTTTGTTTTCAATTGTTTTAAAGTTCGAACAGACCCTCCCTGAACTTTTTCTCAGTATTCATTTTTGTATGGTTTATTCTAAATTGAAGCTTTGGTAACACTTTAGAATGAGATTCCTTTATAAACTACTTGTAAGACATTAACAAGTATTAGTAATGTGGTATTAAGATGCTTACAAATACATTAATTGAATATTTTGGATAAATTAATAAATAGGAAAATACATTTAACTTTAGAATACAGTCATTATTTGCCCACTTCTTCCTTTCAATAGTAATTTGATTAGCATGAGTGTACCCTTAACAGACTTGCATCTTGAAATATGTTTATTTTCTCAATTGTTTTATACGTTTGGACACGCCTGTGTTTGTGTGTATTTAGGAACATGTTCAAATTTATGCTCCAAGTACTGGAGGTGACTGACAGTTTGTAGTGTTTGGCTTTGGCAGCCTTTATTTGTTGCAGTCAGCAGATTTTTTTTTTCTGAAAAGCAGACGTTTTTTGAGTTCGCTGTCATTCTGCAGGGGCTGCGGGGCAGTTTTGTGGACAGTTGCTCATGCCCAAACCCCTCCCTTCAGCCTCTATGTTTACTGCACACAGGGCTCCTTCAAGCTGGTTTTGAATGGTTTGGATCCCTGAGGGTCATGGGAAATTAAACAAAAATTTTTAGTTTTTTTTTCTTCTGTTTTTTGTATTATTATTATTAGTTGAGATGTTAAACAAAAAAAGTCCAACCATGCTTTTGCAATGTGCTGTTTTCTGTTGCATAAAAAGAAAAAAAATCTGTGATAATTGCTTAACCCTAAACCTCTACTACCAAGAATTCCTAATATGGTTCTAGGTCTAATTTATTGTTCACATGAAGGAAAAAGTCCTTGTGCACTGCACCAATGTCAATGGGGCGAGGTTATTATGCAGTTTAGCTAAGTAGCATTCTACTTCTAAATTGTAGTACAGTTTCCAAGATTTCAGAAAGCTATTTTTATTATTTTTATTTTTTAAGTACATGGAAGTAGAACAGGGTTAAGCTCGATTTTAGGAACATAAAAACCATCAAACAGTAGTATTTTGTTTTCTACCTTAGCAGAAATATCTTTTTTTTTCTTTCTTTTTCTTTCCTTTTTTTTTTTTTTACAAAAATAAAACTCAAATAGACCTCTATATAAATACGATAAAAGAAAGAGTTATTTGCAAACCTATAAATGTTTTAGTCCAATTTCCAAAATAAATATTTGCCTTAACACTAGTAATTCTGTTCGTTTTTAAGTGAAACTTTGATATTTATTTAGAATATTGATGTCTATCATTTGTTAGACTTGTTGGTTTCTTTGCAGGTGAATTGCAGTTATGTTCTAATCTAAAACAGATACATGCAAATACTTCTGTATTTTGCTGTGTAAAAGTGTTGATTACATGCTAAATGAATTATATAATGGAAGACTGCAGCATGGTTGTATCCGATAAATTCAGATTTTAATACATCCTGACATTTTCAAAATGTTAGGGGTCAGAAATAAGAGCCCAGTTTTGTATGATGGCAGCCACGGCTTGTTTACAACATGTAGTAAGATTACTTATTTGATTAACAATATAGTCAATTTGGTTAGATCTGCTCGCCATAATTAATAGGAAGCTGTTATTCATCAGAGGAAAAAGCTTCAGGCTGAAAGGCCTCTGTCTCATCTGGTTCATTGTTTACTTCCAGTAATGCTTACTAACCTCATCTTACTTTTGTATCTGCTGCTCAGCCTCCAATAATGAAACTATAAAGTATTTTGTAGACTTTAGATTCCAAGTACTTCAAAAAATGTCAAAGGCTCTTAACTTAACATACTATATATAGTATTGTAATTTATACAAATGCAGCATTGGACTCGAGTGGTTTCCAATTCTAGTAACCTAATAATTATGAACACATGCATTTAATGCGTCCCAGCATTACATTTTCTGTGGAAGACTGCAACTAAGAGCGGAAAGATGCAAATGTATAAAACAAAAGTTTTCAAATATTGTTGAATTATTGTTGAACACAACAGGCTCAATCTAAGAGTGTGTCTGTCATATTGCTTTTCACTGAACATTACTCTCTTCCACAAGCCAGACATGCATCACTCTCTTTCTTTAAAGTCCCACTCCAATCATTTTATAATCTATTTTAAAAGTGTCTTTTATTCTTGATTGTGCCCTTTTTAGACAAAATCAAAACACTTGTGTTGTTTTCTAGGTCATAGTTTCTGCAGAGCGGCAGGAGGTTTATTAGAAATTCGTCCCTGACTTGTGGGCTAGGACTACTGGCGTTGAGTAAACCTGCGGTCATTTCCCATACACTTTCTCCTGCTAGCTTACAACCGTCACAACACCAAGCTAACATTAGCAGTGAAACAAAAAGGGCAAGCAGTATTGGAGCTATCCAGCTGGACAGGTTTGAACCAAATGGCAGCTCAGACGAGGTAAATGAAGACTTTAAGGAATTTATTTGTCTACAAGTGGATGGATTAGAATGGAGCGGAGCATGCAGCTTGTGGCCTGCCAATTGCAGTTTGTACGCAACAACTACAAACTTTCTCAAACGCCATGTTTTCTTGGTGCACTATAATTTGAAGAAATACTCAGAAATGTAGTTTTAATCTTAATTTTCCTTACATATGTTCTCCACCATGAGAAAAATACTACTTGAACATGTTAAAAACACCAAAAACACAATTTTCATTAGAGTGGGTCTTAAAACTTCACTCCATTTCCATAGCTGCAAAAATGTAAAATTCAGTCAACAATGCCTGCCTGCAGACCGTTAGTCTGCTTTAAGTTATATGAAAGCATTCACCAGGATTATTCCCCTTGACTGCCGCTTTCTTCTCAGGAATTTCATCTGCTACTGTCGCTCTAGAGTTTTAAGCAGCTTCAGTCCATACCACTTTCATTTGTTTCTGCACACCGCTGGAATGAACAATCAGGTGCTATTGGAGCAGGCCTGTGTCTCCGCACCTTCAAGACACTCTGGAAGACTGTCCACAGGGAAAACCTCCTCCCCCTCATATCTTCAGCACACTAACATAATCAACCAGCACTTACCGTCAACTTCCATGCATGCTTTGCCTGTTGATTTAGTGTATAATGTGTATATCACAATTTCCAAAGCTTGAATTGTGTTACTCACTGATAACATACTTTGAATAAATGTCTGTTAGATAACTAAATATAAATATTAATATCAATCTCGCTTTCTTTCTACCCACTTGAGATGCTTAAAGAGCGACTCCAATGAAAATTGTGTTTTTGGTGTGGTTCTTGTAGCATTTTTCTCATACTGGGGGACTTGCATAAAATAATTTAAGATTAAAACTGCATTTCTGAGTATTTCTTTTTGTGTTTCTGAGATTTTCTAGTAAATCGAGTTGGATCAGCAGCAGATGAAAACCCGTGGTTAGAAAAAGCTCGGGTTTGTGATGCTAATATAATTTTGGGGTTGTGATATGATATAAGATAGCTGGAGATCGTGTAACCAAAGGAATCCTTGGAAATTAGCGGAGCTAGCTTCCAACATTCCCGCCCACAACCCAGTTGAGAATTTATGATGAACTCCTGCTGCACTGCAGACAATACGTCTTAAAAGACAACGCAATCTTTCTTACATTTTGGTTATAAACTGCATAATTATAATTAAAAGACCACTGGGAACAATTTTACAATAGAAAAAAAGTGTAATTGAAGTGGGACTTTAAGGTGGGCAAACGTTTACAAGGTTCATTTGACTCACGAACAGACATACAGCTGACTGATATGACACTTTTTATACACAATAAAAAAAAACAATTGAGATTTGGATTAAACAAAAACGATTTTGCAAGTACAACTGACTGTCAGTTTGAGAGACTGTAAACTATGTGGTTGCAGAAACATGGACATCAGTAACATTCCTGCGGGAGTTTTTTTTAAGAAAACATAAAGTCAAAGATTGAAAGCATAAGAATACTTATTTTTGAATGTTCTCCTTTTTTATTACAAAATGAAGAACATCATTAGCATTAATGTGAAAATTTACCTCAGCTTTGGGGAAAAAACCCAAAACATCTCCCTAGTAGCATCCACTCATGCAAAACCAAGCTTAAGCATATCCATCCTGAGTGACTCCTGGTGATCATCCATCATCCGATGACAGAATGCAGCTCCGTCAGTGTGAGTTTGTGAACGTTGGGCTTGCACTGACACTGAAAGGTGACAGACGAGCTGAGAAAGAATTCCAAACTGTAAGTTATTTGACAGACACAACTGCACAAAGAGTTGGTTTTATGTTGACCGACAACAGAGAGTTAGAAAAGTAGCCAAGCATGCAGACACTCATCGCATTTTTCCCCCCTTTTTTTTTACATTTGTACCCATGGAAACATTGGAATTTACAAACAAACTTTGTGGTGGTTTGATTGATGACTGTCTGGCTGTCTGGTGAAGCAAAAGAAAGCCAAGCTATTTTATATTTGTTTAAAAAAATTACAGTTATGGCAACCGAAAATGGGCGTATTTGTTTAGTGCATGTCTGTGTTTGTGTATCTATATGTTTAGACTTACTGAACTCTGACAGCCATATTCTTCAGTGATTTCTATCTTTCAGTCTGTCTATTTATCAGACATTGTCAAGATTTCTCTGTCAGGCAGAGGCTGACGAACGACCAAACAAGTCCAGTTGGACAAACTGTCAGGAATGTCAAAGTTGCAGAGGAATCGTGATGCTTTTAGATCACAGAAGACATGCACTTTCTGTTAAATCATCAGCTGGTGAAAGTACAATAATGCAATGAAAATACAATAATACATTTTTATATTTTACTGGTTCATGATTGTTATGTTTTCATGCAGGAAATACATTTTTTTGTGTTTTTTAAAAGCTAAAAGAAAATGTTGACATAGCTCACTAAAAAGGTCTCCCTCCAGCAATGTAATATTGTTGAATTAAATCTGGGTTTTTTGCACTTTATATCAATCTATTGTCCTATATTATGTCACACACTATTCACCGTATTTGTAAACAATAGATTTACGGTAACATGCTTTACAGTTATCACTAACTTTAAAGAAAAACTTAAGTATAGATTTCTTTTTGTTCTTAAATTTCCACTGTAAAGCCAAATAGGGCAATGAAACCGGCTTTTACAGCTTTCTGGTTACCAAAAAGAGCGGGAACATTTTTGTCTTCTAAAGTCACAGCTGCACTGCATCTGTGATCAAGTTATTCCTTTGCTTGTTAGAGAAAATTAAAAATGACTAAAAACAAAATGAAGAAGCTATTATTTTAACCTCATCTAGGCTCTCAACTTCTTTTTACCAATTTCACACATCGAGTGTGAGTTGACATTCAGCTGTTAATCAGAGACTTAAACTTTTGTCAGTTTTGGAATCAAATATGAGATTTTAAAAATCAGTTGTCGCTTTGTGCCCTTTTCATATTTTTTCATTAATAAGAAACCAAAAAAAAAAAGGATACTTTTCAAGCAGCCTGGAACTATGTTTATTTATCTCTGTATTTTGTTGCCAAGTTCATTCCCGATGACCTAATCCAGGTTCTAGTTTTAGAAAAAATACCTCTGAAAGCAAATTAATAACTGATAGTAATGGTGTTTTCTGGTCACAGATTTTGTCACAGAAAGTTGTCAGCATTATAATGCTGGGTAATTACTGTTGCCATGCTTTCTTTTTTAAAAGTCTAAGCCCTAGGACGCAATCTTTAAGTTACCAGATTTTAGTGATATTCGGTCAGTTTTAATTCACAATTTAAAATAACAGCAATTAGGGATTAAAGACTAATTCCAATAAAAATCATATTTTTTGTGTTTTTAACATGTTCTTGAGGCATTTTTTACATGATAATGGATATGTATAAAAAAATGTAGGAATAAAACAGCATTTATGAATTTTTCTTTATTCAAATCAGGATGAATTCAAGGCAGGTGGAAAAGTGCAGTTCAAAACCGCTCTTTTTTGTGACAGCAAGTGAAATGGGAGGCCAAGGTTTCCCTCCTTTGCTCCATTGAAATACATCCACTTGTAGACAAATAGATCCATTAACACCTTTGTTTTCCTTGTCCAATCTGGCATCTGGCTCAAATCTGTATGGCTGGATAGCGCCAATATTGCTCACCATCTTTGTGGCACCATTAATTTTAGCTTGACGTTGTGAGGGGCTGTAAGCTAGTGCATGTAAACAAAGGGATGATAGGATATCAACAGAGGCTTACTTCCGCTCCAAAAGTTCTGCCCACAACTCAATTCATAATTAATAAGACACTGGGTATGCTTTTACAACAGATTAAATTATGATTTGAGAAGGACTTCAGGTATAAAAACCATAAACATCATAAAATAAGCTCTAGTCATTTTTCTCAGTTTCTTTTAGGAATTAAAATGCTCTGAATGTGTTTTATTTTTAAATATTATCAAGATGTCATTAGTTGAGGAAAGTTTGCACTATACATATATATATATATATATATATATATATATATATATATATATACACACACACACAAAAACTAAAAGGGTTTGTTATTTTTTACTTTTTCAGTTTTTATAACCATGACGGTGTGAATATGACAGGTCTAGATAAACTGACAAGCTCTGGGTTAAAGGTGCTCCTCATGGGCCCCATCCAGCCCTGCGGAAACAGCCGTAACAGCCACCACAGGGACCTGGTTTTCTTTCCTACCTTTAATGTTTTTGACACGACTGGGTCTTGGCAATTTCAGCAGGTCTGACAGTATCAGCAGGATAAGGATTTCATGTAGGCAAACGTGTGGTAGCTGCAGAAATATGAATCTTCCTCCTGCCTGAGGGTTTGGCTGACTAAAGACTCAAGCTCCAGCTTTAAACAGGACTGCCTTTTTATTCAGACTAAGCTGCTATATGCAGGAATGCTAATTATGACAAAGTTCTAATTTCTCATAATTAATTGCAACATGTTCCAGAGATGCGAATGCAAAGACGCTCACGGACAGAAGATGGCACAAAAAACAAACTGAATTAGTTAGAACTCATCAACTAAGATTAAACGAAGACAAACGTCAATAATGGCCTTTAAAAGCCAATAGAAAACTATAGCATGAAAAACACGGCGTTAGTCCTGCTTCTCAAGGTTTTTTTTTTAAGTACTGAAATGAACTTGAAGTTTGTCATAAGATATTTAATCAATACATGAGTTCTAGTTCTTTACCCACAATTGTTTATTTATACACATCTACAATGTAATTCAATATTTTGCTTTCTTCCAAACCCATTGATTGGCTCTTCGCCTCGACACTTGGGCCTTATTTGTTTTATTTTGCAGCTGTGTGGTTATCGACTTTTACCATTCATGTTTTCAAATGCTGCACCAATGCAAATGGATGACATTCAGCTTTCCTGATATTTAACAAAAACCTTTGAAACCAGACAAAATAGATAAGAATTTATGTTTTGTCTTTAAATCAATTTTGTTTTGAGATGCCGTCACTGAACATCTTTAATGTGTCCTGTTTTCTTCTGCCACTCACAAGGAAAAAATGTGGAGAGAAATTTCTTTCCTCCACACTTAATCTGTCTTTTTAATGCCTTCTCTAAGCTCTGCCTTCCCATCAGCACAACCGTGTACTTCTGAGTCCGAAGAATTTCAGTTTCTTAGAAGCACTTATGAAACAAAGTTAAATAAAAAAGAAAACACGGCTTTGACAAGATCACCAGATGTGGGCTATACTTTATTTCACTCCAGTAAATAATTGATAGGGAGCTCCATTTTGCTCCAACCCAAACCGATTCACAAAGTGTCCTTGTGGTATTTCACTTCCACATGCTGCACTGAAACACCACAGCCATATAAAAGTAGATGTACCTGACACTTCCTAGCAACTGATAAATTAAGGGCCAAAATTTTCCTTTTGTAGTTTTTTTTTTTTTGCTTACTTTTTTTGAGACTAAAATAGACTGCTTTGGCCGAATCCTTGTTATTCTATCACTGCACTTGCAGCTTTAGTGTGGTCTTAGATTGCAGGAGTACGTATATTTTAAGTTAATTGTTTACTTTATGACAACCCATTCGATCAGTGGTTCCCAGGTTGCGGGCCGGTCCATTGATGGCTATTTTTTTTCCATCTTTTGTTATAATCTGATTCTGAAGGAAGTTTTATGTTGGAAAACCACTGGATTCTCCCCACCACATCCGACTAATTCTTAACGCATGTCAAGTCGCTCTGTCACCTGTCGAAAATACAACTTCCACTTTCTAAAAGCAGCTGCACCAACCACTAAATTAAAAACCCCAAGCTAGCTTGGAAAGTTTACGTTTGGTTTAATGTCTGGTTTAATGCCAGACAGTGTGTACAAGGCTGAAGTGGGCGTCCAATTTTTTAAAATATAACAGTCAATGTTAACCCACTGTTTGAGCAACTTTTTTAGCAGCATCCTCGTAATGTTGGGCATCTGATATCTGAATATTTTGCATTATTATTATAGTGTGTGGGAACAACTGTCGCAATAAATTCATATTTCAAGGAATGAGTCCTGTTTTTTGTCTGTTAGACGCAGCTTTCTTTCTTTTTTTAAGTTGAAGGCTCTTCAATATTCTGCAAAAAGAAAAGTTTACTTTTTGTTAGCTTTGCTAACTCTGGGTTTTCAATGTAGCGGTTGGGGAAGCTGCTTTAAGAAAATAGGGCAACGAAGAACGAGTCAGATGCAGTGGGGAGAATCCAGTAGTTTTCCAAAATAAAAATTTTTTGAAAATCAGACTACAAAATAAAACTGAAAAAAAATGTTGGTTGTGTTTTTTTTTCTCTGCGGCCCGGTACCGGTACCATTACCACCAACACCGAGTTTGATGATGTTAGTAAATACAGACTTTCCTATAGGGTAAGGAATTTTTCAAATATATATATATAATATAATATAAAAACTCTATAAATATATAAAGTTGTGCACAAATTAATTTCATTGACATGGACCTTTTTTTTTTTTTTTTAACTTGGGTAGAGTGGTTTGTCTGCTACTCCATTTTTGGGTGTGTTCCACCACTGGGTCTGAAACTATCCACTGGTGCATTGTTTACACAATTAGCTGCTGTTGCCTGACGACCACAAAATGCGGCCAAAGATCACTGTAATATGATCTGTGTTATTCCATTTTCAACAAAGCTATGGATATCAAGATCATTTTCCTGTTACAGGATCAATAACATCAAAAAAAGTTCTTATTTTAGTTTAATAAATAAACATCAAAAACGCACAATTTCAGCTATTGATGTTCTGGGACCCTGTGACGCATTTTTGACATTGAGTTCAAAGGATCAATTTTGTATTCAAGACAAAGAAAAGTCATATTCAAAACAGACATGTTAAACCTAAAACTAAATGTTGTATTCATATTTTTCTGCAAGTATTGTTTTTGTGCACAAAGTATTGTTTTTGTGCACAACTTTGTCTTGATAACATTTCTTTGTCTTTATGATTACGTCTCTTTTTGAAAGAGTATCCAATAGTGTCCTTATTTGCAAAAAAAAAATCTTATATTTATATGTTGTTAAAAGTCATTTTATGAATTTCTTTTAGTCTTGCTGCACAGTACTTTTTCTTGGTGATAAAGAGGTGTTTATGAGTGTGCATATATATGTGTGTGCATGATGGCAGTCTGGATGATGCATCCTATCCCCATTAGTGTTGGCCTAGATCTGTCAGAGCTTTGTTGGGTTACTGCCTAGGAAAATCACAACCCTCAGGAAGAATGTGATGGGCCAAACAAACACGCAGAAGAACAAACGCGCCCACATCCTTCAGATTTCTCTGGATCTTACAGGCTGCACCTTCCTGATAATCTTTCCAATCTAACAGTCACACGTACTCCCATACATTTCCACGCTTTGATTCTTATGTGTAACGTTTTGCTTTTTTTGTTGCTCAGTTTTGACTGACACATGTCGAACACATCACAGTGTAACTTCTGAGACTTAGCTGATACTTCTGGATTTCAGTCTTCTCATTGCTGTTTTACTTTTCCCTTAGTGCGGCAAAGTTACTGCATTATTGTAATACTGATTATCACTATCCAGATCAATAAAAGAAGTGTGGTATGAGCTGAGATAAGTGCTGCTGGTAATACAAGCCATTTCTCGTTCAGATAATTTAATCACATATTTTTCCATCAAAACAAGCTAGTTTTCAAAACTCTCCTGTCTTATGTATTTTCTTTTTGGCTTGCTTTGATCTGCAACTTTATGCCATCCCACCTTTCTTAGTTACAGCACATTAACACAACATTTTCTTTTCTTTTTGGGGTTGGCTGTTACCGCTGTTTGTAAGTAAACACAAAGCCGTCCTACATTTTCCCTTGTCGGTGGAGCTTCTGTGTTTTGACAAGAGCTTTGTGCTCGCTTTTAACATCTCTTCTAATTAATTTATCTCTCATTAATGTGCTGTGACACATAGCCTCCCTCTATCAAACCAACCAGTGAGTCTGTTAACTCACAAGCCCCAAAGCCCCCTTTAATCCCTCAGTTTCAGACCTGGGAGGAGAACTTCAGATGAGTCTACAGTCAGTCGCTTCTTTTTGTTGTTTTTCCGTCTCCAAGCATATATTCTTTCCTCTTTTTGTTTTTCTTTATCTGTCTTTTTTACACTTTCCTCAATCCCAAAAAACAATAAAATTCTCGGAATTGTCTCACTGTAAAACCTGCTCATCTTGATAGATTGTTTCCTTCTTATTGGAGTGATGGCTGCTCCTTTAAAAGGCAAGAGAAAGGATAAGCACATAGTAAAAATACATTTCAATTGCTTTTTTGTGAACTGTAGAGGAAGACAGATGCAACAGAATGTGGGACAAAATGCTTTTAACTTGAAATTCTTTGGCTAAAACCTCTACTTCTGGTTCCTCATCAATAATTAAGGGTTTCTATTGTTTTCCACACAAGAGCCTCCTATTGTCAGGCTTTGAGCCCTCCGTTTCATAGCTTTATTGCAGACAGCGTTGTCAGCTCATTACACTGATTTCCAGTGAACTGTTTTTAAGGTCTAGCCTGAATAAAATAGCCTCAAGAAAGAATAAATAACTGCATACTAGCAGAGGTTTTTTAAACTTTTAAAGATAATAAAACCACTTTTTATAATTTATTCAGTTATTTCTGTTCTCTCGTCTCTGTTGAAACTCTTCAGGGTCATTAAATTTTGTATATTTTGTGAATATGCGAAACATTTTTAAACCTTTCTCTACCAACACAGTTTACATTAAGAAATCAAAATGAAAATAAAAATGTTTTAGTTTTAAAGCGTTAATATTTTGTAAAAACAAACAAATACCAGATTTTTTTTCTCTATTTGTTCATGAAAAATAATAGAATTAGGATCAAATTTACTGAAAGTAGAAGTATTTTAAAAGTGGACAGACTCATTTATGAGCTGCTTAAAGACCCGCTCCAATGAAAATCAGGTTTTGATGTTTTTAAAATTTTATCTAATGTTAGCTTGGGCTTGTGAGGACCTGTAAGCTAACGGGAGAAAGTGTAAACAAAGGAGTGCTGGGATTTTATTGTAGGCTTCCTTTCACTCCAACAGTCCCGCTCACAACCCAGAGGCGAACTTCTAATGAGCTCCTGCTGAGCTGCAGAAAATATGTCTTAAAAAGTGACACAGGCTTTTTGATTTTGTCTAAAAACTGCATAATCATGATTAAAAGACCACTGGGGACGCTTTTACAATAGAAAAATTTATAGTCGGAGTGGCACTTAAACAGGTATCAATTCAAGCTGCAATATAAAGTTAGAAAATCCATAAACTCTGATTTTTTTCTTTATCCATTCGTGTAAAATACTGATGCAAGTAGAAAGCAATCCTGACAGGCTAATGGAGGTATAATGTTTTGTATGGTCAAATATGGAAGCTGTTCCCTCCAGGCGATGGGGAAGAGGAACCATCTGACTTTTTGTCATCACTCTGTATAAGCTAGTTTGGGGAAAACATATGCTGCAATTTGGAAGTCTTTTAAGAAAAATACTTGATCATTGCAGAAACAATGCCAAACCGCATTCTTGACATACTCAAACAGCATCATCCCATTTGTAGAAGTGTGAGTGATTCAACTGGAAACAGCATCAGTTGTCATCATCTGCAAATGTTAGTGAGACACAAGTGAGGCGATTCACTTTAAAGTTGCTGTGTTCTCAATCTGCAAAACTGGGAAAAAGAACCTTACTTGACAAAGTGCAGGTCCTTAAAATGTGTAATAATACCAAAATATGGTTTTAGAATATTAAAACTGTCTTAAAAACGTGTATGTAAAAATGCTGCTGTGTTTTTTGTGTGCTTTGCAGAGAACAAAAAGACAGGTACATAAGATTGATAACACAAAACAATCTTAGTTTTAGCTTCTGATATTCTACCTTCAGTCTGTCTTCATTAAATTTTAGTGCTTAAAATATTCACAATCCAATACATTCTTTTTTATTGATATATTCTCAAAGGCAGTTGAAGATTTCAGGGGGAAAAGGGGCGGCAAATGAAGGAAAAACACATTGAAGTAAAGCAGAGTGGATTAAAAAAAGGGGTTTACTTTCCACAAGTTGCTGCACAGTGACGTTTGCTTCAGTTTATTTTTAAGCACGCTGATGGATAAGACTTGGGGATGGTACATGCTGTTCGGAGCACAGCAATAATTAATGAAGGTTTTTATGAAAAAGCACAAGAAGCCAACTCAGCAAGTTTCAGTTGTGACCCTTTTGCTGGAGCTCTTACATGTTTCTTTTAATCTGCTCTGTTGTTGTCATACACCTGCATCCTATTTTAGTTTAGCTTTTTTCCTTTTGCTGTTATTTCATCTTTTTCCTCTTCTCTTTTTGTCTTTGTTTTTACAGGCTCAGGAGAATGTCTTTGTTGAGTTTAACCACAAGGAGCTGCTTGAGTTCTACAACAAGGTCTGTTTTAGTCTTTTCTGTTTGCAAGCACTTATATTTCAACATCTTGACATGTTTAAAGCTCCATTTATATTCTCCATACTTATTTATTTTTCATTTCTTTGTGAATCTCCAACCCCCTCTTCTTGATTTTTGTCTATAAATTGTTTTTCAGGCTCTTAAAATGTTCTCTTTTTTTTTCTTTCAGCTTGAAATGGTGCAAGGACAGTTGGATTCCCTAACTTGATTCCTGGTACTTTATGTGCAGCTGCACTCAGACAAACACAGTCCTTAGCGCAACACTGACTGCTCTGTCAGCTGTTAAAAGTTGAGCAAATCCAGTTTTTTTTATTTATTGAGAGGTTGACCGAACACAGCAGAGAGAGTTATTTTTAGTCAGCTCTCTATTGTCAGTCAATGAATAAAATGAGATTTTATAGAATACAGCAACTTACCTTTATATCAATATGAATTACCCTTAAACAAGCTTCTTCGTGGCATTTTTCTAAAAACAGCTTTGACTAACATGACGCTGAATTTTTTTATGTATTGCTTACAATAACAAAATGTGCTGATATATAATGACGTGCACAGTGCATGTAACTTGATGAACAGAACAAAACATTTATGTAACTTGGGGAAAAAAGCTGCATTGCTATTAAATATTTCAGTGATAATGAAACCTGTTCAGGCTGTTGTTTAGTTAAGCCTAATTATTTCTAATTAGAACCAACCTGGACCTGGCGGTACAGCAGATGGGTTTCTGGGATGCTCAGCGGACCTTCATTGTGTGTTTGTGTGCTGGTGGACTCGCACTGAATTCTTGTTTGTGGTCTTATCCATGAACACGGACTTATTGACATCAGCGGTGCCGGTAAAGAGGAAGAAGCTGAATGTCTGTGTCTGCCAGCTAACAAAAGTCACAAACACAAGCAGGATCATCATTCAGCAACAAGATTATTAGCTTAGTGTAAGTTTTAGTGGAGTTATTTTGAATACTGGAAATAGGCCATTTGAGATCATTTTGAGGTCTGATACTTTCAGGCATTGTAGATTAGAAAAAGTTTAAACAGCCAGTTGCTTAACTATAAATAACACATTTTTTTTCTGAGTATTTCTTTATTCAAATCGTTGTGAATCAGGACCCAACAAAAACAATTATGTGTAAAAAATGTATTATTGATGTAGAAAATACAATTAGCAGACTAAAATCTCCCAAACAGATCCATGTACGCCTTCATTTTCCTAATCTGAGATGGAATCTGGCTTGAAACTGTACAGCTGAATAGCTCTAATATTGTTTGCCATCTTTGGTAACGTTAGGTTTGGGCTGTGAAGGAATTCTAAGCTAGTGGGAAAGATTTCTCAGCAACAGAGAGGTGTAGGGATTCGGGGTCGCTCCGTACTAATGGTCTCGGCCACAACTCAAAGGGGAATTTCTAATCATTTACTGCCGCTCTGCAGAAACTATGTCCTAAGAAACAACACTGTTTTTTTTTTTATCCTGGCTAAGGAAAAGACCTCTGGGAACACTTTTGCAGTAGGTTAAACGATATTCAAAGTGTGTTAAAAAAAAAAAACAAAACTGAATACTAAACAGACTTGTTTATCAGAATAAAAAAACGTGTTCTAATTTCAAATCTGATGAGTCAGTTTAGTAAACTATTCACCAGGATGAGGGTAGATGGTACAGCTGCTAACTCACTCTATAACTGTCCAACTTTTTTTCCCACAGGCTCCTTTCAGTTAAATGTTTCTCCATCTGTAATGGCTTTAACAGTTTACCCCATTTAGCCTGGAAAGTCATCAGGTCACTCTGAAAGAAGTCATATTTCCAAAGCCGCTCTGTCTAACCTCTTTCTGTTAGTCACTCTGGATTTAGTCTTCCACTTCATTATTTTTTTTATCAATAATGAAGTGGAAGACTTGTTAAAGTAAATTATTTTAAATAACATTTAGTCAGCATAATGTATTTGATAAATTTGTTAAATCAGACTTTGTTAAATGGATGTATAGCTGTCTTAAAAAGCTATTCAAGGTTTAAGTTTCATAAAAACAGTTAAAACATTGACTCTTTTAATCTGGCCAAACAACTTTGTAGAACTCCACTTTGGTATATGGTAATTTAATGATTGATAACTAAATTATTATGTTGTAGTCCTCATATATATTCAAGGTGCAATTTTTTTGAGTTTTTTTTTTCTCATTTTTTGCCATCATGTGAGACCGCCTGCAGCCAGAGGAAGCACCTTGTTCCACAGCATGTGAACAGATGGCAGGGCCAGGCAGAGATTGCTCCCTTAAAAAAAGCATACAGAAAAAAAATGTCACACGTCAACACTCACACTGAGACCCAGCAGCACCGAGCAGACACAGTCCCAACACGAGCGCCACGTCTGGTGAGCTCTGTCCCTGCAGACCTACCTGTCTAAGCTGTTGGGTATGTGCTATAAAACAGGCATGTTTTTGTTTGGACTCCACACAAATGCTGGTAGTTGTGTAGCAGCTAGTTGGGGTGTTGATTTTGGTTCTATAATACATGTGGAGTGGGCTAACCTTAATGTCTGGCTGCGAGCAACAAAGCTGAACTACACATACCAGACACCACAAATGGATTTTTGGCAGATATCAAGTTCAATACACAAACTAGATTTATCTTTATTTAATCTCAGTTATCCTTTTCTAAATGTAAGATGAATGAAATATAGGACGTAGTCTTTTTTTAGCTGTAGAAATATTACTAATATCTAATTTGATCCTGTTTTGTGGTAGCCTTTTTTCTTTTGGCTTTGGGTCATGGTGACTTTTGGATTGTGCTGGGTCCATCTTTTGAAGTGACAAGGTTTTTTCTATTGACGTGTACATGTAATAAAAATGAACAAATTTACATTTGCTTGAAAGAACTTAAGGTAATTCCCTAAAAACTGAGTAAAAATGAGACTGGAAAATGTAGTGTAACATCACATCTTTAAATTGCTCCACAAGAATGTAAAAGTATGAAACAAATCAACAGTTTTGCCAGAACAAGAAGCTAAGACAAACACAAGTAAAATGTAATAAAAAAGCATCTTTAATATTTTAATGTAATCTAAATATTTAAATAAATATATACCAATAAAACTGTGGTTTTGTGTTTAAACACAGTGAGGTGCTCAACTTCAAATGGCCACATGAGTGTCTTGAAAAGTTTCAACCGTGTGATGAGCAACAGTCCTTCACAGTGGCCGAGGAAGCTGAAAGCTGAAAAGCCCCTAATGTCATGACCTGCCAGCGAAGTCGCATTAAAGCCGTGCAGTGTCAAGATCAATCTGGTTTTTCATGCTGCCCTCTCCTATGTTCCTGGTAAAATATTTAGCACTTCCTCACTCAGATGATGGAGCAACAACACTGGAAAATCTGACCCACTTTTCAATGTGGCTACGATCAACTTCTGCTGTTTAGTCTGTTTTAATTTAGATCTTTGCTTCCAGGTCACATACAGTTCAGCCCACAGAAAACGCCAAACATGCCTTTTAATTGAGCCTGTCAGTTAATCTATATACACGGTAATACAAGCTTCAGGTAAATGTCAATTGAATGCATATAAGGAGGACATGAACAAAACTGCCTGAGCCTTTGATCCAGCTTCACAGAGGAACTAAATCTGTCCTTTAGCATAGTAATACTTGAAAAAAACTCAAGTATTATTTTAAAAAAATGATAAAAGTAAAAAACAATAAAACCTATCTAGTTGCACTCTGTCTGCTTGAGCTCCACTACAAGAGTATATTTTTGTAATCTTAAATGATACCTTTCATTTTAATGATTAAATCCTGTTGCACTGATTAAAGGAAACATGTCTAATATGAGAGAAAGAACTTGTTTTTCTGAGGTAGACTGTTCAGATAGTTTCAATTAAACAAACAAACGAAAAATAGCTTTCATCTTGGAAAATTGATGACTTTAGTGCTTTCAAAGCTTCAATCATTTGAATAAAACTGATCCACTGAAATGTACTGAAATCTGAGAATAAGCATTAAAGATTTCCACTTTTTTATGAATTTGTCTTTATTGTTTTATTAGGACTCAGTTAAAGCAGTTTAAGTGTAAGCTTGTTTTTTTCTAAGTGCATTTTCTGAGGCATGTGAAGGTAAAGAGCATAAAAATATAAACAACTTTATAAGCGAAACTATAACATATTGTGTCCTGAGGGTATAATAGATTGGAAGCATTTTCAGGCACTGTACACCACTTTACTGCAGATAAGTGAATATAGCACCAAATGACATGTCACTATTTTTCTCCTAAAACAGATTTGAAGTTATAAGTGTTTTTTTATGAAATGTCCCCATGGCTTTTGTTAATCGCTGAGGCATGAATTGAACAGCCTTCTTTGTTGTATAACAGATAAAGGTGTTTTTGAAAGGACAATTTAATGTTGAGCTAAAAAATAAATTCTGCTTTGATTTAAAACTGATAAAGTTATTAACTTAAAATGTAGATGCACATAATCAGGATTTTTTTCTGAGATGCTGTTTTAGGTCGTAGCAGGATCTTTGTTTCATATCATTTGTTATGTTTTTGTTTTTTATATTTTTTACTTCCATTCCAGCTTTACAAGTATTGTTGTCTTTTAATGGATTAGAATCTTCTGATTTATCAAATAATTGTTCATCAAACCCTCTAGAGCTCTCAGATCCTCAGGTGCTGGTCTCTTAAATATACTCTCTATGAGACCTATAGGCCTCAGGATGGGGCCTTTTTCAGTACTCTGGAATAACATACCTGAAGATCTGAGAGTTTCTGCATCTGTTGAGATTTTTAAATGTAAATTAAAAAGACTCTTTTTGACGTAGCATTTGCAAAACTCAATGAAATGGCTCATTAATTTATCTGGCTTTTACAATTTATCTTTTGTGCATTTTTACCCTTTCTATCTTTTAACCTATGTGTCTTCTCAAACCATTAGCCACAGCATTTCCTTCCATTTTATATGTGTCTGTTCATTGTTGTTGTTTTTATGGTTCTATAGTGTTAGTACTGCTTAAACCTATGTTTATGAATGTATTTTATGTCAAGCATCTTGGGTTCTACTCATGTTGATGAAAGGTTCTCTACAAATGAAGTGATGGATTGACTGGTTGACTGACTTAGCTTTCCCTTGGTGTCCTTCGATTTACCTGGATATCTGTCCTATATCTGCCTCTGTTTGTTTTTGGTATCATATAAACTTATTTTTACTGTTTTATTTTCATTATTTATGCCCAATTGCTTTAAAAAATGCTGCTGTGATATTTGCATTTGGATCCATTTTTTGAGTAAAAAAGAAACTCTCCAATTATCTTTTTGAACTTTAAGTGTTATAGGTGTTGTGCATTTAATTTTTCTCACATTAACACCTTGCAAAAGTGTAAAAATTGTGAATTTTCTTGCCTTTTATGCGAATCCTGAGAAATTACGTTTCTGTTGAAGATTATATGAATCTTGATATAGAAAACATAAACAAGCATGAACATTTTTTATTACAATTATAACTACTTTAACTTCTGTTGCTTTTGCTCTTGAGAGAAAAATTCAAGTCATGAAGGCAAATCCAGTCTTATAACACAAAACAGCACAGACACTGGTTTTTCTTTTTTGATGAATCAGTTTGGATGAAATTAGCCAACATATAAACATATAGACATTTTTGACTTTCTTGAGGTAAAATCATGAATAAGTCAATCTCAGATTGTACAAATAAAGGAGGATGTGGAAATGGAAAGTTTTGAGGAGACATTAATGGTTTTGTTCAGAAGAAAAGATTTGGACCAGTACATCTACACATAAATCCCTAAAAACTATGACCTTTTATTTAAAGAGCATTTAGGTTTGTAGTAAAATGCCACTTTAAAGCCCTTGTTGCTGATTTTTGCTTTGCAACTGTGTGACAGTGTTTATTTAGCACACACACAAAGGTTAGGTCATACTGTTAGGATTTAATCCAGTTGTTGATGTTTTAGCCTTGTTTTTGCAACGTTTTTCAAAAGGAAGCATTTGCACATGTCCCCTAATTCCATGAATTAAATTACTTGTTAATGCTCCCATTAAAGCATTATTGTCTTCATTAAAACAACCTAACATCTTGCTGTTGAACAAATCTAATGGATTATTAAAGCAGGCTGTGCTCTCTTAGGGATCATGAACTAAAAACCAAACTGATCTCATCACATTCTGGAGCTGTTCCTGACAAAAAGAAACCAAAAAAAATAAAAAATACAGAAATGGTAGCATCACTTATTCAAAACATCTTTTTCTGTCTGCACTAATCCAAGCAAGAGCCACATCACAAATTCACTGTTTGTTTTCTTCAGAAATTACTTTTCTACTTTGAATTCTAACAGGTCATCTGTGGTTACTCCATAAAAAAACAAACATTTCCTTTTCTAAGCTGTATTCTTTCATTTTTCTACCCGTCTCTCGGTTATTACCCTTTAGGATTTTACGTCAGGCTGTTGGTCGGGGAAAAAAAAGATACCTTTGCCTCATGTTTATACAAAGTGTGCTGATTTACACCAAAACGTCATCCCAGGACTCAGATGAACTTGCACTTCTTGCCGCTCCCTTAAATCTTCTTTGTTTTTTCCCTTGTAATGATAGCGTTCCTGTTTTTGAACATCTAAAAAAAATCATCTGCTCCACCCAGCCTTGAGCTGACCTAGCAGTCCTCAATTCCACAGATAACGCCTCACAAAAACAGATAAGTCCTCACAGATAACTCTGTGTTTCCCTGCCCATGAGTACTTTGGCAGATTGAGTTACATTTAAGATTGTCTATTCACAACAATAAAATCAATGTTTTTCTAGCTTCTGCAACATGTGGCACAATTAAGTGTGTTGAATAGGGTGTTTTGTTGAATGCATTAACAAATGGCTTCAGTATGCTAACATTCTGATGCTTTATTAGCTTCAGTTCTCCCTTCATTATGCATTTTTTTTTCTTTGCCAGCCATCCTCATCCTAGCTCAGGTTCTCTGATTTGCTTCCCAACTCATAGGGTGCTGTTTCCCTCATTCATGATAGTGAAATGAAAATGAACTTGATGATTGAGGCTGGATTGAGGTCTCTTCACAGTTGGCAATGAGCTACCTTTATTTCCTTGCCAAAGCTACGCTTATGTCTTGTGTGTACGTCAGCGCTGGCAGCTGCAGTTTTCAATGATTTCCATAAACCCAATGGGTTCCTGTACAACAAGATCTCTGAAAACAATCAATGAAGACTGCATTTATTTTATCCCAAATGTATGTGTATAATTTCAAAACTCAGACATTGACAAACCTGTTATTTTTGAGCAAATAAATTATTTTTCTCAAAAATAACAGTTTTATCAATGTCTCTGTTGCTATGGTAACGATGCAAGCAGAAGTTACTGCACTTATTTTTATTAATAATCATTTATTGCATTAATTTAACATCTGGATTAGGAATAATGCAACACTGGAAGTTACAATTAATTATACATGTTTTATTAACTTTTAATTGGTAAAAAAAAAAGAACAAAAAAACCCCCAATGACTTTTTGTTTAATATCCATACCATAGCTAGATCAAAAAGAGCCTCTCCACTCCTTTGTGTAGGGCAGGATCCATGTGATGTGACCAGAACTGCAACCTATAAATTATAAAGTGCATATTTTTTCTTCCAGGGACAATGTATTTTTAACCTGAAACACAGAAGAGGGAGAGCAGGGTAAAAAATTGAAGGGACTGTGGGAAAATGAGGAATCCGCAGCCACGCCAGTTGTGCTCAGCTTGTACGTCATCATGTAGCATTAAGCTAAACATGAACAAGAAATCAAGCGCCATCTGAATATTAATTTCATTATATAATAGAACAGAAACTCTGCCACTCAAGAACAAGGAAGCTGGACAATTTGACTGTCTTGGTTTGAAACTTTGCTGCATTCTTTTTAGGCAAAGCAAAGCAAGTTTCTTTGTAAAGTACATTTCATGTACAAAGACAATTCAAAGTGCTTTACATAAAGCATAATAGAAAGAAAACAATCCAACGAAATGACAAAGGTGTGATCATTAAAAAAGAATTTAAAGAAAGTCAAAAATAAGTGAATTTGAAACAAGCATAGATAAACAGTGCAGATGTAAAGTTTTGAATCCAAATGAATCAAATGCAGCTGAGAACAGGTGGGTCTTTAACCTGGATTTAGTGGAGTGTTTCAGCTGATCTAAGGCTTTCTGGAAGTCTGTTCCAGATCTGTGGAGCATAGAAGCTGAATGCAGATTCTCATGTTTAGTTTTGACTCTAGGAACTGACAAAAGACTGGATCCAGATGAGTGGAGAGGTCTGGCTGGTACATACTGGGTCAGGAGGTCAGTCATGTACTTTGGTGATAAACCATTCAAAGCTTTATAAACCAGTAGCATAACCTTAAAGTCTATCCTCTGGCAGACAGGCAGCCAGTGTAAAGACATCAGAACTGGTTGGATGTGATCTACTTTTTGGTTCCTGTGAGACCACGAGCAGCTGAGTTCTGAATAATAATACAAGTTCTTGTCCTCCTTTTGATCCTTCTTACTATATCAAAGTCTGGCCTCCTCCAAACCCTCCCAGCTACGACCACGAGGTCCTCCTCAAACTGCCATCTTTTTCCTTCTCTTCTGCTTTAATGCTCTGCCTTGCTGGCTGCATGGTTGGCAAGGCAGATAGCCACTTATTCAGCTCAGGTTTCTTTGGACTTCTGGCCTTGGTGGCAACTCTGGGCACCCAGCCCATTCTGGCTGGGTGGAGTCTGGTTCCAATTATGGAGCCAATCAGGACTTGTTGGGCCTTACTCATGGTGCACATCGTTTGCTCTCCCCAACATTACTTGAGTGAGTCATCTTTTCATCTTGCTGCCAGCCACAACACTTAGCCAGATGGGCAGATTTTCCAATAAACAAGTTGCTGTTTTGATCTCGCATACGGTTTTATAAAAGTCGACCTTGGCGCACGCAAAAAGCACCTGGTCCAAAATAAGGAAAGTTTGCGGCTGCTTCACTGGACATGTTTACTTTCTTTTATGTATTATTTAGCATTTACTGTTTGATCAAGTTATCTCCATGCTGGGAGTCTGAATAAATCTGTAATAAAACCCTTCATACAACAACCCACCAGAAAGTCGCATCGTGTCAACAAAGTAAAAATTAGATTTGATTTTGCCTTTTTTTTTTTTTTTGGTTTTTACAGATTTGTTTACCGCTGGCATTTAATAGTTTGTTAGTTGTTGGGACGTAAAAAGAACTGCATATTTGAAATAAATTTGCGTTGCACAAAAAAAGAGGATTAACTTATATTTATAGGATTAATATCTGCACAAATGTCAGACGTGACAGATTTACAGAATAACCTGTATCACATGAAAACTTTAATAGGAAGCTCCAACAGGAGGATGCAAATGAATGCACAAACATGCACACTGGAAAATGTATTTATTCTTTGGTTTTGCATTTTTGATGTCTTGCAATTTAGTGCATCATTAAAACTTGCCAATGATTTAAAAACAATTGGAATTGAAAATGTGCACCTGACAAACTTTCATAGTTTGGTGTTGGGAATTGAAATACATAAAATATATTGTATGTACTTTAAGCATTTCAGAAAAGATGTCCATCTTCCCTGGAGTGTTTGCCTCACTGTCCTCATCTGAAATCTAAATCCACTATAATGCAACTACATTTTAGTTCCTACACAATTTTGGGGGGGAAGTTACTTTTCACTGAGAAAATATTGCTAGGTTTCTTCCGTCCTTTCATTTTATTGTAGCTGTAACTGTTGTAGCTTCCTTCTGTTAAAATGTCTTTTTTCTGTTTTGTTTTTACTGTTCTGTGTGAACTGGGGAAAAAAATGTTTTTAGGTACATGTTTATGTTGTTGCTCAGCTCTTGAGGAAAAAAAAGACAAAGGGACAAACAGAAGAAAACTAAACAAGTATTGTTTGCTTAGAAATGTTGCCTCTGTTGTCAAACAAGAATTTCAAACCAGCAATGAGTTTCCTAAAAATATGTCTGAACCAAAAGACACTTTTAACAATGACCTGTTGTCAGATGAGAGTAGTCAGGCATTAACTCTGTTAAAGGGCTCGTATCTTGCTATTCTTAAGCCTTTCAGAGTAAAATGTATGATAATATAATGCATTTGGCACCCTAAGAATTGATTTTTTTTAAAATGAAATATGAGTTATTTTTCAAGCTCCTACCCAGAAGTATGATGCCTTGATCTGAGGCACCACATATGTAATTCTCACTATAGAGTTTGAAAGTTAGCAAAACTTTTCTTGCCAAAAGTGATATTTAATGCAAGCAGCCATTTTGAAATTAGCGGGAATGCCCTTCTACTGCCTCTAGTGGATTGATAGTCCACTATAGGGCAGAAAACATGGACCAAGTTATATACTTTTTTAAGGAAAGTTTGGATCATGCTAATGAGTTGGGATAACTATCAGGAGACATATCTTAACCTCTGTCAATCACGTCAGTAGAGGGATGATGATTTGGGCTTGTTTTGCAGCTTTAGGTTCAGGTGGTTAGGATCCTACTAAAACGGACATGCTATGTTAAAAGCAAGTACAACAACAAAAACATTAACTAAAGAATTAATATAAGACTGCTTAAGAATATATTTTAGCAAAAAATATTTCAAAACTGAGAAAAAAATGTCCTGCTTTATAAAATCTGAGCTAAGAGTGGACATTTGCTAATAGGAGCAATATTTCTTTTTAAAGGTCAGCTGATGGTAATTTTAATATCCAGGGAAATCTCACATCTTTATCTTCCACCACACAATCACCGCCTCTTTTATGTGGATATTTGCTCTGTTCTGGCTCAACACAAAGAGCTCGGGTTTTGAGCTGCGGTGTCAGTTGAAGACATCTCTACAGTCAGCAGGCGCCACCAAGACATGACAGCACCGTCTCCCCATCTCCCCTACAGTTTTCTGTGGCTCTCCTTCACCCACACGTGTTTGCTTCTGTCCTCGCAAGCGCCTCCACGTCTCCTCTGACAATGCGTGTGACATCACCTCTGTTGTTTGTTCTTTCTTGTCCATTCTTCATCCTTTCCTTGGTTCTCTTTGTTCTCGGAGTGAACAGATACAGTGGCAGCTGCCTCCCACTCCTTTGTTTACAATTCTGCAAAAGTGAAATCGGTTTTAATTAGTCTTTTGATGGGATTTTAAGCTTAATGACAGACAACAGCCGATGGCTGTCATTTCTGTTTAGAGTAAAATTAAGTTGCAGGGCAACGAGTGGTGGCAGTAACACAAAGTCATTTATTCTGGCATCGTTTCCCAGCTGCTTTGTTACCATTTATTGATGGGTAATTTTTGCAACAGTTATGCTGCTTTTTTCAGAGCACTTTGAAGTGAGGCACATGTGCGGCTCTGTCCTGCCACAAACCCTACAAGGTGATACGTGGTGTGTGTCTGCAGTGGCGGCGGTGTGTTACATAAACAGCAACAACACAGATGGTGAGCATCCCTTTGCTCTTGTCAAACTCACAGACGTCATCGTCTCATCTCTCTCTGTCTTATTTGTCTGTCAGTGTCATTGTTTGTTTTTCTGCAGCGGTCTCATTGTCTCTTGTGTTGTTTTGACTGTTCCTTTCTCCTTCTGCAATGTTTGTGTCACCTGCACTGCAAGTCAGACAATTTAGAGAAAGTTCTGGTTTCTGTTGTTTAAGTTTTAGGTTTTCTTGGCCCTGTTCTTTTAGAAATACACCAATTTTAAGTTTGATGTTGTGATATGTCATACAAAGGTTTAACTGCACTAAACAGAAACAGCTTTTTCTATATAAAAATAACGAGTTAAGGCCTTATCTTAACAGTGTCTGTTATTGATTTTGTGTTATGTGTGAACACATTCACATTTTTGATTTTGCTTCTTATTTGTGTTTTTGTTTGGTTTTACCCATTTTGTATTCCCATCACCTTGTTTATTTTGTTAAGTCCTTTCCAGCCACATGTATTTTCACTCCGTTGTGTGTCGTCCAGCGGGGTGCACCTGCATCATGTTCATGTTCCTGATCTGCCTTGAAGTTACAACACTTTTCTGAGCAGCTTTTCTTTTACACTGCCTCATTGCAACAAAAAGTAAACAAAGGAATAATGGGAGTTATTGCAGAGAAAATATTCTAATGAACTCCTGTTGCTCTGCCGAAACTATGTCCTAGAAATTGACAGATTTTTTTTAGAATTTTGATTAAAAACAGCAAAATCATAACTAAAAGACCGTTTACAATAGATCAAAAAACAATTGTGGACTATAAATAGTTTAGTTTGCAGTTTAAAACAGTTACAAGTCAAAAGATGATTGGGATGGGACTATAAGTGCATTCTGCCTTTTTTCCAGGTGTTCTTTCTTTTGCTCTTTAAAAAAAAAAAAAAAAAAAGAGTTAAATTAGAATGTTCGAATTGCCCCTGTGGTGTAAGTGTGTTGTACGTGCCCTGGTGATTGACTGAAAGCCTGTTCTGGTGTACCCTGCCTTAGCCGAAAGACAGTTGGAACATTCTCCAGAAATACATTTGACTGGCCAAAGCAGATGTAAAAATTGTTTGGATTAATGGAGTGTTTAGCGCAGAATTGATCAGAAAAAAAACAAAAAAATGTAATAGATCCCTTAAACGTAAGAAAATGAGAAGTGTTTTACAGATCCAAGCTTCATGGAGCTCCATCACCAAAGCACCAGGTAGTCTGCAGCAACCAGGAAGCTGCTTCTTCCCTTTAAAGGAACTTGTCCTTCATGAAGATTCATTTGGGAGAACAGAGTGTAAAATGAAGCAACATCAAGCAGTATTCTCCTGTGTTCATCCTAGTGTGGCACGCTTGCCCTTACCTCCTCAGCTTCTTTTAGAAGTCTGTTCCTGAGGAACTCAGGAGCTGCAGTCTTGAATAGCTCCTTTCCTGCTTTCCTGGGGTTCTCCTAAAATTTTGGAGAGACATTTTTCCTTTTTAGAAGTCTGCTGTTTCCCTTTATAAAGTATGCTTGAGTTACAATAGATAGTTAAATATATTCAGAGGTTTGTCCTCCATTGAACAATACTTTTGTGACTGTTTTTTTAATTATGAATGAACAGGTTAGAGTGACAGAAAGCCATCCAAATGACATTGGGTTGATGGGATTTTGATCAGCTATTAAAAAGCATCTAATTGTTCATGTTTAAAAAAGAACTAATAACTGCCCCACTGCGTGGATTTATCCAAGAGGTTACAATTAGTTTCACTGAGCATAAAACACATCTGAAACTCTGGAAGTCCATTTGTTCCCACTTAACTCTGCAGCATCTCAGAGGGATTCCTGTGTGCACAGCGAAAGCATATAAATTATCCTATTTATGAAGTGTGTGCATTTCTCCCAGATGAAATCAGAGCAAGACTTTAAGCTTTACCAACTCAACTGCTGCACTATCATTGGTAAATTGTATATTTCAAAGCATTTTCTTTTTAAGCAAGTGCACATTTTTTAAAAGCCACTTTTCTGTAATATTTATTTGATTTTTTTTGTCTTTTTTCTCTGGGGAGAAACAAAGTATTCAGCTGGTAACATTTTTAGCTATGACAAAACATTTGCAATTTTTAGCATTTTAAAGGCTTTTAATCCCAAATACAAACCATTTTTGAGCCAAGACAACACCAAATTAAAGTTTATGCATTTTTAAGAAATACAAACTATATGTTTAATGAATGTATAATGCAAATATAATTATACTACATTGCAGTTGTTATCAAAGTTCAATAAAAAGGTAATTTTTTCAGTCAGTCAACTTGTGGTTTGAGTAAAAAAAAAACTACCTTTTGCTCTAAGGGATTTCCTAAAAAATTGTGGTTTAGAACAGTTTCATCCACTGCAATCCCATTTTGAGTGAGATTTTATGCCAAGACATTAAAGTTCCATCAATTGTCAGACACCTGCGAGTGGGAAACCTGTTCCCAGTATTGGACTCATCCCCCTGGGGAGTGGAGAGCTGCAGTCCCAGCTGTGCTCAGGAACCATTTGGTGGGCGTTTTAGAACTGCAGCTGAAGGAGACTTTAGTGTGATGATTGTTTCATAGCAGTGACAGGGAAAAGGTGACTCGGCAGTTCACTAAAACACAGGGAAGTGATCTTTTTAGCCACTTCCTGCACACCAGCCGCTATTTTGTAGAAAGTGCTTGGCACACTTTTGCTGATCTGAAGAGAAGGGGGGTGTTAAATGACCTAAAAATGAATTCATTTTACATAATTTACAGAAGCAGCGTAATAACAGAAACAAAAAGACAACAAAAACTTTTCCCCTGACTGTTGCATAAAAATTTCAACAGTTTTTCCTCAAATATATTCCAGGTGACATTTTTAACTCACTGGAGCTTTAAAGGGATCCAGGAATCCAGGGCTGCTGTTTTTAGTCTGTGACAGAGGAGTTTAGATGCAGGTTGAAGTTAGAGGGGTGCAAAAATTTGAGAGGAGGTTAAGGATGGAAAGCAGGAAAGTAGGACAGAGAGCTGGCTGACTGCTGCTGCCTCGGCTGGTCTCATGTTGAAGCTGATGGCTTTTGAGCATGGCATGCTACCAATCAATTCAGTCCAAATTTCCTGGAGTCAGAGATGAGGAATTCAGCTCCCTGTCAAGCAATTGCTTCTATTGCAGCAGCTGCCAAGTCAAATTAAATACTGTTACTGCAAATATTTAAATTAACTCATCTGTGAAGGAAAAAGGAAAGGCTGAGTTTACTTTTTCTAGTTTTCAGAAGCATATAAACCCTCAAAATGCTATAAACAGAACCATGTGGTGTTGCAATCCAAATCTTCAGATACAAGAAAAACTGTTATTATATTTTGTACCAATGGATAGTTTCAGCCTTTAGCCAGCCCAGACAGCAAAGGATCAATCTGAACATGTTTGACCTTAAAGTTAGATCCATCCAAAGAAAAGCAAATATTACATTTATGAATGTTATATCTCCTAGAATAACTGAAAATCTGTATTTAGTTGACTAAATTACTAATACAAAACAGTACATCATTATGATAACATTGTCGGCAAAGAGGCAGATTTTTGACAATCTTCCTGCAATATTTTAACATTGTAACACGTGTATGCATTTGGACTGTATAGTATGTTGTGGAATTCTGTCCATTAACCCTTTTTACATCACTAACACCAGTGAGGAACCACTAAGCTGAGGAGATTTGTGAAGAAGATCTTTTCTCCAGAGGAAAGATGGAGGCTGAGATGAAGAAGTTGAGGTTGGATTGGATAGATTTGGAACGCCAAGATGAAGTGGTTCAGACATGTTCAAAGAAAACATGAAGGTAACAGGATGCTGAGGTTAGAACTGCCAGACAGGGGGTCTACAGGAAGACCAAACCATATGTTGCAAAAATGAAATGTACTTTAATCATTTGACTTTTAAATTGTATTATTTTGTAACGTAGATGCTATTAAAAAAAGTTAATCCGAAAATACTTTACGTACCACAGACATGACATGCCACACATACCTGAAGAAGAGGGAAACATTAGAAAAATAAATCCCCAAAAAACCAAAAATCTTTCAGTTTAACTTTCAGTTTTGGTCTGTACAAAGGCATGGTGCACTTTTGGCAACACAAGAAAATTAACACAATATTTCATCTACCCCAGGCAGTTTTTTTTTAAGTATAAAAATACAACTATGTTGATATGTTATGATGATCTTGATTAGGATGCGGTTTCTTCTTAGAAGGGATTCATACGATTGATTTTCTCCTCACTCAAAGAAAACAACACACTCTTCTTCCACGCTTGTGAAGATTCCCCGTTTTTCATTTTTCTTGGCAGCTTTATTGCTTTGTGCACTTTTTTAAAAAAAGCATCAAACGTTTCTGTCAAAAACAGAGAAACTTGATCTCCCGCTTTCCTTCCCTCCCATCTTCTCTTCCTTGCAGAGCAGCAACAATGCTTGCGTGCATGAGGGCGAAAGCTTTCAGAGGTGATATTGAGCAGAGTGGCTCCACACATGTCGAGTGTGTGTGGAGGTCACAGTAATATCATCTGGTGCCCTTTGATTTATGTATTAGCTCTGTTCCTTGTTGCTGTATTTGTACATCTGCAGTTGGAAACATCGTCAGATGAATCTTTTCCTATTTTAATATTGCTGTATTTGTTCGAAGTATTAGGAATAGCAAAGGCATGAAAAGAGATGCTGCAAGTAGATTTATTCAGTCATGTTTAGTTTGTTTTTGGCTTTAGATGAAGTCTCAGTACTTTAAATTTTAATGCATCAAATCCTACATTTATGATCTTTGAATTTGAAGCTTAAACAAAAGAACTTATCATAATATTTATCATTTTTCCTCTTACACGTAAGGTGCATAAACTCCTAATGGCTACAAGGAAAATCTGGACAGTAACAGAAAAATAGGAGTATGACCTAAAATCTTCATAAGGAATAAACACACCAAAACTGCTTAGAAACCAAGGAATAAAAAGGAAGGGGTGTGTGTCTGTGGTGCTTGTACTTGTTAAGATCAGTGTAAGAGATACATGTGAGATACATGAGACCTGGACAGTGTGACATGGTCTTGCTAATCCACATTTTTATCACGATATTTAAGTTATAAACTGACCAATCAGATGGCCCAATAAAAGTGTGGGGTCTCACGATTGGCAGATTCTCCTGAACCCGTTTTCAAGTGCCAGGGGGGTGGACTTTCAACAATCTCACTCCTGACTGGCAAGGGCGGTTGCCATAGAAATGTTTACTCAGACCGATCAATGTTTGCTAACAAAATCTGGCCAGCATTGTGATGTTGGTGTGGCAAAAAATATTGACTGAATTCACTTCAATTCATTGGAGCCAGAAGTAAGTCATTTTGTGTGGGTGATGTCACACTCGCTCAGTCCAGTTCTCATATACAAACAAGGATCTGAACCAATCGCTGCCTCCTATGATTTATTAAAATCTACAGCTTGAATGCAGATGTTTATTTCAAGTAAGTTTTATTTAATTTTGGTAAAAGTAAAGCTGATTTGCCCCTTAGCCTTTTGCCAAATACACATTTGTTGTGACGCACACCTACCACTCTCACCGGCTTTTCTCCTGTTTTGTGACAACTTTCAGTGAAAATACTTGGATTCTTCATCAAAACTCTATATTTTGACAAAGCAAGACAAAAGAACGGTTCATTTCTTTATCCACACGCAAACCCACACGACACAGGTCTGTTTAGAGCATGCTGCCCCCATTGCATTATTACACAGCAGATAATCCTGTTCTCCAAATCCTAGTACCTTGGATTCCACTGAGAAAATCCTATTTGTGCTGCACATTTCTCCATATGATTTCGCAGACAGGAATCCACTGTCCTCCAGACTGCCTTTGTCTCTTCTCCCACTGTTTTCTGCAGTAAACACTCCATGCATAATCACCAATGTCACAAGTTTATTATTGAACCCATTGTTTCCCTTAACATGTTACAGCAGACACAAAAACACAGACAAATGGGACACTCGCCATCCGTTACTGCTTCCCCCTCTGTTCTTTAGCTGCAACAAAATTTGTGGTTTATTTATTGCTCCTTTGTTTATTGATAGAGTTCAAGTTAAGAATTCATGAGGGTGTAGTCTTTCCTGTAAAGATGTGTTTCAGCCGACGGTGGCTGTCAAATGACCTCCTCTTTGTACATCAGTGTTTGGTATTTCCTCCACAACCCCAGACAGAAAATATTCAGTTGTCACTCTCTGCTGACACTCAGTCCACAGCGTTGTTAGCTTGTTAGGAGATTTTTTTTTCCTCTTGATATTATTGTTCATAAAGAAATAAACTATAATATTAATTGTTGATAGTAAAGGATTTAAACCACATTGGGGGGGTTTCATTTCTTTTTACTTTTTTTAATGTATTTTGATACTTTTTGCTTTGAGTTTTCTTTCTCAAGGCTTTGAGGTATGTTTGCCCTTGAATTGTTTTTTCTTCTAAAATTATGGTTTAATGAGCGTCCTTTCTTTCCGTAACTGACATCTCTCATGCTGGAGCCTCGTTGTCTTGTAAATCAAACTGGTGCATTGAATCCTGAAGCTCTGCAGAAATTCTCTTTGACGTGCCGACCTATTTGAATTTATTGGGATGCAATATAAAGGGAAAATGTAAGAATTAAATAATACAAAAAAATATATTTTTTCCTTTAAACGTATTGACAAAAAATTCTTATTATCAAAAACTTTCAAATTAATTCAATGTGTTTTGTTTGTTTTATTTTTTCCTTTAGCATCAGTTGCATTTATCTGGATGTCAGTAGCTAGGATAAGTTGAGTTTTAAGTGTTTCTACATGTAACTGATATGAGGTCTGTGGTTCTGTGCTTTCTGCTCAACTGAATATCTGTAAGTGCTTCGCTGGCATCATGGGTTTTCTGGAAGGTTGCATGTTTAGTCGTTTCCCTCAACCATCTGCCTCTCAGTTCTCTCAGTGCGTCAGCATGTAGCTGTTGAGGTATACATTCATGTGAGAGAACTGGTGGATACAAGTGTTTGGTATGTGGTTTAAATCATGACATCCCCCAAACTCACAGGTAAACTACCGTTAAAAAATGTGGGATCACTTCAAAATGTTCCTATTTTTGGAAGAAAAGCACAATATTTTTCAATGAAAATAACTTTGAAATAATCAGAAATACACTCCATACATCATTAATTATTTAAAAAATGACTATTCTTGCTACAAATGTCTGGTTTTTAGTGCATAATCCACATAGGTGACTAGAGGCCCATTTCCAGCACCTCTCTATCAGTGTTAATGCAATACAATGTTCCTGCTCATTATGTCAGAAAGCTAACACATTAGATAGCCCTTGTGCAATAATGTTAGCAGAGCTGTAAACAGTTTGGGTGCAGAGAAGCCATTAAATCTTCCTTTGAGTGGGTTAAGTATCTGGAACATCACATTTTTGGGGTCACTTTAATTGAAGATTTCCTTAAATAGTGTACTATCTTCAGAGAACAGCGCAAACAGGCTCTAACCAGAGTAAAAAGAGGCCTTGCTGCACAACTGAGCAAGAAGATGAACATTAGAGACCTTAGTTTGAGAAATGGATGCCTAACAGGTCTTCAACTGGCAGCTTCATTGAATAGTACCTGCAATAGGCCAGTGTCAACATTAAAGGTTGAGGGAAATCTTCAATTTCTTGACAATTTCTTGCATGGAATAGTCTACATTTCTAAGAACAACCATAGACTGTCGAGATTCACATGAAAGTTCTCTTTTTCTGGCCATTTAGAGTGTTTAATCGACCCCACAAATGTGGATAATGACCCCATATGTAGATAATGTATCAAAGACCAGGTGTTTGCAGCTAGTCATTTTTAAAATCATTTATAGTCATTATAATCATTAATAATGCGTAGTGTATTTCGGATTAATTTAAAGTCAATTAAGGGTGCATCCATCCCGCCTTTGCCCGACAGTAACCGGACAGTCTCCGGCAACCCCACGGCCCCAGTGGATTAAGAAAGTTTATGGAAATTCAGGACGAAAATCCCCGCATCACACGGCCATATTGAATTCCTTTTTCTACCCTTTGATCTGGTCACTGAAAACGTCACGTGCCCAAAGTTGAGTCCCTGATTGGTTGAGGTGCCGCATCAACCGCGCCCGACTCCAAAATTGCGCCACGTGGCCTCAGATCGTGTCTTTAGATAAACTTAACATTGAAACTTGACACCCCTGCCGCACCGGCTGCGTTCGGCTTAACATGCACTTGTTTTGACAGTTGAAGCTATTGATGGTTGAAATTCACACATTCAACAGCCCAGAACAGAATAGCTCGTGTCCATGCCAACCCCCACAGTAAGATGATACCAACCACATCTTTAAGAAAAAAACTTAAACAGCACAATTTTCTGAAAAAGGAATCACTAAACACTTATAAGAGCAAATGGGCCAAAAACACATCCAAAACATTTGAAGGGGAGGCACCAAGACACAAAAAAAAAAACAACCCAGAAAGTGAGTACAAAAACCATTTTCTGTTCCTGAAGGTCCCTGATGAACATTTAAACCTATTATTGAAAAACATCAAAAGTTAATTTATTCTTTAAAAAAAAAAATTATACTTCTATCCATATTGTGTAAATATAGAAAAGTAAATGTGGACATTTTTAAATGTACATTTTTTTCTAAACTTGACAGGTCTTTGTAATCCTTCTGGTTTAGCGCTCGGAGAATGCCCAAATGGTCCTTAGGGAGCAGCATAGCTCTCTGGGCTCTCAGCCTGTCGCCATCGTGCCCTAGTCTGCACTTGTTCAGTGATCCATGACACACTGAAGCGCCATCATTTATGATGGTCCCCATAGATTGAATCAAAAGATGATAAAACTGTGGTTTTATGTCAGTTTTAAAATGAGCTCCAGCACTTTTTCTCTCTTGTAAACTAATAGGATTTGAAGTGGGTGGCTACCTCAAACCCAGGAGAAACAGAAAATATGCAATGACCAATTAAATCAATTGCCAAAAAAACAGACTTAAATAATTAACATATTTTTTTTTTCAGAACTAATATGAACAGAAGAAACGAATTAGGAAATAATCTGTCATGGACTACAAGCAGGGGATGATAAAACAGTCAGAAATCAGCTTTTAGAAACTAACTGGTACAAACATGGCGGGAGGCTGAGGATGAGGGGCTGAAACACGATCAGAACTTTCTGCAAAAATAAACAAGAATGATGCAAAATTCGACTGAGTATGAGTTGATCAGCAAAAACAAAAGATAAAAATTATTCATCTTTAATTTTTGGCATTTATCAGAGCTTTTCTGATGATCTTTTGAACGTATCCTTCAGAACATGTTTAAAAGCAAACAGAGCCAAAATAGCTGTTATGTTAAAGTACCACTCCAACCATCTTTTGATTGTTGGAAAAGCATTCCAAGTGTTTTATTTTATTATTATGATTATGCTGTTCTTAGGAAAAAAACCTGTCATTTTCAAAGACATACTCTCTGCAGAGCGACAGACTAGTCCCCACTTCATCATCTATCTGTTTACATGCTCTCCTACTAGCTTATAGCCCTTAACCTAACTTTACCGGTGCAACAAAAAAACAAGGAATATTGGAGCTATCCAGCCGTTCACATCATACATAGATCTATTTGTCTGAAAGTGGATGTATCGGAATGGAGCAGAGCAGGGAGTTTGTGGACTGTAGTTTAACAACTTGAATTGAACATTGAATTTAATTTATATTCATTAATTTTAATCTTAATTTTCTTCACGTGTCCTCAATCATGGGGAAAATGCTGCAAGAACATGCTAAAAATGTGGGTCTTTTAAAGGAATGTTTTAGCAGGAAAAGATCTTTGATTACAGTAAACCACAGTCGTATCTCCAGTTAAAATTAATGTAATGTAGCAAAGAACAGCTACATCTAAAGAACATCTACTTCAGTTTCTCAGGAGAAGATTATGAATCTCACGTTTGACAAATTGAAACATGTTTGTCATGTGTAAGTCGTGTCGTCTGTTTCGCTTATTAGAAAAAAAATAAAATACTGCAGCAGAACGAAAAGGGGGGGGGGGGGGGGGTCTCCTTCTCACAGCACATTCATCAAACCACTTACTCAGACACAACTACTCAAACAAATCCTATATTTTTATTTGAAGATGTGAGTTATAAAAGCAGTTATAAGAGCTTTAACCACAGGAAGAGACCAAGATTTAATGTTTGCAATTAAACGAAACACACAGCATGTGGCCTTTTAAATGGAGAAAAACGACTTTTTAGATGTTATCTTAAGTGGAATGTTTTTATGACAGTTTCTTTCAACTTTGCTGAAGTTTTCTGAAGCACACCAGCCAGTGGTGGAGATGGAATAGAAGACTTTTTATGGGTGGCAAAGAACAGCGATTACAAATGAAAGGATCTAACTCATGTATTTCAAACTTTTTTATTATTGTTACAGTTATTTATATTAAAACAGTAATTCTTTTAGCTGAGGTTCTATTTCTAAAGCTGTGTTCACACCGGGCTCGGAAATGCGTGTTCAAGCAGCAACGTCCATGGAAAAGTCTATGTAAACACTCATGTATGTGCTTTTTTTTCAGTGAGACACTGTGTCTCATTGTTGCTTTACACTTGTTCACGGCTCATCGATTGCTTCATTCTTATTCTGTTCACATTCCGAATGCTACGGTGTTACGCCGGCTACGGTGGCCATTCTGGTTCAGTTGTACCACTCCAAGCACAGAGCCTATTCAGACTGAATAAACTCAGAGCAAACCGGAGCTCAGCCCGATTGGAAACAAACTGAGACCACCTCAAAAGATGGGTCAGATACCGATGGGTTCCAGGTCCCGGACCAGGTTCCTCTTGGGTGGATTCAGACTGAAAATTTGTTCTGGATTATTGGGGGAAACAAACTCTGGTTCAAGCCAAATATGTCCAGTCTGAATACACACTCATAAGCTGCTTCTAACACAGAGGAGGTTCTGTGATCAAATATCTAGGCCTGTTTCCCAGATGAGTTGATGTTACAACAGTATTCAAACTTTACCTCTTTGTCTTTATGAACTCTGTGAATTTGTATTCGACAAATGCAAAAAAAAAAAAAAAAAAAAACACACCCTGGTGCACATGGGGGGTGTATCCGGGTCTCATCAGGTGTTTCAAGCTGATCGAGTAGCATGGTGCCCTATAATTTTCTCTCTTACCTCCAAAAGCCTGAGTTGCTTATAAATTATAAAAAGCTCATAAAAATAGAATTATTGCATACGACTCACATGCGCTGGATTGAGACTATTTATTTGATTTCAAATGATGGCTTTCATTTGCGAGCAGCTTTTTGCATAAAATTGGGCATTGATGTCTTCACTCATGAGACTCTATTTACTCAGCCGTGACCTGTCACCGGATGTGAAGCTTTTAGCCATGAACAAGCCTAAATCTAAACCAACATGAACAAGTAATGTTAAAATCCCACAGTGCTGGCTTTAAATAAAAAGCTTTTATGATGGCCTTGTTTGATGGGTGTGGGCTCTGTTGTGTCCAGCACGCCTTTTGTTTTTGTGTATTTTCCTGCTTTTACCTTTTGCTGATGAGCTGTCAGCAGCTCCTCCACCCTCGCAGCTTCAACCGTGCACTCTCTCTGTGGAGGTCGACGCAAAATGTCAAGTGTGATGGATGCTCCACTTCACACGATTTACAACCTTTGACCTCTCGTGTAAGAAGGTCAGGTCAGGATGAAACTCAGACGACATTAAAGCCCCATCCGGAGCCAGGTCAAAGCGTTCTCATTACAGAACAATTGTTTTTTTCCTTTTTTTTTGGTTCAATATCCTCACAAAGATATTAGTACACAGATTTGGGCAATTCATCAGGTCTTCTCTCATGAATAATAAGAAAGAATCAGATAGAGACCACCACGTCATTAATATTCATGTGGTGAGCCTGACATACTGGGGAAGTGGTCATTTGAATTTCAATAACGTGCCAGATATTTTGAATTGGAGAATTTTAGATGAAACAATTCCCTAAACCGGCGATAGATTTTCCATCCAGATCCTCCCAAAAATACATTTCTAACCGTCCATCCAGGGAAACCATCAATGACCTGTCACAAACACAGCCTGATCCTTCACCTTTTAACCGCCCACTCTGAAATCATTCACCAGCTTGGAGATTATTAGTTTGTGTGTGTGTGTGTGTGTGTGTGTGTGTGTGTGTGTGTGTGTGCGTGTGCGTGTGGGTGGGGGTGGGTGGGTGGGTGGGGGTGTGGGTGTGGGTGGGTGTGGGGCGTAAGGGAGGATGAGAGGAATCTGGCGTACACTGTGAATTTCCATCTGGAGTGACAGGAAATCAATGTGTATTGCAGCCGTTTGTGCTCCAAAACCTGAATGCATCTGAAACATAATTACCTCATAGATGACCTTGAGGGTTTTGGAGAGTTTGCACGTACATGCACATGTGCACATACAGCTCTACATATGGATGCAGCAGCTGGCATAAATGCTGTTCCCACAGGTGTTAGGCAGATTCAAATGTGCAACAAAAGAGGTTCACAATCACAGTGAGACATTCACACACGATTCCACATTTTTCTTTTTTTACAATTCACTTCCACAAATGCAAAAAGGTTCACAGATATTTAGTAAAAAGATGGCCATATTATGATGACCCTGCAGAGGTTAGAGTTCACAAGTTTTCCCTCCATGTTAACTCTAAGAGTAAATCATGTGTGCTTGATGTCCGTGCTGGCTTTCTGAATATAGAATATATAAAGCCAATCTTGAATAAGTGTGAATAAGTGAAAAAGGTGTTGTGTTGAACTTATTCCCTTTAGAAGCAAACAATCGTCTGTTATGATGCTGCCGCATGGAACGTAAAGGTTTTATAAATAAAGGTCGACTTGATTTGATTTAGATGCACTGGTCCCGGTTTGTGATGTCATCATCATGTCACATTTGGATTTGTTCACTGAAGATCATCCAGCTTCTTTGAACTCTAAAATTTACAACAAATAAAGTTTTAGGTCCAGAAAAGCATCATGTAGCACATATTCAGCCACTTTATTTTTATTTTCCAACATAACCACTACTAACTGTCATTTAAAAAGCAAAACATGCATTTGTTTTTCTGTTTTTCTTTTTTATATGCTCACGCAGCAGCTCTACATCTATTGTACTTGTGCCAAAGATCATTTCAGAAGCAACACATCCAGTAACCAGCATCAGAGATTTGACTATTGGCCACAAACCTTGTTTTTGGTCAGATTCAAAGTTATCATGTTACCAACATGACATGCGGTCATTGAAATTGTTGTGGTTTTCAATCTTTGGTTTAAGTCCCATTCCAGTCTTTTATTTATGATTTTGCCATTTTAGCCAAAATAAAAAAAAAAAAAACTGTTGTCTTCTAGGACATAGTTTCTGCAGAGTGGCAGGAGTTCATCAGAAAATCACCTTTGGGTTGTGAGAGGTACTGTTGGCACGAAAGCAAGCCTCAGTTGATATCCCATCATACCATTGTTTACACACTCTCCTGCTAGCTTACGGCCCCTCACAACCCCAAGCTAACATTAGCTGTAAAAAAAAAAAGGTTTTGAGCCAGATGCTAGCTTGGATGAGGATTAGAAGACATTAATGTATCTAACTGTCTGTTTGTGGATGCATCAGAATGGAGCAGGGAGACCTAGGTTTGCCCATTTTAGTTACTATGTCACAACTGAGAGCTTTTTAAATAGATTTTTTTCTAATTTGTTCCTGATTCATCCTGGTTTGAATAAAGAAATACTCAGAAAAGCAGTTTTAATAGTAAAATTTGATATATATATTTATATATATGTCCTCCATCATCAGAAAAATGCAACAAGAACATGTTAAAAACAGAGTTTTCATTGGAGTGGGTCTTCAAGAATTTTTTCTAAAATCAAAATCTTAAAATCTGTTGCCTTATACTAACTGAGAGCTTCTGTTTCAGTAATAATTACACAGTTCGCTCATCTCAATTGTTGAAGGTAAAATGTTTTAAATTTCACATACATATATGCACAGTTGGGGGGGGAGTAATTTCCCTATAGAGAAAACTGATCCCTGCTGTCCACAGAGAGAGAAAGATCCAACCTGCAGCTGAGACCCTGTAGATCACGGTTCACAGGAGCAGTAGGGGGCAGTCGTGGGTATGCGTGGGTGTGTGTGTGTTTGCACAGAGGTCCCAGATTCTTGGCAGCTGTACCCCACAGCTGAGCTCTGACTGACATGCTGGTGGCTGAACTGATGGGCAGGAATTGGAGGCTGGAAGCTTGTGGGGCAGTTGACAAGAAAGAGCGAAAAAAGAATAATCGTGTTTGACACTGTTATGGTGAAGCTTAAAACACTGAACAGAGGCTTGCCATGAGTTCTGCATGGTAATCATTTAACCATGATTTATTTTCTTCAGGTGACAAAAGGTGTCAAAAATTATTTAGCTGAAACTTTGCATTAATGTTCTAAAATTGAATGAAAATGCAAATTATGCTTTAATATCATTGTTTCAAAAAAGCTAATAAAGTTTTCAAGTAGCTAAATTTTAAAAAACAGAATTGGTTAATTATGTGTATATGTTTACTTTGAAGGTGTGTTGCTTCCTAGCTCGTGCATACGTGTGTTTGCTAAGCCACACCCAAGCAGACCAGATGGCCCGTATTTTCTCCCCCATCTCCTCATCACACATTGTGATTATGGCTCTAGGGGTAATCCATGCAATTATTATCAGCGCAGAGTTTTGTTGTTTGACATAAATATAGATGCAGCATCATTGTGCTGCAGCAAGGAGCTGACAACGTCAGCGTGAGCAGAGATAAAGGTGAACCGGAGTGCATGACGAAACACGGCGCTATGTTTATATTTAGAACACACCTCATTACGCCTTTAAGTGGAGTACATGGGTTGCTGTCACAATGTAGGAGTTCACAGAGGCAAACAAAGTGAGAATTGTTTGAGACTCTGCAATACGTGTTCTCTCCTTTAAATTATCATAGTTTAAAAACGGCAAACTAATACATTCAGTGTTTTATTGCTGCTCATATGCAATTTGTACTATCAGATATTTTGATTTTTCAACAAACTAAGCTGTATGCAGTTTCTTGTGACCTACAGTCGTCAACAAAACAGCTAATTTACCAAAAAACACCTTTAGATCCTCATACAAGTGGTGGTTCTTCTCAGGTTCAGTGCCCGACTTCCCGCTTTGCAGAGGGGAGGGATGATCTGGATTCAGGCAGCACCAATTAGCCCAACTTTCCATACACAGCCTCAGCTGCAAAAGCTAAATTAATTGGACAGACATTACAACAAGAAATCAATTTGTTCAGACCGCAGGCATCCTCAGACAAGCACCTCTAGAGCTGCAGTGGGAGTTTGAGCTCTGATTGGTTTTAGTATAGGTGAATTTCACCAGAAGTTCTCTGATTCTCAGGAGGCTGCAAGCTTCCTGCATACTTGACCGATACAGCAAAAAGTGTGTTTGTGAAACATCTTTTTGAAAACGCAGACCCACACTAGAAATAAAGAGAGATTGCTTTTAAAATATTCATTAAAGACCCACTCTGATCATCTTTTGATCTATTGTAAAAGCTTTTCCAGTGGTCTTTTAATTATGATTTTGTTGTTTTTAGCCACAATCTTGTACCCAAATTGTTTTCTAGGACATACGCTGAATCCAAATAGCTGCCCTACCCCTACAACTCCTCTCTATTGCTCTAGTTGTAGGGGCATTTAAAGCTGTAGTGGTGTCCCAAAATGTTTTGTTTTTTAAGGAGTAGCCGTAGGGACTTAGGGGTGGCTCTGTCGGTAAGGTGATCCACGTTGCGCTTGGAGGAGAAACATTTTTTTTCACATGGGTCTGCTGTGAAGCACAGAAGTTTACACTTAAATGCGAGTATTTTATTAAACAATGTGACACTTAAATAAGTTTATGTTTTTGCAGGACTTTTAAAAATGAGAAAGCGATGTCATATTTTGTGAGCGCTGGCACTACACGCAAACGTAGATGAGCGGTGACTATTGATGACACCATCAATTGATAGTTACAATAGATAAATATAGGGATGAGGAAAAAATGTAGGGGTAGGGCAGCAATTCGGATTTAGCCCGACATAGTTTTTGGCAGAAGTTCATTAGAAATTAGTTGTGTTGGTGCAGAGCAACCCCACTCCCTCTTCCCATCAACCAAGATTGAAAGATATCTGTTGACACTCTCCCGTTAGCTTATACCCCCTTGCATGCCAATTTAACATTACAGGTGCAAGTCAGATACCAGCTCAGACGAGGTAAACAGAGGCGTACATGGATCTTTTTGTCTGCAAGTGAATGCATCTGAATGGACCTCAACAGCTTGTGGCATAATTTTTACATCAGAAATGTGATCATTTTAAACTCATCATCAGAAAAATACCACGAGGATATGTTAAAAACACCAGAAACGCGATTTTCATCTGAGTGGGTCTTAAAAGAATTTTTTTAAAAAGAAATGAAATTATTTTTCTAATTCAGGATCCAGACATGCTTTCTGGAAGTGCATGGTGGGAAAGCAGCATCATATGAATTGTGAGGTGACCTTGATCAGCCAACAGGCAGTAAGTTACAGCTGTGAGTTGATGAATTGTATACACTTCTGACAGTGTCAGACAGGGCACACATATAATACTTGCAGTCTGTCTGAAGCTGGTACAAATGGACAGCATTTAGATGGTATTTCATGGTATTTCTGGCTGCTCAAATGGCGTTCGGCCATCGCACACATGTTCATCCGTCTGTCCTTCCGTATCCCACTCAATGACCTTTGCACACGTGTGCTGCAGAGGTCAGACATCCAACCGGATGACTTCCCTGCAAAGCAATGGGATTTAAAACTAGGCAAAATAAACATTAACTTTAACCATGTCATAAAAAAATGTAGAATTATGTTATTCTTGTTATTTATATGCCTTCCATTTGAATCTGTTCAACTGAAATCTGAACCCAAAGACTGCAAGATGAAACATCTTATCTGTTAGAAGCTGAAATGGATATGGCATTTGAAATACAAAACTCAGCTGTCCAGGAAATTCTTCAGGAAAAGTCCCTGATGGACTGCTAGATAAACAAACTCAAGTGAAGTATGAGGAGAAAAAATCTCCAGCTGATGACAGAAAAGTCCTTAAAAACTACACAGCTGGCAGCAGCAGCAGCTTCATTGTGAAAGTGCAGGTGTGAAAAGCTCTGAAACGATCAGCTCACATATAGCAAATGTGCCAGCTGATTCCTCAGCTGCAGCAACAGACATTTTACAGCACAGTCCCTACTTGTTTTGTCTGAAAACAACAAGCAGATGCCAATAGAAACTCGCATGTCTCCTTTTATAATGGAAAACAACACAAAAGGGAATGCTGTACCCCAAAAAACTTGTTTAGGCAAACCATAAAGGCTTTTTGAAACTATCTGAGTGTTTTTTCTACCACTTGCATAAGATTTGTCCTTCACCTCAGACTGGTATTTTATCCACTGTCTAAAGTCATGGTGCTGTCTATATTTTGTTTAAGCCATGCTGTGCTGCATGGATCCAACAACATAATTCTGCCAGGTGTTATCCCATATTCCTTTTTGGTTGGTCAGCAGCAGTCCCACTACCAGATGGTCCCAGAAAAAAAACACTTTGGAGTCTCTTTAGTGCTTCTGCTGTGGCCACGTTTTGGACGTCATTTTAGTGATGGATTCTGGATATTGTGGGGCCACAACTAAAGATGCTGTTGTCTTCTAAATCTGTGGAAAGGAATAAATGTTGCACAATAAGCCAGTCACAATAACATCTGATCTTAGGGTGGTTCCGACTGAAACTAGAACCGTGATACAAATATTGGATCGGTTCAGGCTAAAATATAAGACTGTGCAAGCTAAACTTACTATAATGATAACTTAATGAGTTTACCTTAAAACGAGGTCTATGTCTACACTTGTTATCAGATGCTCGGTCAGCTTTTCTCCTGGTATTCCTTTTTTTCCGCAGGATTCAGACAAATCCTCTGGGGAGCTGAGAGGCTGCTTTGCGCCGACACATCTGTGCTTCAGCAAGACATCCTCATTTCATATCACAGACTGTTTGGGACAACAGCCATCGCATTATCACATCTGCATTTGCGCTTACAGTGCTGAGCTCATACTTCATAGATGTGTGAATTTATGAAGTGGTTCGTCTGCCACAAAGGAACAGCTCTTACTCAGGCATCTGGTTCAGAAACAGTCAAGAGTTTGTGTGCCTTTCCTGGAAAAACATTTAAGGAAATCTTGCCCTTCTAAAGTTCTTGACAAAAGCAGCAGTTTGGGAGGCTTTTCCCAAAAACATAAACTCAAGACTGTTATTTTTTAAGTCATGAAATCCAAACCACATTTGCAGTTAATTTACATTCCTACTGTTATAGTGAGTAAACAGAATGTAGGTCATCTTCATCCTATCTATTTGACATTCCTTTTGGCACTTTCTTTATCTTAAAGTGAGTATTTTCAAAATCCTTTTGCATCACCAGCTATAATGAATGTGTTCACTGAGGTTCACCAATCTTTTGCATCTTATCATCTTGGAGCAAAATAACATCTGATGACCTTTCTTCCTCCCAAAATAAAAACAACAAAACAAGAAAAGAGTAGTCTTGTGGGCGCATTTCATCTTAGCCTCAATCTGAGCAAGATTCCTTTTTAACTGTGCCAGAGCCAAAGATGTTACACAAGCATCTGTACTTCCCACGTACTGCAAGATTTGTCTTGATTGTGCTTCTGTTCTATTACACAGAGCTGGCAAACTCATTGTTGTCTGTTCTTCTGTTTTCTTAAAATTTAGCCTTAGCCAGATGCAACCATACGTACATACCGGTTCTGCGGGGTTCTTGGATTGTCCAGGCCCATGGAGGGTTGTAGAAAGGATCTTAAGGGGAGATTCTCACAGTTCACTTGAGGCTTGTGCGGTCACTTCAAGGGATGTCAGGAAAATGGAACATACCAGTGTCGTGCATATGTTAAGTGTCGTGAAGTATTTGTAAGGATAGTGCAATTTGCACACTTTTATGGCGCATAGGTGATGCTGTTGTATGGTGCCCTTACGCCACACTCTGGTCATTAGTAAAGTTTGAGTTGCTCCTTACTGACCGTGCTTGAATGATGTTCTCACCCGATGGGCATATGATCAGTTGTGTCCGTAGGACATTAACAGGAGGGAACACAAACTATTTTAGTTTATTTATTTCAAGTTACTCTAAAAACAACAATAGATCGATGTATCCACTCACTGAGAACAATCGTCATTCAAGAGTCTCCATTTGATAAAGCCTAAGAGCAAAAAACATGTTTCTAAAAGAGAGAGGCAAAAGCTGTAGTTGATTTAAGCCTACTCCCCTACACCATTCAGCTAAAAAAAACTACTCTCCGATTGTCTAATTTCTTCAGTTCCAACAGTCTGACTGCACGCAAGGAGCGCATACTGATCACGTGAACAGAACCAACGGGCACCTTGTGCAGTCAACCGCATTTTTCGCACTATTGGGTGCACCAAATTTTAAGGCACGCCATCGATGAATAGTCTGCTTTTAAATGTATGTCATATATATGAGGCACCAAACCATAAGGCTCAGTAGGGAAGAAAAAAAAGAGTCAGAGATAAGTCTGTCAGTGGGAATGATTTTATTAACTGTGTTCACAGTAACTCTTTCAGGGGTCTCCGACCCTGTTCCTCGTGAGCTACCGCCCTGCTTGTTTAAGTAATTACTGGTCACCTGGATCATGTATGTTCAGTCAATGAGAAACTGGGCTTACTCAATCCACCTAAACAACAATTTCTGAAGTTGCAAAACAAGCAGTAACTTATGAGGTACAACTGAAATGCAATCAAAATGCTCCTAATCATTATTGAAACATCTTGCAGAAACTGCCAGAGGAGGAGAACGGGTTTTCCTCAGCACAGAGATCCAACCTTTACAGTCAGGACAAATTGCGTTTAAAGCAAACTTACAACTTTGTATGGTTAGCTTGATTTTTTTTGTGTTTTTTTTCTTTTTTTTTTAGAGAAGTGGTGCTGAAAGTGAAGCCCAGTCACACTCACAAGAATTATGTCTTTTTTTTTTTTTTTGCTTCCACTTTTGTGCCTGACAAGCCCAGACACTTCCAACTGACAGCAACTATCAGGCACCATATCGTCTGGATAAGGTGTTGGATGAACGACCAGCACATCCCATGCTTGAATGATGACAAACAATAATGGGACACTGTGGCGTGTTTTCCTTATAAAGTGTCAGTCCACGTCATCTTAAATTGACTGGAATTCAGGGCAACAAACACAGTACAGTAACTAATGACAGCAAAACCCAGCAGTGGGATTGATGACAGCAGGGTAAGTGTCTTTTAACTAAATTGTAGGATTGTCAAACTGCACCGTGAGTCCACCACAAGTATCCACAGTTACTATAACAAGAGGCATCGGAGGATGAAATGGTTCTAGTAATTGAACCTTTCACTGAGCAGCCCTGCTTGTTAAGTTTTGTCAGTTTTGGAAAAATGAAGCATTTTAAGGTAACAATCAAATTCCATTTCTCATACTTTTTACATTAGCATTCTGCAGTGCACGACTGACAGCTTTTATTGCAGCTGCAAAACTTCCTCACAATTTAAAAATCCAAACTCTCACTATACCTGTAACTGTAAGCAGTGCAGCAATGGACACTAATACACAGATACTTATTAGCAGACCTCTAACTCAATTTGTGGTACTTTAACGCACAAATACCACAGTTTGTTTTTGTCTAATTATGTTTTAGAGACCAGATATGATTCTTCCTTTCCTGTTTTTAATGATCTCATGTTTACACCTGGTTTAGTTTTCTTTCATCACTGCTGCTGCTTGATTTTAGCAAGTATCTAATCATATACCACCTTGGTTTTGGTTGTTTTCTGTCTGATTCATATTGATTTTTCATTTGCTTCATGTTTTAGAGCTGTCCTATTTCCTTTTTGAACAGGTGTGTCAGATTGCAGAGTAGATATTGTCATATGCAGCTAAATCGAACATTAACAATACATAAAAGGAGTGTTTTTCAGGTTCTGCCGAACCACTTGACAGTGATTGTAGTTGTTTTCGACAGTCGCATTCCTGTAGTTGTGCAGCATTAGAGCGACTTGTTTACACTTTCCTGTGGAAAATGAACAGCCTATGCAAAGCAATAAATCAGGTGACATTTCTCATTTCTTTCTTTGGCACTGCTTTTTTGGCCTATCACAGAGAGGCGCCTATTACGAGAACTTAACAGTCAACATTTCAGACTTTTTTTTTATTCTCTTTAATTTATGACCACACGCCACTCTCTGCACCTGCGACAATGAATTAAAAGGTCTCATGCGACTCGTGCTTTTTGTTGCACTCTTTGTGTAACAAATGCTGTTGTGATTAAACCTGAATCTGGGCTTTGATTTTGAAAACACCACGCGTGTGGCAGGATATTTGGACAATGATTGAAACAGAGCTGTGTGTGGTCACATTATTATTTGGTTCTCTCATTGAGGACAGCTTTTAGAAACCAGGTCACAGATTTTTGCAAAGTAAAAATGACTGACACCTCTGGAATCTTTTGGAGGCCCTTTTCTTTTGGTCACTAAAAAGTTTCTCCAAAGTTTGCCAGATCTACCCTGAACTTATGGAGTTTGAACCTCATGCAGTGTTCTTTCCATTGGTGCCGTCTCCTTTTTGGTTAATCTCTTCTTAGGCTCATTATGTCCTTAGACTTAGTGCTTATATTGGATGTGTCAGTTTTGTGCAGATCTAAATGTGCATAAGGCTGATGGTTGAAGAGCAGACTTCAATCCCATTCCCAGAGCTTCCCTTCAACATCACCCATGGGCTTTGTTTTTATCCCCATCCACAGATACCTCATAAGCTGCTTGCCCAGTATGCATATGTGCAGGGCCACAGCGATGAACGCACAGTGCACCCTGAAGCCTTCTGTGATCCAAATTTACACCGCCTTGCCCTTATTCCCACTGCCAATTTCTCCCCTGCATGCTTGTCAGCGTGTGCAGTGCAAGGCTTATGAAAGCAGAACAAGGCTTGGCTGTTTTCCCTGCTCACTCTGCCATCAGAAGTCCCAGAGGTATACTCCTCTTACTGCTTCTTTACAGCCTCAGGCTTTTTTCAAAGAGCGGGAGACAGTTGCTCTTGCCCTCCTTCCTGCGAACCTTTTCTGAAAATATTCTGCTGGATTGTTTTTAGGTTTGAAAAGTTTAAGCTGAATGATGCATGCCTTAATACGCAGGGAGTAAAACAAGAATAGACTGTTATTGCCAAGTCAGAGTTCAGCACGCTGCCCATTTGGAGCCGTTTCCTAAAAAGATGCATTTAAAGGCTTAAATGGCCATCCATCCATCCATCCATTTTCTTCCGCTTATCCGGGACCGGGTC
>BSAI01000189.1:19367107-19428897 GCA_036245035.1 Adrianichthys oophorus | reverse complement strand
AGCACTCAAACCCCTCCACCACGTTAAGGTGCCGGTTCATGGAGGGGAGGGGCTTAAATGGCTTCCTGGTCAAATTTCATTAGGCTGATGTTGGCCTAAATTTTCAGGAGTACTGAAAGGACATTTGTTTAAATTAGGAAGTGATCTGTAAATATACATGTGACATCTAAAAAACCTGTCAATCAATATACAGCAATTAACTGGGGTGCCCAGACTTTTGCACACGCCCCTATTTTGTCTTCTGTTATTTTGAAAGGGTAAATGATGGAAATAAAACCTTTTTTTTACGTATTAAAATAATGACTCATCTGTAAACTGATGCCTTTAGGAGATTTTTCAATCTCTCTTTTGGTTCTTTATGCACAATAATAAAACATTTTACCTGAGGTGCCCAAACTTTCAATCCCTACTGTAGTTTGTTGAGGTAAAATATTTAAATTTTTACATTTATTTAGTGTTTTTTTTCTATGGAGCTCCTTACAACTAAAATATAATTTTTTCTAGTTTTGGCACCAGAAACTAGCTGGTTAGCACCAAAAATAAATAGCACTGGTTTCACGTGTGCACAAGAAACGATAGGGTACGTAGCAGAAACCAGTTCTTCTTTTTTAGGAGCTCAGAGTTTTCCGAGGAGGACCTCATCAAGACATCATTAGCATCATTAGCATTGTAGCACCTTTTATTGAAACTTTTGAATGTGAATAAAGGATTTAGTGTGCAAGATCAGCGTAGAATGGGGCAAAAAAACTGTAATCGTTTTATTCCTTTCATTCATTTGTAAAAAAATGTCCTCCATTATGAGAAAAAATGTAGAGAAATGCCAAAAGCAGTGTGTTTTTAGTTTAGCATCTTCATGAAAGCAAAAACACAAGGAATTTTTTTTCATAGCTGGAAATAAATTCAGATGTCAAGCAGTTATGAATCTTTTTTATCGCCCATATTTAACTGCAACATATTAACGATTTAGGGTTATTTGAAGGGATTTGCCTCTAAGCTAATTCCTCTTTAAAAACGAACATGTAACTGACCAAAATAAACAGCAGCTTTATGTGAGTGTATAAATGTAACCCAATCGTCTAAAAGCATGAGATTACCTTTTAGGTTAATTCTCAGCTGCTGTAAAAAAATATATTGTTGATTGAAATGTTCTACTTGCTTCCTTAAAATTCCAAACAGTCTCAGTGAATGCAGTTTGAATGTCACATACTTACACTCACATGCATCATACCCCGGCAGGTTAATGAGGAGCCGCCCAACATGGAGTACGGCTGTTGGGGGGGCCAATTGACTGTCATTAATGGTTCTTACAGCAGATCACATTGAATCCCCAGTGGCACATCACTTAGGATCCATGTGTGTTTGTGTGTGGGACAGACAGATGGAGCTTGATTTTATGAGGTTGTCTTGATCTGCATCTTGACCTGGTGGGTTTTTTGTTTTATTAATGATCGTTTTCCACTCGTTTTTTTTTTCACCGAGTCTTTCTTTTTTTCCCCTCCTCAGTCAGCTTAACTGTGAAATGTATGCAGGCAGAAAAATAAGTGAAATAAACAACAGGATGTCTTCCACTTGAAGCAGCAACTGATGCAGACAGCCTCTCTGAGTGGATAATGACTGACTGCTGGGTGCAACAACATGGATTAGAGTGCAGTTTAGATGGTTTCAGCCACAGATTGTGGAGGCACTTAAAATGAGCACAGGCACACTATGGCCAGCCCAGTTGGATTAGCGTAATGAGGGACTGGTGTGGACTGGGTCCCGATGGTTTATGTGAGGTTAGCTGCTCAGCTGCCGCATCCTGGTTGGTTGACTGCTTTAAAACAGAAAAGAGCCATCAAGCTTTGGGATTGACAGGTCATAATGTGGGATCATGAGTCATGTTTGATTGTTTTTTTGCAGCTGCTTTAGAACAGATGGACACGCTGCATTTACAGCAACTGCACTTAAGCAGCACTTCAAATGTGCCAGCCAGAACGCTTGGTAAATGAAATCAACAGGAACATTCTCATGACAGTAATATTATTTATGAAATTCCAACTTTCTATTTTATGATTTTATTTTGATACAGTGCTAAGAAATACAGTGCTAGGCATGCTTTTCTTCAGTTGTAGTACTTTATACTATAATGTACCAATCATGAGTGGTGGCTTAAACTGTTACACTGCACATCTGAGCGCCAGTAGCAAAGTAAATACAATTGTAATATTAGACACCCACAAAAATGATCAAGAGCTTATAGTCATTGTTTTTTATGACACAATAAAGTTGTGTTTTCACAATGAAAAACAAACAGACATTTTGTTTTCTCAAAACTTAAGCTGTCAGCTACTATCAGATTTTAGGGAAGCACAGCCTTACAATCAAATAGTACAGGACAAGTCCAGTCTTGTAGAAATCAGAATGTTAAACTACAAGAAAAAAACTCTATTTTATCTGTTTCAGACCAGAGACCCCAACTTGAAAGCCAAAAGAAAAACCCTGAAATTGAGAAACCAGAATCAAACAGTCTCTAACGGAATGAGCTCTAAAAATTAAATTCCCCAGTCGCTCCATGAGCCCTTCACGTTCAGGTCTTCAATGAGAAGCCTGGGAGCTTGACGGGTCTTGTTCAGTTTTTTTTGGCTTTTCCTGGGACTGCATTCCTCTGGACAGAGATCTCAGATGTTGTTCCCGGTGTCAGTGCTACTTGGTTAATATGTTCCTTCCCCTACCTACAAGCATCTTACATCCTGCCGTTACGTGCTGATTGTCTCAGGCTCGTCTTTGCTCAGCCTGTACCTGGAGTCCTGCCTGGTGGGGTAGATCCTGCCCTCTATTGATCTTGTGCTTAGAGCCTACTCCTGTGCTGACATTTTGTATTGTTTCTGTGCTGTCTTTCAGTCCAGCTTTTTGAAGACATGGTAGATACCATGCAGAGATTTGTCCTTCCATGATGGTTAATGCTCTTCTTCCTCCGGTTTTTGCTGCTTCAAGTATCCACTAAGCACATCATCACTTGGAGTCACATTTCTGATGTACTCTTGGATTTTTGTTTCATCTTGGATGATAGATTTGGGGCTTACACATCATCAATCTCCTTCCTTTCACTTAGTGTGCAGTCAGGGTGTCGGATTTGGGGTGAAACCCTCAATGAATTGGAAGGAGCTTCCCTTGTGTTGTGTTAGCGGCCTCTAGTTCCTCTTTTGGCCACATAAGAAACCCAATTACTTGTTTTTGACAATCAAATGTCATTCAAACAGTACTCTAATTAGCATTAAATATTCTAATTTAAACATGTTATTATATTATATATTTGTTGTCTTATATTGTCATATTAACCTCCCCTCAACCAAAAATGTTTTTGACCTTCTAAAAATGTGATCTGTGAAGCAACACTGACTCCTTCAGCTCCTCAGTAGGTACCAATGTGCTCCTGTCATGTTAAAGGAGAGCTATCTGAATCTGAATCTGTGACCAGCACAACAACACAAGGGTGCCTGGATTGAGAGAGCACAATGCAGCTTTGTGGAAGCAGCAACACGCCTCATTAGCTGCACCACAACCTGGTTATCTGATCTCCATTCAGCCTGACTTGTGCCAGTGATTGGACCTCATGACTCCCTTCAGAATCAAAGGCAGGTGTGTCAAACTTCCTGCCAAAGCCAGAGCTCATGACAATGAGGTGCCAGAGAGGTGCTAACAATAGACACTGGAGACAGTTGTTTGAAGCTATCATAACTGGGGACAGTGTGCAGTGATTATATGCAGGTGATGAGATTTCCTTTAGTGATGTGTTGCAGTATTATCACAAAGGTGTCGCTGTCTTAATTTTCCTGGTGCTTGAATCCAACTTCAATGTAAAATTGACTTTCAATTCAACTTTATTTATATAGCTCAATATCACAACCATAGCCATCTCAATGGGCTTAACAGCGGTATTTATGCGAAGAACATAAAGTCATTCATAAAAATATAAACAATAGCTGGTTGCTAAACTAAACTAATCAGCCTAGGCTCAACTGGTATCCCTGCCCTTAGTCCCTCCTTCTCAGCGAGGATAAAATCATTAAAAAAAAACCTATCTTGGGGGAAAAAATAAGAAACCTCAGGGATGTCCACATGAAGGAGGGATCCTCTCCCAGGACGGACAGGCGATGTGCAAGAACTGTTTAAGAAAAATGAGCTTATCTAACTCTACAATACATGTTTAAATAACAACTACATGTTTGAATAACAAATGGTAAATGGCGTATCCATTCACACACACATTCACACACTGATGGTGGCTCCGCTGCTGAACACTGGCGCCAACCTTCCATCAGAGGCAATGTGGGTTCAGTGTCTTGCCCAATGGGCGGGCAAGGCGGGAATCAAACCTGCAATCCTTCAATCATAGGCCAACTGCCCTTTCCACTGCACCACGGTCGCCCCAACAACTACATGTTTGAATAACAACTACCTGTTTAATTGAACAACTATATGTATGACTAGTGTAGCACATGTGCTTCATCCAGATAAAACTGTGGGGCAGCTGGGGGTGAGAGACAAGCCAGAGGCGGGGTCCACGGCCAAGAACAGGAGCACAGACGATCCGCCTGGAATCTCTCCCACTTCCCCATAGGGGAGTGGGAAAGAGGGACAAGATTAGAAAATAAATAAAAGAAAACAATGCTATCTTCTTGACTTTTGAAATGCTCCTAATCTTAGACATAATTGGACTTAAACATACAGTACACACGTCACACTGAATCCATCAAATAAATTGTCTAATAAAGTTTGAGTAATCAATTTAGTTTACAATTCTTTTTCTTTTTACTTAACTTTTATTAACTTACATTTTTTAGATAGTTGCCATAATCCAGTTTCTAACATCTACTTAAAGTTATTAATGTTTTTTTCAATCTTTTGTAACTTTGTATTCCTTTTTAACCTATAAAGATAAATAGATTGATGAAAAGCTCTTGGATCTACACAGACGAGCCTTATGTTAAATGTAGAATTTCAATTTGGAGAAAAAAAAAATCATCTTAAGGGAAGGCTGGTACTTTTAAAAGCACAAAAGAACTGGAGGTCACAAAAGTACAACACTCTTCTTCTTCAAAAAAAGAAATACTTCCTTTTTCAAGAAGCTAGAGCTCCTGTGTATAAGTACTTAGATGTTGCACAGAAGTTTTGGCTGCGAAGATTAAGACAGCCTCAGGCAAAGAACAAGTGAAAAAGTCAAGGCCATATCACAGTTTTCATGACAAGAATTTTATTTTCTTTTTTTTTTTATTACATTTTGCATTAAATTAAAGAGGTTTTTTTTTTCCATTTCTTTACAACATACATTAAGCTGTGAATCAGATGTTAAGGAAGTGGAGAGAACAGGGCAAAAAACTTTGTGACGTCACAATATCTTACAAGCTTACAAAGTTCAAAAATTTGAAAGGTTGACAGTAGAGTTGGTTTGCGTCTAATAGCAGTGTATTATAACAAAGGTGAGAGACAAAAAGGCACACACTAAAGAACCTCACTGTCCACAGCAGGCTTCACTATCAGTCCTAAAACCATCTTTAAAAGTCTTTAAACCTTCCTCTGATATCAAAACGCTTAATGCTCTCATGACTTAGTTCACTTGTCCCAACAGGAAGGGAACCTTCAACCTTCTCACAGGGGGAGGGCTTGTTGCTCACATTCTGTGAGGACATGTGAATCCCCCCGACTCACTAAACTAAATATTTTTAAAACAGAAATATTTAGTTTGGAGTTCTTTAAGATCTGGGGAAGTCAATGGTTCACACACTGAATGCACTGGAGGGTGAAAAAAGCTGTGAATTTATTTGAAGTGAAAGCACTTTAATGGCTAATCTCGGGCCACTTTTATTTTGAAGGTTTAATTAATTGCTGGGATAACTGTCTTAGCTGCCCCCCCAGCCTGTCCCAAGAACACCATCTTGGCTTTGGCCAGTGCTTTGACCTATTTTTCCAGTTGCAACCAAACCTTCAAGCGTTTCTGCACACATGCAAATCCGGTCACAGATCCTACATGTCCTTGTTTTCGCTGTGGATGGAGACGTTGTTGGCTTTCTTCCATTGAGAAAAACAAGAAAAACGTTGACCTATCTACACATACAACACTAGGGAGTGCTTCTCTGGTTTTGAAGTGTTATTGTGACAGTGGGGTGATGAATAAAAATCCCAGAGTCAATGAACAATACAAACAAAATTATTACTAGCCAAACTCTCAGCAACTCCTAAGGCCTTGATAATGAGAGTTAGTGAAGCAACATTAAAAAAAAAAAAATCCTCAGATTGCTTTCTCTTACAAAAAAGGGGTTAATTAGGGTACAAGTTTCACTACTGTTGATTTGATAATGTCAACTTTAATCACAGGAACCAGCCTGTTCATACACCTATCGAAGGAATGACTGCGAGAATGCACAAAAGTAGCTCTGTTAGTACACTGGAGCCGCACGTGTGTCTTAGAATGTACGATGCTGCTGTGTCGTTGATGCATTATTATTGCAGTGCATCAAGCAGACATGCACAGGTTTGCCTTCTCAATGAGTAACAAATGTTCCATCAGTCAGTCAGTTCACCATCACTCCAAACAGACAGACAGCCAAAAACAAACAAACAAACAAAACAAAAAAATCCCCAAACAAATACTAGGACTTTTAGCTTGTATAAAACTGAAAATCGGAAACGCTCACAACATCTTCATCGAAACTGCCAGCACAACAAAAATGCTTGCTTTAAGCCTTTAATGGCACAATCAGAAGAGAACCACAGATTAGTGTGCATGTTTGTGCATGTGTCTGTGTGAGTGCGTTATCTGTAGGAGAGAAGAAGCAGATGAAAATAGGGACAACTCCTTCCTCTGGATCGTCCGTGTGTTATGTCTAGGGACCAGAATTACAATAATAACACCTACATTCTTGAATTGCATTTTTATCAAACCAGGAAAATATCATGATGTAAGAAAAATAAAATAAAAAAGTACAACAAGTAGACAAAGTTAACAGCTATTAAAAAACACATTGTCACTACTTTAGGGTATAAGGCACAAATTTACATGTGGAAAAAGAAGCAGGTGATACAGATGCTCTGTTGTTTTCATTTTCATCTGCTCACCTGTGTGACACCACAGATGAGATGTTTTCAGGCATCTCTCCATTCGATTCTTGTACAGCTTCAATGTGGCGTCTGTAGACTTTCCGTAATGTTGCATACATACATATACATCTATATGTTTATAAATGTACTCATATTTATATATGCAGGATGCAACATTGGGCTGGAACTGAGGAGCAGCGAACCCATTACAGAAAATGCTCCTGACTCCAACTCAACCACAGTGCTAATTGGGGGGATGCTCATTGGAGGAGTGAACGGTTGTCTTTTCTGATTGGTCTCAACAATGGAAACTCTGGTCCATAAAGGTGAAAGTCCTGGTCTGGCACAGTTAAAATAAATATCTCCTTACCACAGAAGTCACGTATACCTCTAGTTGTAGGTCCCACTGAGCACGCAGTAAGACCTGGTTGACCTTCAGTCAACAAGAAAGTTCTACTGGCTCCAGTTTAATGACTTTAAATATGTTTTCCATTTGTTTAATCAATATTAAAACATCTCTTCTTTGCCTTGTTCCTCAACGAGCCTGGAACGTCTTTTTTTTTTTTTTTCCATTTTCCTTTTTTTAAAGCACTTATTAAAAATAAATACAACAGGCTATTACTATTAACAGTCACGTGTTATTCAGTAACCAGTACAGTAAAGGATTTCTCCAGCCAGGCTTTAGGTCAAACCCAGGCAGGCTTGATTGCTGTAACACTGAGAGGCGTTTCACAGTTTCCAACAGAACTCAAGCAGCTGAGTGTCTTTGAAGTCCATCTTTCTTAGTTCTTGCTCCCATAGATTCTCCAGTTGCCAGTTGTACTGTACAGTGTTTATTCTCCAGCGTGCTTTCGTCTTGCGTGCTTTTATTGGCACGTTTAAGAAGTCGTGGTGACCAAAGACACAACGCACAAGACAGCCACCGCCTCAAATGCTACACGGTGCCAACAGTTTCGGGACAGGCGCCATCTTTTCTTCAGTAGCACACGTTCCCGTTTGTGTTTTCAGTGGAACTGGGCACCAGCCAGAGCATGAGCTCATTGATGGCATTAACAGACAACAACCATTTTATATGTACATATTTATATAAAAAGAAAGTGTTTTCTTAGAAAAAAAACTTCCACTGTACTGTACACCAAAAACAAACAAGCCAAAGCACGGAAGAGGAGATATATGTTGTACAGTATTCCCTGTTATTTTCTTTCCTTCTTCCAGAAAACAACTTTCAGTGCTGTATGTTCACATTGAACTGATGGAATAACAAGCCGACTATGTGCCGGATTCACTGGACTTGACTTTTGTTGAGAGAGAGACTACAGAGGGTTTAGGAGGGACGTCAGGCCTGAGGTGTTTGACACCTGTTCGAGGCAGTGACCCATAGGAGCTCATTCCAGGCTGCCGTGACAGCGAAACGCCGTGTGCTGTCATTTGTATTGAGTCCACCCTCTGGGGTGCAGGTGGTGGGGTCTCCACACGGAAGCTGTGATGTCTTGCCAAATGGGAGGAATTAGATGAGTTGGTGTTGTGCTTCTTGAGGGCGGAGGACCCGGAAGCAGCAGATGCAGAGCCTTTCCGGAGGCCATAGACTGATGAGTGGACCTCCAAGCGTTTGCCCATCTGTGGGACAGCAGGGGGGATAGTGAGAGAAGCTTCTCGCTGCGGCACACGAGGGGGCAGCATCCCATCTGGATCAACAACGTTTAGGTTGTGACATGGATTCTTTACTGTCTTGTACTCAAGAGTGGCTCCCTGGTCATCCATAATGCTGTGAGCCACACTTAGATCACTGTGATGAGGCTGCTCTACATATTCGTGCTGATAGGACTGCTGCAGATGAGGCTGAAGCTGGTGCTGATGCTGAGGAAGGGGCAACACAACCACACTGGGGATGTGTCCTGGCGATGCCCTCAGGGGCAAGTCTGTGGAGATAACTGGAGAGCCCATAGAAGGCATGTCCTTGGTGCAAGCATTGATGATATTCTGATTGCGTTCCCACTCACGACTTCCCCGGCTGGTCTTGCGGCGTGGCTGCATGGGCGTGGACTCAGGTGTTGGCAGAGCAGCAAAGTCCAGGTGGTGCTGCTCCGCTTTTATCAGCATCTTCCCATTTGGCGTCAGTCGCCCGTTGTGCATCAGAGGGGTGAGGATCGCCTCTGGGCGACCCTCTTTGCCCTGCATCTCAAACAGGCCAGTAAGCTTGGTCACGCTGTTCATTGATCCTCGTCGGGAGTGCAGGTGCAGGCTGTCCTTTTCCTTGCGGCCTGCCAGGTCAATGTCTCGCCGCCGGTGGTCGCAGACGCAGTAGACAATTAGGCCTGAGAAGAAGGCGCCCATGGCAAATGCCAGGATGACAGCTATGGCCAGCAGGGTCACGGGAACCAGCTGGTCACGACCCTTCTGGTAGCTCTCACGGATCACGCCTGCAGAGACACATTCACAAAAGGAATTGAGATAGAAGCAGTTAAACACAAGGACACTTTGCTGGAGCTTGTGTTGGAGGGAAAAAGATCTGTTAACAAATACAGTGTATGACAAATCAAAGTGGAGAGAACAGGAGTAAGCTGCATAGAATAAAAGACATGTTCTGACTAAAAAGATTAGATTCTAAAGTCTCTTTCATGAATGTAAATGGGAAAAAGGATTTATTTCATAATAAAGAGCTAATATCAAAAAGATAAACATTAGCTTGAAATAGCAAATGTGAATATTTTCAGGGAACCCAATCTTGGGCTGTAAATGTTTTGGAGGGGTGATTAGAATTCTCATTTTAAATCCCTGATAAAACCTTTGCCTGGAATGAAAGAGATGAGAGCTCAGATAAAGGAGACTGCAATACCCGATCCATTTCTTCTTATGGATGCAAATGTTAGAATTTTCATAATGCTTGGATTCAATCTTGTGAATCCCAGAGAACACATGAAAAAGCCTCTGATTAGGTGCTAAATCCAATGAGCTGTATCATCACTGTCGTGTGAAAGCATGTCTTATTATTTAAAGAAAACCAGAGATGCACTGCAATATAGCAAATAAAAGATAATTTAATAACAGCAGCTGTAAAGTATTTAAAAGGGTGGGTTGGGGGAGGTCAGAGTAAGAGTTTGTCTGCAAAAATAGGGTCACCATGAGTGGATCTGGGGATGTGCACACATTTATACATGGATAATGACCTACAGCTTTTTGGAGGATGTAGACATCTGAGAGAGCATGCTGTACTTCACGTTAAAGAGACCAGTCCACAGCAGAACTGATTTATTATTCCCTCATGACCCATGTCCAACACATTGGCTACCACAGACAGGATTAGGCAGGTGGACTTGATCACATGAAAGATCCTCTGTGAGCACGGCTGGTTTTGATGCATGCATGCACCGTGCTCGTCTCATAACGCAGCACATATTTCAAGCTGAAAAGTGCTCACACATGAAAGATTTCTGGAATTCTAAAGACCGTGCTGCTTGTATTTATCTGTTAACAAAAACTACCTGAAAACCTGAAAAAGATGAAAATGTCAGCAAGTAAAAAGATTTTTTTTGAGGGACTTAGGAACAAGTACAATACATACATTCAAGCCATTCAACGTCTATGCTCTTTTACGAGCAGTGGTTTGATCCAACTAAAACTGTCATGAACTGAATATGTGCATCAGTTCCAATACAAAATACATTCAGTGAAATCCTTCTCGTTTTGCTGCAAACATGTTCATCTGTTGGAATATCCCGTCAGGGGTTGCCACAGCAAATCAGCTTTCAGTGATTCGCACAGGTGGTTTGGCAGAGATTTTTATGCCAGATGCCCTTTCCTTCCTGACACAACCCTGTATTTTAGCCCAGGCTGGGGACAGGCACAGGGAAACCCAGACTTAGCCCCCCTTGTGGCTACATAGTTAGGCAGTAGAGTGAAAAGAAACCTTAAAACTAAACATGTAATGAGTTTTTGTCTTTTTTTACAGTTTGCTGCAAAGTGGAAATAAAAGATTATCATTTAACTAAAAAACGTGAAGAAAACCAGTCAGCATTTGTCCTCAAATCTCTGTCATCTAAATTGAGATTTTTATACTGAATCCACTTTGATGTCAGAACTGCTGTACTCCCTGCAAACAATAAAAGAAAACACCAGAAGTCATCAAATTTAATTAACCAATTCACATTTTTAGTGCTCGCATTTTAACTGCTAAGGTTTGTTAACCTGACTTGCTAAATGTAATTTATTCTCAGGCAAACTATAAAGGAACATTTTCTATCGTTTACTATTGTGAAAACTTCAACAAAAGACTTTTTTTTTTCTTCTTGCATTTTAATAAAAACGTTTAACACAGACATTTGGTTTTGAAGCAATACAAAAAACAGTTTTATTCCAGTGTGGTTGCTTCAAATATTGTTGCCTGTTCCTTGATAGGTTCATTTTTAGCTATAAAAATGATCACAAAGAAAATTGCTGATTCAGAAGAAAAATAAACACTAAATTTCCTGGTATGAAAAAAAAATCATAGATTAGCACAATAAACGGGACTAAAACTTTACAGTTGCAAAAACGCTCTAATAGTTTGAAGGGATTGATAAACTATGTTTATCTCGTTTGTTTAATTGTAATACTGCACATATAAAATGGTGAGAACCTATCATTGTTGTTTTTTTTCTTCTTTAAGTTCATTTTTTCTACCTACCATTTTTTTTTCCAGTGTCACCTCTTTTTTCAACCTAATTTTAGTTTTATCACATTGGCTTTTTAGGTGTTCTTAGTCCCGTGTATATTTTAGTACAGCACCATAATTCAATTTATAATTTGTCAAATCATCTTAGTATTTGTTAAGTTTTTACAATTTAAATGTGTTGCTTTGGTTTTTCTGTTTTGTTTAAAACATCTCTTTTCCATTGAATCTAAGTTCCCTTATTACTCATAGTTAAAAACTAAAAATGCGTTTTTACTGATCAGAAGTCCTATTTTTTCTGCCAAATCTTTGTTCTAAGCCAAAATAAAGCAAAATAGAATCTTTACAGATTTCTGAGATCAGCCTATGTGCAAATAATCAAATGTAATATACAACTGTAAAAATGAAAATTTACTTGTCTTAATGGGAGACTAGAGACAGCATGAAGATAATAGAAAAAAAAATTCTGGTCAGAATATTTTATCACGTATAATTTGTCCAGTCATGGGGCTGTTGTGAGAGGGATTAGTATTGTGTGAGTGTGGTTTGAAAAGCATGACGCACTAAAGTCATGTAACTAAATGGTCTGCCTTTCTGGTGACACATCTACTTCCCGTCTCATCCATTTACTTCTCTGAATGAGAGATACTTTTCTCTGCTGTTATCTTTCACTGTGATTACTTTTCCTCTCATGTTCTTCCACTCACAACTTTTCTCGTGTTTCTAAGTGTTTTTCTCTCGCGCCGCCCAGCCGCCATAAGTGATCTATTGTATTCTGTGGAAACTGGGAAGGCTGCAATTACAACCTCCTGGTCTTTGAGTTATTGTCTTCTGGCAGAAACATCAGTGGAGGCGAGCGCCTTTTGAAACTTTTTGGTCTAAACATTTCAGAAAACAAAAAAGAATTGGGTGGAAGGGTGGTGTCCAGGTTGACACGACACGAGGAGCCCTTAAGATCTCCAAAAAGCACATTCTACACATGCAAAAATGGAATCTTAAGAAAGTAAAAACACTCAAGAAAAAATGTCTTACTGCAAGAAAAATACGTTTTTCAATAGCAATATAATTTTACTTTGAGAAAACATTTCTTGGTGACTAGAATTTTTTTTTCTTTCTTGGCAGATTTTTTTCTTTTTTATAGATTTTTTTTTTTACATTTTAAGAATTTTGGACCTATTTTTAGAAAACCTCTTTTTGCATTGAGAACAGGAAATACGAGAAAAGTTTCATGACTTTCTCAATCTTCCTATTGTGCAGTAAAAGCACATCAACTGTTTGGATAGATGAATAATTCTTTGGGGGCATTTGCTTTTATCTGGCCATTTGGGTTTAGGACTTTGCTTCCATTTTTGTTGACTGACAGGAAAAGAGAAACGGGATCTTCACTTTGTTTGAACATTATTTAACCTAATGCTCCTAAATAAAGATGTCAAAAAAGGTAACGTTTCTTTTTCTTTCCCTTCTGTCCATCACTCGCTTTTCTCAAAAGCAGACTTTGACTTCTAGAGGGTGTTTAGCCCAAGGCCACAGGTATAATGCAGACGAGGGGAAAAGGGAAGAGCTTTGAAGACTTCTCCCTTTTAGAGGGATTGTTCCTCTGACATCAAAGGAAGTGAAAGTTGCCACAGAGGATACCTCAGCTGTCTCGGTCAAATCACAGGACTTTAGGCTTTTAATTTGAGATGGAGACGCCATTCACTTTTGTGACAGCGGTTTACGATCTTTGGCTACAGCTCTTTAACTCAAGGTCATTCCATGCAAATTATGAAAACTTTTTTAAAGCCTAAAGGTGTTCAGCTTCAGGCTTGGTCTGTTAGGCTTTGTTGACCTCTAATCCTGTGGTTTTAGCTCTTTCTCACCCCAAGGCTGCATTGTTGGAGTTTTGGAATTGGTTTTAATTTCTCTCTGCTTCAGGCTAAAAGCTGCTTCTTCCTGTCAAACAAACTGGATCTGCAATTTTTACCTGAAAATCTTATAAACGAATGTGTGGTGACTGGACAGTGAAGGCTTTCCTTCTGTCTGTCTGACACTCAAACTCTCTATTAATCTCCTCACAGGCACCATGAACTTAAGCACACAGCATTTCTTTGTGTAGGGGAAACTTCAAAGGCAGTTAAACATCACAGAGGGGTTACAGAAAGGCCTCCTAACCTCTGACCTCCAGCCATTATCCGAGCATTGTCAGGAAAAAGGACACAAATCATCATCAGACTTAATCACACTCACCGATGTTAGAAGAGAAGGCAACAGACCTTGAAAGCGAGTCGAAAACACGCTGATTGTTCGTTTTTGCTTCCTCTTTTTTATGAGCTTGTTCACTCGCAGAAAGAACATTGGTGCTTACACGTCACCAATTCATTAGGTTCTATTTAAGCTCTAGTTCTGCAATCATCCCATTAAGCCTTGTGTATGTTTGCGTTCAACAGCCACTTGTGTTAATGGTATTATTCAATATTAAAGCCATCGCCAGGCGATGTGAGTCAGTACACCACATACTGATGAGCTGGTTATGGTATAATTAAAATCCTAATTATATCATTCTGAACCTCAGGTATTAACTCTGAAACATTAACCCACAGCCAAATCCCTGCATGCAAACTGCAGTGTTTAACAATCACAAAACATCAAGTAAATTTGACATTAAGAGAAGCATTTTTTAGCAGTTTGGTTGATGCCTTAAACTAACATCATAAGGCAAATGAAAAATATAATTTTGTGCCACTAAAACCCTTTTTTTGAACTCCAGTGTTCCCTCACTACGTCACAGTTCACCGTCTGCTTTTTCAATGCAATTTTGCAGGCTTTTTTTTTCATAGAGCACTGTGTTCTGTGTCCTGATTGGCTGCTTACCTGGTCAATCAATTTCCCATGTGCCATGTTGAATCTACATAAGTCTTCAATCGTGAGCAGATCTTTGTTTTCATTCTATATAACAGGACTTAATTTACAACAAAGGTTTGAACTTTGAGAGATTAATCAAGATAGAAAAGTGGGAAATTGTTAATTTCCCTCTGAGAAAAGTGTACAAAGTGTGAGGAGTTTTACAGCTTTAAAACATCTGTAATCCTACTTCACAGATAAAGCAGAGTTAAGTTCTGTGATAGGCGATATTGCAGGTTATTTTTAGAACATAGATCATTTGATAAATGGGGGAACTCATACAATTTACAACATTTAAGGCACCTATAAGCACCACTGTACTTTGAAATCACATAATGAAAAGTTGAAAAAAAAAACTAATTTATGGAAATAAGTTAACTCTTTATGTTTTTCCTAGAATAATGGCTTTAAATTCATTAGTTTTTTTTTCGTTGAGGTTCTACTGCAGGAGCTGGATCAGAATGACGGCCACTTTCGTCTCTCTGTGACCCAGTTAAACGACAAGCTATCCTGCAATGATCCAAGGAAGGAAAGACTAAAAATATCAATAAAATTAGAGGATCTTGTAATCTTTGTCTTGATGCAAAGCAAAGAAGAAAAGAAAAGTATCATAGAGATCAGGAGGAGAATGATCACATTTTCTTCCACGTTTTTTTTTTTTGCCTCACCTTTTCCTCAACATGTCACAGGCCATAACTGAGTCCCTGATTGGTTGAGGGAACATGTCTTCTTTGCCAAAGTTCTCTTGATGCTCTGCGACTCCCACGCTACTGCCATACCAACACTCTGAACCCAATGCTCAAATTGAACTGCAGGACCTCTGATCGCATCTGTACATTGACTTAACAATGAAACTGGGCGCCTCTGACGTTCCAATCGCGTCTGGTGTGAATGCATCTTCAGGAATTTTAATATTTCCTTTAATTGAAAAATATTGCATAGAATTTTTTCAGTTTACAAAAGTCTTCACAGAGAAACCCCAACAAACAAAGACGTTCCTATTATTTTCTTGATGAGTGGTTCCCTGATGAACACCATTAACATGACAGATAAAACTGAATAACGAGGGCTGAGAAAACGCCTTGAAAGCACCAACGGATGAACCGTCATGATATGAGCTTCCGTCTCACACTGCCCAAAGACAGCACAGCTTTTGTGCAGACCGTCGCTGCTGAGGGGGTTCTTGCTGAGACGCATAGCCAAAAACACAAAAAATGGAGGAGTGAGTGACAAATGTGCATTGAAAACAAAGGCTCTCTTGGAGAACAATGAGCTAATCAGTGGAGGAAATTATGGCTTGTGACTTGACGTCAGTCAAGGAAGCGTGCAATGCTGGGAAAACATCCAGTCTGGACTTTTTTATTATGACTAACAATTGAGCGCAAAATAATTCATCTGCTGCACAAAGGGCTATCTCAATCTCAGGCCAGTGAAGAACACAAAACCAGAATCCTCCGTTTAATGTTAGTGTTAGAATGACAGGAAAATGGGTTGTACAGTAAGAAAATGTAATTAGTTTCTTTTTTTCTTCATCGCATTGCTTTGACGTGCCTTAAAAGGCCATTACACCAACCAACCTTTAACCTAAATCCTATCATCCTTTCTTTTACAGGATTAACCCAAATCCAATCATTCAGCTGCAAGGACATACAGTGGGCATTGAAAGTTTGGGCACCCCTGGTAAAATGTTATATCATTTTAGATCCTAAGGAAAGATTGAAAAATATCCCAAAGGCATCAGTTTACAGATGAGACATTCTTTTAATATGTCAAAAAAGGCTTTATTTTCATCATTTACCTTTTTAAAATAACAGAAAACCAAATAATGGCATGTGCAAAAGTTTGGGTATCGTGTAGAGTCACTACCTTGGCCCCTTGGTAAGTATCACAGCTTGTAAAGGCTTTTTGTAGCCAGCTAAGAGTCTCCCAATTCTTTCTTGTTTGAGGTTTCTTCATCCATTCTTCTTCACAAAAGTCTTCCAGTTCTTTGAGATTTCTGGGATGTCTGTTACGCTCTGCTCTTTTCAGGTCTATCCATAGATTTTCAATGATTTTGAGGTCAGGTGATTGGGAAGACCACTGCAGAACCTTCAGTTTCTGCCTCTTCATTTAAGACATATTCCTGTTGACTGCTATTTCTTAATGACATTCTGAACAGAAGATATTGACATCTAAAAAGGCTTTACTATCTTCTTATTACCTTCTCCTGCTTTGAGAGCATCAACTATTTTCAGTTTCATTGTTCTGGACAACTGCTTGGAAGAACCCATGATGCTGATTGTTGGGGCAAGGTCAGATGACTTAGATTATTTCAGATCTTTGAGATTGAAATCACCTGGTCTTTGCAAACAATGATTGTGATGAACCCATGACACTGTCAGGTCTCAGCTTTTACAAAGGGGGCGGTAAATACTATGAATTCTGCAGGGTGCCCAAACTTTTGTTATTTTGAAAGGGTAAAAGATGGAAATAAAGCCTATTTTTTTTACATATTAAAAGATGTCTCATCTGTAAATGTATGCCTTTAAAAGGTTTTTCAATCTTTCCTTGGGTTCTTAATGCACAATAATAAAACATTTTACTGCGGTTGCCCAAATTTTCGATCCCCATTGTATACTACCAATATTAAATGTCCCAGTGAGCTCAGGCTTTTAGGATTCTTAAAACTTCACCAGTCATTTTTTCAGTTTGACAGAAGTGTGCAGTAAAGTAAACCTGAGCCTCTGTTCCCTCAGATGGTGATGGCTCATCGCCAAAGGAGAACGATTTGTGCAGCTTGGCACTGTTGTGCTGCTGTGGCTCCATTTGCAGAGCTAATGTGTGGATATATTTTGTGGTTAACCTCAACCTTCCAAATCAAACAGTGTCACATTATATGTATTGACCTTATTCAAAGAAAAAAGATCTGTTTTGTACACTTTTTCCTTCATAGATCCTCTCCAAAAATACCTGTTGCAGAGGAGCTGTCAGTTACATTAGATAGTGTTTCTGTGATAACTAAATGGAAACATTTTTTTTAAAGTATAATAAATTACAGCAGCTTTTATGTTATACCAATTAAATTGGATAATTTCCCTTTTTTCCCTCCTCATAAACCCTATACATGTGATATTCATTTTATTTTCCTTCAGGCTGACCTGAAATGAATGACAGGAGAAAACAAAAACACATCTACAAATTAACGACATCACCTGGGAGTGTTAAAAAAAACGTTTTCCTTATTAGATCATGGAAAGAAAATATTATAGTATCCAAATAGTGGATTTAGGAAATAGTTTTTTCAGAATATTTTTGAGAATAAACACACGTCTGGGGTAGTAAGATAGCTTCATTTCATTTTGTTACTTGTAACGTGTGGCAATGATTGGTCCAAAATGGTCTGAGTCAAGGTTTCTATGGCAACCACTCTTGCCAGTCAGGACTGAGCTTGTTGGAAGGCCACATCCCTACCACTTGAAAGCAGGTTTTGGGAGAATCTGTCCATCAAATGTTTTGAATGTTTGATGTGCTTTTATTGAGGCATCTGATTGGTCAGTTCATAACTTGGATAACTTGTCATTTAAAAATATATGGAAAAGTCAGGCTTGGTAGGAACATGTAAAAAATAATATTCTGACAAATAGTCTGTAATGACTGTTTATACGTGGTTGTTTATTTCTCAATAGAAGTCTAAAGGAATTTGGCTTCTTGAAACCAGTGGGTACTTTTTGGAACGCCAGAGGGGAGGGGTCACTCAGTCCAGTTCTCATATACATTAATGGTGCAACCTAATTTCCAAGAATCAGTGCCAATTTCAAATCAGAAGAATTGTAATGTGTTTTTTTTTTTTTTGTTTGTTTGTTTGTTTTTAAAGATGTGTTACATCTTTTCAAATTATGATGAAATCTATTCACTCACAGCAACTTTGGGAGTGGAAACTAAGTAATCCATCAGTTCTATTATGACTGATCACTTATAAACCAATAGCATGCTTATATTTATCCATACAGTCTGCAAGAAGTGGAATGCATCAATGTAATGAAAGTGAAGTGAGTAAAGTCAAGCAGAAGAAAATTTCTCTAGTTACGCTGTGTTTTAATGTAGCTTAGTGAAACCAAATGCATGTGCAATAATAATAGATTTGTTCAGAACTGTGTCACATGTGGGCAAATAGTTTTGGTTGCACTCCCAGACTTATGGTGGTTCATGTTAGTGGAAATAAATGCTTGGTTGAGTTAGAAAAGTTTGTAATAAAGATAAATAATTGTGATTTTTGTCCCCTAACTGTCTTTAAGCATTTTGAATTACACATATTTGATTACAGCTACTGGTATTACAAAAATTAAACATTTATTATGTCTAAAGGTCCTAGAAAAACCTAAATTCTGCTTTGGTTAAGCAAATGTTTTTGGAAAAAAAAGGAAAATGATTCACCCAAAGTTTAAATCACTTTTTAAAAGTAAATTCTACTAAATCCATAGCTCGAGCATAGTAGGGATGTGTGACTTACAGCGTAATGCAATTTATGTGTAAAGCAAAATCAAGTTTACTTCCAAATTGTGACTGCTGGGCTTTTCAGTTTCACACAGTCATTACAATATGAAATATGTAGGGTTTTTTTTTTCAGAAAGCAAATAATGGCAACAAAACAAGAAAGGAAAGTTATGGAACTAGTTTGTCTACCTCTATTTTGAGATTCACACATTTTTGTGCAAATCGTATATTTTCTGACTCGTGATAGAATTTTTCAAAGTAGGTTGCCTTTAAAACCTCAAACTTCAGCCTGAAACTTTTTTGTTACATTAAAATGAACTTTTTTTTTTTTTTTTGTGAATGATTACTTGTTTGTGAATTTAGTGTGACTGACTAAGCTAAACTAAAATATCCTGCGACTGCAATGATAAATGTGTTCCTCCCAGTATTACTCTAAATGAGTAGCTGCTCTAGGTAGATGCTGCAACTAAAGAGTTATATTTTGACTTTCTATTTTTAAATGTGCGAGAGATCTGGATAAAATATAGTATGTGAACTGTTCTGGTTAATACTAACCCAAATGCAGTAACAAATAATCTGGAGGGACAAACAGTTGTTAAATCTGTCCTTCTGCTACATCTCAGTACATCTTAAATCCGATTCTCCTCCTCACCATCTCATTTTTTCATATCTCTCAGCAGCTTTTCCCACCTCCTATCTTTTATCTTTGGTATAACCTTCCTTGCTACATTATTGTTCTGCTCTTTTTAATAAATCTTTATCATGTGGTCGTGTATTCACTCATCCCCTGTGTCTCCTTCCCTGTAGCTTCTCCCCGTCCCTCCTCTCCTTCACCTCCCCCTTTTCCTTCTCCCTGAATAGCAGCTGTAATGAACCTATAAATTGGAGCAACACAGCAGTATCTACAGGTCGGGGGAGGGTGGATGTAGGGGTAGGGTGGGTGGGGGCTGAAATTGACAGAAGGGAAGACAGGTAGGAATAGTGGGGGGAAAGAAGAGAAGCTCCGAGGGCAAAGGAGGAATCTTTCCCTGGAGATATGGCTCCAGCTGGAGAACAGACACACTATGAGGGGATGAACCCGGAAGATAGAATTGGAGAAAGAAGAAAGGAGGAGGAACAGGGGGATGAGGTCGTAGAAATTGGTTTAGGGACTCATTTGCACCAGGTAAGGTACAGCCTTGGAACGTGCCACCCCGGTCAGATGAGGGGTCCTGTGGAAGGGAGACTGATCACAATGGCAGCAGATGGTGGTTTTAAGGGAAGGGGGGCGGGGTAAGCCACGGGAGGAGAGGGGAGAGGTCCAACATGAAGTAGGTGAAAAGATAGCAGAGACAGATGAGGGCCAGGTGGACCCTGCTCAAATGTACTGTAAAACACGAGCAACCTGCTGTTTGCTGCTGCGTTCCCACTGGAATGCCAGACAATGCTGCTGCTGCTGAATATCATCACTGTGTGTGTGAACACTCATCACTTTGCAGCATTTTCTAATTACTCTGGTGGTGTTGGGCTAATACATATTTTCAGCGCTGTAATATTCATTAGCAGATAAGATTCCAGCATGTCTCAACTGCAAATGAAAATGTTGCAGGGTAATTTTAATTCCTTTTAAATCCCTCACAGGCTTGCAAAACAACTTCGGATGCAAGACGATATATACTTTTGCTCTAACTTAAACTCGAGATTGATGATCTGGTAAAATGTTTATCAGTTATTGCTTTTGTTTAAATGCAGAAACTTATCAGTGCTATTAAAATGCAAATAAACTCCCAAGTAATTTCTCAATATGTGTATATTATATATACTGATGCACTGAGTTTGCTAAGTTTTCACAGTACAGTTGACACCTGAAGCCAATAACACTGAGGGGGCGACAGGAAGGAAGGGGAAAGAGGATGGGTGGAGCGGGAAATGAGTGTTGCTGGCTGTGGTGCTCAATTTGCCATGCTCAAAAGCATTAAGCTGTATGGAGGCAAAACTGTGCTTAATACCATCAAAGCAATCAACTTAGGAAAAAAAAACCCACAAGATTTAGTCCTAAACCAAGCCATGCAAGATATCAGGAAATTCTCACAACAAATAAAGAAAAAAAGCCTAAAATAATTTTTTTTAAAAATAAATAAAAATAACAATCAGACAGAAAGAAAAACAGTAAGAAGCGTTTTAAAAACGAAAAAGTGAAGCCCTGTTGCAGTTACCTGAGCATCAAACAACCTTTCAATCAAATTCAATAAAAAAGCATTTAATGCTTTGTGGAGAAATTTAGCTCTGAGATGTTTTTAACCATTCGTTGTGAGGCTGGAGTAATTTTACACCTTCTCAGGTAACGGCAGCTGTGCAAAAAGGGCAACGGCCCGTTGTGATGCTGGCTGTAGGCATGCTGTCTGAAGTCTCTGCCACCATTGTGTTTGGATTTACCCAGTGGTGCCTTACTGCTTCCAGCTGACATTGCAGTCACTACTCTTCCTCTGTTCCTTTCACAAACAGGAGATAGTGAAATGCATCACTAAAGACTGGAACAAACCTTTCAAAATGAGCGATATTGGGATTTTATGGAGCCCCAATTTCATGGCTCTCGCGGGTAGTCTTACATCTCAGCCCTATCACAAGTACTTTTGAAATCCTTTGAATTTATTTATTCAGCACAAGTAGAATCAACCCATCAGTCTAACTTGTCAGCACTAAAGTTCTTCAGAGACTCTTCAGCCTATGTGAATGAAGAAAAATTCTGTGTGTTCTTTTTCTGGCTGTATTTACTCCCCAGGTGGCAAGGAGAAATGTTGCTTTTTGCTAAACAACTTTAGTGACAAAATAACTCAAAGCTGAGCAGCTTTTTTTCTGTCTCTCCATATACAGAGGAGGAAGTCTGTAGAAATATCTCAATTGAGTCAAAAATTTAATTGGTTTTAATCATTATTTTCCTAAGGGCAGTGGTGATACTGCTTTCAATAAAAATAAAATAAGCAAAATGCAGGGACATGTTACATTCAGTTCTAATAGGGTCTTTATGCTTTGAATGAATTGGCAGAACCACAAAGACATCTATTCTCCAACCCCTCCAGTGTGCGTTGTCCCTCTTACGTCCTCCCCTCGTCTCCTCCCCTTCTATCCTTTTCTCTCTGACTCATTTATCCAGTGAGCCGTCCTTGAGGCGGCACAGCATTAGGCAGGTTGTTAACACAGGAGAAAAGGGCGTTCAATGTCGTGTCACTGTGTTGCAAAGTATGACAAACCAAGGGAGCGGGCCATCTACTCAAGGAAATAAATACATCGCCATCCTCCTTTGAGAAGTGTAATGGTCTGGATATTACATCTCCCGTGGGACATTACAGTCCACGAATAATAAATCCACCCAATAACGTATACGTGCGTGTTTGTGTGCATACATGCATCGTAATAAGTGTTGAATGCGTGTGCGGCTTCACGTGTGTGTGGCGCAGTTGTGTTTGAGGTTTCCAAGCACAGCATGAGGCAATTTGTCCCCCTGAGAGAAAGCTATCCGCCGTTTCTACACCTTGTCAGCTGGAAGCAGTCAAGCAGCTGTAAATCTCAATTACATGAAGCTCTCCCTTCCACTGTACCCCCCCACCCAACCCTCCTATGCTCCCTTGCCACAGGTGACAATGGACAAAAGCGATTGCTCGCCGTTGTGTTCCAAGGCTTACCATTGGCTTCGGACTGAGTCTGAGAGGGCACGGCCAAGTAGGGGTCCTCCCCTTTGTCTGAACTCATGGGGGGATCCTTCCGCTCCACCATGCGGCCCCGCCCTAGGGGGCTCTCAGCGGCCTTGGGAAGGGCCGGGGTGGGAATTGAGAGGGAGTGGTGATGATGATGGTGATGGTGGCCTGCTGGACACAACACAGGTTAACTTACGCTCACGGCAAAACAGGAATGCTAGGCTGCACACACATCGACTTCTCCTTTGATGCTCGAGCACACATAAACACATACAAGGACAGCTGCTGAGCTGTGTGAATTCAAATATTCCCTCTGTGACCCTCAGCAACTCATTAGCCAACATGTTTGTGAGTTTCCCAGGATTGATGTGTTTCTTTTTCTGTCATTCTCTGTCTCTGTCGTCCTCGCTGTCCCTCCTCCTGTTTTGACTGTCACGTCAGCGCTCTGCTGGGCCTGTCAGCCTACAGTGCAATTGTTTTTCTCCACACTAACCACAGGGTGCCTGTCTGTCATATGTGGGACAAAAGTCAAACATTCTCCCCATCGCCCCTGATGGGAACACAGTTCTGTGACTTTTCCTTTGCTACAAAGCAGCTACAATTCTGTTTCTCTTCTTCCCACCATCTACTTAAAGTCTTTTTTTTAAATAAAATTTAATCAATTTGAAGCTGATTTCCATTAAGCATGATGCTAGCAGATGACTTTCCAAACTTTCACATTTAACACCAGAGCTTTAACTTTAGTGTTGACATTCTTTTGACTACAGTAACTCTTCAAGCGTTAACACAATTTAACATAATTCCAGCAGATGTTAAAGCGGAGAAAAGCAGCCTTATATACAACACTTTACAGAAGTTAACGTAAATCATCTGATTCTGTCAAGAGGACCTGGCTGCAGACATCAACAGTTGTAGTCGGGAGACCCCCCCCAAATTGCTCAAAATTTTTTTTTATTTTAACTGGTGACCCTAATGCTATGTTCACAACGGGCTTGGAAACGTGTTTGACTAAACACTTTCAATGAAAAGACTATGCAAACACCAGTAAGGAAATGTGCGTTTCGGACTTCCACGTTCAAAACTCTTGCATTTACGCATAGCTACGCAAGTTTTTTAGTCCAATTTTCAGGCTCTACGTACAAAACTTGTGGCAATCCAGTGTTCGTCAAACGTTAAACCAGTTGAACTCTGACCAATCAGGGACTCAGATGACCTTTTCAAAACACCAAAGTGCCTACCGGTTGAAAAGTGATCATAAAGGAGAAATTCATTTAATAATTATCCTGGAATAAAGCTATGAAAAAAAAAACCCCTGGATCAATATTCACGAGATTGGCACTGTTTTGGCATTTCACACAAAGCCTTTTCCGACGTAGCATAGCTGATGATTTTTCCAGTTTTAAGCTTTAATGAAAGTTTTTTTTCCCATGTCTGAACACTTTCAGATTAGGAGAAGTTGTATAATTTTCTCTTCCATTTTGCCATTTTGTTTGCAACCAGGTCTCCTTTGATTCCGTGGCGACGAAAAGTAGTTTTTCGCCGTAATGCAACATTTTAGTAATATGTTGTATATTGGTGTAAAACTGGTGTGAAAAGCTGCTTGTCTGCACATCAGCATAAATGATTGAAGAGTTATGGTATGTCACCTATATTTAGGTGTCACCGGTGACATCTCCGGTGAAAAGGGTTAATGACCAAAGTTTACTTACATAGAGAGAGAAAATATTTAACTATACATTTTTTTTATATCTGCTCCCAAATTTGGTAAGTTCTTTTCCATACTTTGCAATGTCCTTTAACCCAAATGAATCCATGGTGATATCAGTGCAACAGAAAAACATCTCAAATGGGTTCTCTGGTCCGCTTGGTCTGTGCTGTATACCACATCATTTTCATTTGAAAGAAAAAAGATTCTGCGTTCCTATGGGTTAATTCTGATTTGGACAATGATGCCTTTTCTAACATTATTCTTGGCAGTTTATTAATACATTCATTCAAAGCATGACCATTCCAAAAAGGCACCACAGCACCAGTTTAAGTTGGAAATCAAATCAATACCGTTCACCCCAAAAACAACCGTTCAACCTCCTGAAATAAAGCAGATAAGTCTCTCTGCTGAATGAATCAATCTTCAATGTGTGGGTGATGGATCACGCTTTCTCCTCTCCTTCCTCATCTGCTCATCACTCACACAATCACTTTCTTTCCCGCTTGCCATCCTTAGTTTTGCATTTCCTCCCATAAGCAGCGTTTTTGTGGAAGCTTTGTCTGGCTGCTTTATCTTTTAACCGTGGTAATCTCATTACCATTCCACATGCTCACAGTTAAGCCACCCTACACAATTTTAGCAAAGCAATATATTAAATTTGATATAATGCATTTGTGTGCTTAAAAGAACACATGCACACACAGGCTTTATAACATAAAGAGTGACAACACTTTTATCAACAGCCTCTTGTGGAGCTCAACCTCCAGTTAGCATTTTGACAAGCTCTCTCTGTGGAGGAGGTGACAGCATGTGAGTGTGCGTTGGTTTTGGGGATGTGTGCGTTCTGGTCCAATATGTGTTTATGCTTGCATCTGGAGACGGAGGGGAGTCACTAGTACGCATAGAGACACCCACTCACAACAACACCCAAAGCCTCTTCCTCCTCTGTGTGGCGTGGCAATCATTAAAATGATTTATTTAACTATTGGCCCAAGGCTGAGAGATTAGTCTGACAGGCCTATTTTATAATTCATTCCCCCAAAGCCAGGGGGAAATGCAATGCAGGCAGATGACACACATAGAGAGACCTCTGAGTCTCACAGCTCCTCCCAGATCTTAAACTGCAGGATGCGCGTCCCTCTCTTTCAACAGATTAAAAGAGCGGCGAGGATTTCTGATCTGAGGAGAAAAGACTGAAGCAATACCAGATAACAGAGCGTTTAAAATAATAACTGAGACTTTGGGGGTGGTGTTGTAAAGAGGGTGTTGCCTGTGTAAGCTTCTGAGCTTGAAAATGCACAGAATCGTCATATTCTGCACAACAGGGAGCACAGAAACACAGATGCTTTTACGATGACCCTGGTTCTTACAGGAGGAAAATCACAGCGGGAGGAAACGGCCACAGAAAGGTGTATAAAAAGAACACTTTCTGGACAGACTTCAAATTTTCTATTTCTCTCGCTCTGTATGGATCTGACTGGTTTGATCTGGTAGTATGTGTGTCAGAGAAAGAGAGAGACAGCAGAGCGATTCGTCAAAAACCCAAACGTCGATCAGATAAACCAAAAAGGTGGATGTGAGTGTAGGTGTCGGTGATATGGATAACTTTGCTGCAGGCTAATCACATCTGTCAATTTTTTTTAAAAGGTTTTTGAGGAAAAACTGTACTAAACACGCAGCAGGATGGAGTGAAGCTGTGTGACGTACTTATGAGTAGCTTCACCTTTTGTTAACAGAACGCACTTAGTTTTAAGAACAAAAAATAATTGTTTTCATGTGAAAGTTAATGTCCTCTATCATCAGAAAAATGTCACAAAAACATGTTAAAAACATTATTTTCATCAGCGTGGGTCTTAAAGGGATCCAGTCTGCAAAAAAACCCATGCAGAAGTCCTTTAATATCTTCTTCATAGCATTCAACTGTTGTTAGTCAACTTTCCCATGGCTCCCATCTGAGTAGTTGTTACTTTAGATGACTTGCTAAAGTCACTTTTGTTTACCTTAATGTATTACTGACTAAAATAAGACTACAAATGAGGCATTCACACAAACCCAATTAAAAATGCTTAGACTACCCCCAACAATTAGGCTTATCTAAATAAGAATACAAAAGTGAAGTCAATACCTACACAGAGATGATGGGCACTAAGCAGGCAGGAAAAAGGGGCCAACAAAACTACATCAGGGTCAAATATTATTGGGTCTTCCTTCTACTTTTACTTAATTTAATCTAAAAACTAAAGATGCTACATGAAGACAAGCACAATGAGAGGGGAAAGTAACTTTCGTTGCTTTCATTACCTTCATAACCAGATGGAATATCTAGCAAAAAGAGGGAATGAAATCAATTTGATTAAAACCTTGAGTCATTAATATCCCGTCTTTACACACATGGGAGGAGTTTTCATTTACTTGAAAGGGGAAGATTGAACTGAGTAGATGAGGAGGTGTGGCTGCAGTTAAAGATTGAGGGGAAAAGGCGACTCGGCTTCTATTTCTCATTTGATTGCTTTGTGCAGCGTGTGTGGGACACTTACCATTCAGAGCCACAAAGGTATCTACAAGAAATAGAAAAAGGAACTTTGTTACTGTGTGCAGCAATAGAGGCTAATGTGCTTTAGAGCAGAAAAAGAAGCCATGATTTTTAGAGTAATTTAGCTTTGACTCACTATCTTATTTTCAGTTTTAATCAGCAGGAATCTAATCTGAAGATGAAAGTCTAGGAGTCTGAGTTTCTTTGGCTAAACATGCACTTTGAAGGAAAATTCATGGCCTTTATTTACCCAATTACTTATTGCTTTGAAGTCTTTTATCTTCTTTATTTCTTTAAAAAAAACTTGAGCAGCTTGGGAGAATATCAACAGTGTATCAGTGGTTTAAATCCAAACATTTCTAATGAATAGTGTTTGTGGGTGGCTTGTTTTGAAATCTGTCATACCTCAAATGCAAAAAAGAGCCCTTATCTGTCACTAAATGTCTACTTTCTTGATGAGAACCATCAAAAAAGAATGTCTTCACCTCATGGGACACAACGCTGGGAAAGAGACAAACCACAGAAACAGCCAGAAAAGGACAGGAGAGGACAAGAGCCGAAAGGAGCAGATGGAGGGAATAGGCTGTGAGACGGGATTGTGATGGAGAACAGACGGGAGAGAAAAAGGTGAAGAAGGAAATGCAAGGATGAGAGGACAAGGAAAAAGAGTGGTGATGGGGGGGGGGAGGAGAAGAGAAGAAGAGTAGGAAAGATAAGATTGAAGAGACCCTGCTTACTTTGGCAGTCTCCCAGACCATCTGTGTTACCATGCTCCACGTCCTGCTCAAAGGCTAATCTGCAGGGAACAGAGAGGACACGGTCAGCAGTGGACAACTTGCCCCACCTAGAAGAGTAACAAGACTATTACAAAAACACATAGTTGTGCTAGAATACAGTGTAAAGAGCAGAAAGTCTTGTTCTGGAATAGAATCAAAGGAAACACACAGGTCTAACCTTATGGATATATGGGATGCGGGCAGGAGAGTAAACCCATAGCAGGTGCTGGGCTCCCTGCCAGAAATGTTAGCAAACGTAGATTGTTTTTGTTTAAAAATGAATAAAAAGTTATATTGTTATCTTTAAAATATTGTTTTCGCTACAAAGATAACATAAGATTGTAACTTTGAGAGACTTCTTCTTAAAATTCAATTAACTTAGCACAAGAAGATTCTGTTGCTAACTACCCAGTGTGCACCTCGTCTTTACTTTTTGTTGTTTTAAATAACTAATGGAAACATTTCTTTAGTCAGGATCCACAAAAATGAAAATATATAAAAAAAAAAAAAAAAAAAAACGGAGCTCAAATTTTGTTTAAAGTCCCACTCCAACTATTTTTTTTCTTTAGTACAATTGTTCCCAGTGGTCTTTAAATTATGATTATGCAGTTTTCGGCAAAAATCATAAAGCCTGTGTTGTTTTTAAGACATATTTCTTGCAGAGCAGCAGGAGTTCATTAGAAATTCGCCTCTAAATTGTAGGGGGGACTGTTGGCGCAGAAGTTAGCCTCGTCTAATTTCCCATCAGTCCTTTGTTTATACTCTTTCCTGCTATCTTAAACCACCTCACAAGCCAAACCTACCATTAGCGTTAAAAAAAAGAGGGAGCAATATCAGTTGTCCAGGCGTACAGTTTTACTTTACTTTTTTTTTTTTTACTGTACAGGGGTTTCATCTGCTCCTGTTCCAGCATGATTTGAATAAATATATTCTGAGAAACGCAGTTTTAATCTTAAATTCTTTTATACGTGTCCTCCATTATGAGAAAAATACTACAAGAACATATTAAAAACACCAAAAACATGATTTTTATTGGAGTGGGTCTCTAAGTAAAGAAGTGTAACCTCTTCATTTTAGCTCTTTATAAAGTATATGTCCACGCAGACAGCAAGTCTTCCAGCCTCAACGGGCACCTTGCTGCTATATCCAACTTCAAACTCACTCTGAAGACAGGGCTACAAAGGTCAACCTGCTCAGGTCTTACCAAGAAACCAAGAAGGGCCACTTTGTTTTTATAAGAACCTCATGACATGCAGTCTTTTCTCCTTTCACACTCCACGTAGCTTGGAAACAGACGTGCAGTTACGATCACATGGGCCGAGAACAGAGCAGTGATGGTAACCATGCCTGAGGGTCGTCATATGACTCAAAGGAAAATAGTTTTGGAGATTTCTTTTTTTCTGACGCATTCTGCACTGAGAGCTGCTTTTCCTTGAACCACAACCAAGCAAGCTGTAAGGAGATCAGTGAAACAAAGCGGCCCAACTGTCAGCCACTATAACAATCACAGGAGCTTTTCACAGGCCTGCTCACTACTTCTCCTCCTCTGCCTGCCCACCCACTTCTCATCTTCCTCATACTCCACTGGCCACAGCAAAGGAATGAAGATTAATCATTTTCCAAAACACTATCACTCATCTTTTATGCTCTGATCAGAGTGAAAATACATACCTCACAACAACAGATGTTTGGATCATATTCAGCTGCATTTCTATTTTTTTTTTCAGAATTATAATTAAAATCTATCCTTGATAAATTAGAATAATAAAACTCCAAACCACTGTCAAAATAAAAACATAGGCCAGATTGTTACTATGGGAGATTCAATATTTTACGTGGATCCTTTGACAAATATGACCCATCAAAGTATAGTTGTAGATCAAACCGATACCTATTGAGATTGGAGAATCTCAAAAAGACAGCTCAGAAAAATAGGGCGACTGTAATCCCTTTAAAGAAATGTCGAAATTGTGCACAACAGTCACCCAGCAACAAAAGCAGTGTGCTCCCTTTAATATCTGGGGGTTCAGTTAATCTGCTTATCTGGTTTGCTTATCATTCACAGATATAATCACAAAGATGCAGAGCAGCAAAAAGGAACCTGGCATCTGCGGGATATTCCTTCCAGATACTATCACCACACCCAACAAGGCCATGAAAAGTTGATTGGCTTTTTTTTTTCTTTTCTGACAGTCTTGTCGTCATGCTTTCCAGGCCTGGTAAAGATGAACACTGGAAGCTTTTAAATCCCACTGACTTTGAGATGTATCAACAGCAAGCATTTGCACTACATGTGAAGGGTCTGGGCCTTCCAGGGATGATGTGAAGAATAAATGAACCATGGAGTAAATGGCGTAGGTTCAGGGGTTCAGTCCCTTACTATATTCTAGCAACAGATATGAGATGTGTTTGAATGTAGTACTACAGGCGCTCAGTTCAGGGTTAGGATCCCACTGCTACCGCATACATATTTAAAGCTGATTTAAGCTGCACTGTACAGGACTGGAGGGAACCGAAATCTGTTTTATATTATCTTGCATCAGATGTGATTATTAAGAGATGTGAGGTTGCAGGGAGGGACATTTGTTTCTGACATGTGGGTCAGGCATAATAGTGTTAATTATTCATATCAGATGTGAACTGAAAAGCAGGGAATATACTGTACATGCTGCATGAACACATATGCAGATGTGTTCTCCACTTTGATTCATGGCTTTCTTTAAACAGGAGTAGGTTCCTATCAGGTCACAAACCAGCATGTGGTCACATTGTATGCTTATCTGATGTGCAGATTATGGCAACACAACTTTTAATGTTTTTACTAAATTACAACCATTCAAAATCATATGCAATTATATGCATGAAAGGGGGGGGGGGTGACAGTGGAGCATATTGCAGAAGAACAGAGTGCAAGCTGTTTTTAGGCAGTAGGTATAAGAGGCATAACTCCACATGGGAAAAGCTGGCACACTAGCATCAGGGCCAGATGGAAGAAGAAAGAAAGGGAGGCTGGCAAGAGAGCAAGAGTATGACAGAATAAAGATGGAGACAAAAATATGGATCACAACACCAACTAGCAGATTGTTCCACAGTTCCTCCCATTATTTCTAACCTAAAAATATTATTCCGTCTTTAGCTCCTAAGTAGATGCTCTGTCAGAACTGTCCGCAGCTTCAGAATCGTAAATAAGGAGTCTACTCGTTTGCTGCTTATGTTTATGTGGAGCATTTGCATACCAAACCAGTCACTTTGTGGCAGGGGGATCATTCATCCTTAAATAGCTGGTGATGCAGTGGTCATTTTGTCATGATTTCATCTGTAAAATGTTTTTCCCACCACAAAACTCCATCTGCAGTTTATTCAGAAAGCATGACCTGGTTCTGTGTCATAACTGCAGCCACAATATTATAGTTGTCGTGGCCAAGCTCTGCATATCCAACCCAAAGCCTGGAGCAAACAACTCTTTCCTTCCATCCATCCTTCCAAGAGCCCCTTCAGCTTGAGGTGACTGCACTTACACACCATAAAATTACAAAGCTTCAGAGAGAAATGGAGCCATGTTTTAGAGAAGGGTGGAATACTGGTTTGCTAGTTAAGTTCAACCAAGTCCAGAGGCCAGATGGATACACACAAAAAAAAACCATCATGTCGTGCTTTGTTCCACGCAGTATTTAGAAGCGGAGATTGTGCAGTGATCCTGTGTGAACTGTATCCATTCTTCAGGACATCCATACGCATGTTTACGAGAATTTGATGATGTGGTATTTTTGCTTTTATATTGTGTTTCTACGACACTTATTTATACTTTATACTTATAGTTCTAAGCTTAACTTCTTAGCTGTTGTTTTTACAGTTTCTGGGCTTTTAATGTACGGCACCTTCTTTGACTGCAATCATTTTGAGGCACCATATAATCAAATATTCGTAAGCCTAATTTAAACAGCATAACAAAGACGATCTGACTGCAGCTTTCTAAAATTTTTGCAGTGTTTAGTAAACTCTTAGCAGACCTCACAAGGGTTGCAAACTGTTTCCAAAGATTTTTTAGGCTTGAAAAAACTCATCTAACTTTTAAATTTGGGAAACTTCTGGGATGGTAACAAAAACTCAAAATTTAGGAACCCGGCTGCTTTTGAAACCGAAACGGATGACACATTTTCCCAATCTAAACCAAAAAATATAAAAATAAAACTTAGATTACAAATACCTAATGACTACTTGTTTTGCTCGTAATATAACTGATCATAAGAATGGTAAAGTTTAATTAACTTAAATTTAGATATTCTTGAATTTTCTCTGCTTCACTAATGAGTTTCACAAATTTATTCACAAGTTTGCTCATTTGTAATGCAAGCTGTGTTTTTTCCTATGCAAGCTGCATAAAAAAGGGGAGTGTCCTCCTCCATTCGTGGCTCAAAGTGGGAGTAGAAATCAGGCTTGTGCACAAATGGGAACGGCCAGGATGAATGAGAGTTATGAAAGAAAAGCATGCATATGCATGACTTTGGAAATGTGGTGAAGATAATAAAAATTCGTTTTTACCCTTTGTCATTCACAACTTTATCCATGAAGAATGCTGTTTTATTCATCAGGCTCACAAAGTTTCACTGAATTACTCACATTTCCAACTAATAACTATTCAAAAGGACATTTACAATCACTGTTTTGGGGCGAAAACGGATTGATTTGGTATTTTGACACATTTCGTAATGTTTCAGCCAGTAAAATTGGATTAGCTAAGAATCACTTTGAAGAGAATCAATAAAAACACAGCAATACCATTTTTAAATTCTCTACTTAGGTGAGGGCAAATAATGAACATATTTGCATTTATATGTGAACCATTTTTGAATACTGCAATCATAACATAATGTTCCCTGTCACAATTAGCAAGTGATAAATATGCATGGTCTGTGTATTGTCATGGGAAATTATAGTTCACATATAAACCAATCCTTTAGGAGGAATTTTTGAATGTTTTTCCCAGTTTTTATCAATTCTGCACTTATTACCATACTCCAGTTGTTTGTGTTTTGGTTTTAGGGGCAGTGCGATTAAATATAATTGAGGACAGCGCTAGTGAACCAGCGTAAGAGAAAGTTTTACTTCTTAAACGTACACTAAACCAGCCAATTTCTCATCAATGTAGTAGAAACTGGATAACCTAAAATCCTTTGTACGATTTAAAGCCGGCCATCTGGTCCAAGCCAGCTCTCCCAGTTTTCTTAAACTTCACTGTTTATTTCTGTTCCAGTGTCAGTGGACAGCGGGGTTCTTCTTCAGTAAATAGCCTGAAACCCCCTAAGTTCTTCCTCTATTACAAGTTTAAAGAACATTTTAATCAGAAACTGTGATTAAAAACATCTCTTCAACATGCAAATAATGAGAAATTTCATTTTAATCAACATTCTCTTATCAGTTTTTGGATTAAAAAGGCAGTTTTGTGCACATTTGTCCTCTTAAAATATTAATGGTGGTTTCAATCATTTAGCTTCATCACCCTCCAACACCTTTCATTTATTCCACCTGAGCTTTTCAGTCACTGATCATATCATCATAAAGGCATTTTCATAAAAGTGTTCACTGCTGCTCTGTGAATGTTGGCGGTTTAGAAGAAACCTGTTGCATGACCTCGTTCACCTTTTGAAGGGAAACACATTAAGTGGCAGCAGATGTTTGGGGAAACCAAAACATGAGCAGTTTGAACGGATCCTGTGGTGTGGTAGAAGTCAAAGCAGCATTTTGCTTTTATGTTGACATGCTCTTCTTTTCAACCGCCCACCAGTATTCTGCAGCTTTAAAAAAGAACTTTTGATGCTCATTTGAGTGTTTTGTTTCTATGATTTATCTTTAAAGCACAATATGTTGGATGAGGTTTGTACAAAAATATTCATGAAGTCTGGCGTTGATTGAATGCTTAGTTTAATTTGTCCTCTTTTCAGCTCTCTTGGGATTGCATCTGCATTTACTTACTTGGTCTTGCCAACCACCTGTCTGCAGGCTCCCTCTGACACCCAACCGCAATAAGGATCTCTGGAGGCAATACAGGACCTGGAGGAGAATCACAAAACACCATTGCGTTATGCACCAGAGAACAGCCTGCAGAATTTGAAAGCATGCATCAAACTTACTTCTTGCAGCGTCCGTGTCTTTCACACCGAGACAACGGTACTTTAACCACACACGAGGTGAAAGCAACCCACATGGCATGGTTCTTGCCATCAATCTGCATGCCAATAATGCGCTTGTCCTCTACTCCATCTATGCTGCACCTAGTAAGCAAAAAAAAAAAAAAAAAAAGGTCCTAAAACTTGCATTGTGTTGTGAGATTTCCCAGTGATTTGAAGTTCATTCAAAGAAGCAAAGGATGGAGATTAGGATGTTACACAGAGACAAAGTGAGGTCAACAAAAACACTGTTAATGCTTGACAAGCGCAAACAGGGTCAGGAACTGAGTGGGAGATAAACCAAGATAAAGGAAGTGGTGATTCAGATACAACGGATAAACAGACAGATGGGCACTGTGAGCAGTCAGCAGCACCAAAATGCAGACCAGGATGCCGTATCCCACCAGTACTCCATTCTTGCTAGTCGCCTTTGTCCCCGCAGGGGCGCACTAATCCCTCTCTGGGGCGTGTCAAGCCTCATTCTATCCCTTATCTCCCCTCCACTTGTCTCTTCTTTCTACCATCCAGCTCCTGGGATTTAATCGCCCGTTTCCAGAGCTCTGGTCCTGCATTAACGCTCTCAATTAGGGCTTAGAGTCCATCTACACAGGGTAATGCACGGCAATCGGGCATGATCCAGTCAGCCAACCAGCCGAGGAGGCAAAAAGTCACTTACTGTACGCAACTAGAGCCAGATGGCCAGAAGCAAATGAATGCTCAACAAGGGAGGAAACAAAAGAAAATGCTGAGAAGAGGCAAGGAGATCCAGCAAGTACAGAGTAAAGGAATAGAGATGACCCTGCACTTCTTTCCCCTGCGTGAAGCTCATCACATGGCTACAGTATGTTGCACTAAAACCTCAAAGCTCTCCTATCAACTCCCTTTCATGTTCTTTCTTGCTTCCAAGCTGTCCTCTATGATCTCTGTAATTGTTTTCTCTCCCTCTTGAGTCTGTGGTAACATGTGTTCTCTCTCAGCCACTACCAACCAACACACGCTTTGCTTTGGCAGAACTTTTCTGCGGGTGACCTTTACTCATCGCTCATGCTTGAAGATGCTCGTCTCTTCACATCCACACACAAAATCTCACAACCATCGCAAACCAACATGTGTATAATGTATTAACAACGATCCTAAATAGGCCCTGAAGATAAACACAGACCCCAGGGCGAGCGGGAGTGTGCTTCCTTTAATCAGCTAACATTATGGTGGAGCAGGGCTCCGTTGCGGTCAGGAGCCATGCTGCTACGTTATCCAGAGCCTTAGTGTCTCTGACTTTAATTTAAGAGCTGCGGTTAGGCAAAGTGTAACCTGATAAAACTCTTTAAATGATAGAGTAGCCATCTGGTTGACTGGCATCACTACAGAGCTTTTGTCAGGGGGTCTTACTGCGGAGATGAAGCTGGTGGGTTGGCTACGTTGATAGATTGTGGAAACACACAAAATTAAACACATACTTTTACTCCAGAACAGGAACATGTGCATCAACTAGGTTTTATGCCTTTATAGCAACTGTATCCTCAGGCTATACAAATAAAAACTTCGTACTTGTCAGGGTTGTAGACGTTGACCTCCTCTAGAAACAGGCTGTTATTCAGGAAGCCATTGTTCATCTTGGCCAGGAATTTGAGGATGATCCCTTTTTCAGATCCCAGGAATACCACGGTATTGTTTCTATGGGGACCTGCTTCGTTGTCCACCACAATGCGTGTCAAGCGATACCTGGAAAAAGGAATACCAGGAAAAACAAATCAGTCAATCGCTTCATAATTAGTCAGTTTGTCCGCCGGCAGAGAAACGGAATAGCTCTCTGAGAGAGCAGCAGATGGTGATGCACATTACAAGAACGCATCGTTGTAAACTCCAGAACAGCACATCCTCTCCTAAATGTCATTGTTGTGATAATAATAATTGCACCAACAATCAGTCGGTCAGTTAATATTAAAAGCCTTTGAGCTGCCACTTAAAAAATCATTGCAGCCAAGTTTCTCAAGTAACACGCAACAAACAGAAATGTATTTTCTGACTGATAGCAGCTAATGATTGCACACAGAAACTCCCAGGATACCTGGCATTTTTGATAGTTAAACACGTTGGAGACCTGGATTTTTAAAAACTGATTACAACTGATAAGATAACAAGAACTGTGTATTCATTGATTTGATTTGATTTGATTTACTGGTTTATTTCAAGCATGAAAATTAAATAATGCAAAAAAAAAAAAAATTACAAAACACAGATATATCAGATCAATTTCAAATATTTCAGAAGATAATGTCATCTTTTTGATAGTGTAATTACTCTTAACCATAAATAGACATATTTGTAGTTATGCCTATATACACACATGACATTAATTAAATATAAATTTGATTATATAAAGCTAAGTTAAGTTTAATTTGTATGCATTATATTTATGGATTTACTTGTGTTTATCTAATTTATCATGTACTCCTCACAGTGCTTAAAAACACAAGTTCTATTAAAAAAAAGCAGTATTTGAAAAAGTAACATTAAATGGATGTAGCTTCAGTTTAACATTTAATTTCTTAAAACTACTATTGTAAAATTTTGAGGAAAAAAAAGAGTATTGGAAGGTTTTTTAAGACAGATTTTTTCACTAAAAATTAAAAAATATTTTTAAGTACTGTTTTTCTCCTTTGTGTGTATCAATGCTGATGTATTTCAAAACTCTTTGTAATCTTAAAGATGTGGAGATGACGCTGACTGCAAAGGATGCTTTTAGACAGGAGTTTCAGTAAACGGCTTATGGCTTTAGCGGTTAACAGAAGGAGATGAGATTTAAAGATTAGACATAGATCTCATCTGAAAATCTAGCAAGTCCACTAATATCCTCATTATTGTCTACTGGAAGCCTTTCATGTCCAAATAACTTTAAATGTTCTCACTTGTGAGTTCTAGCTGTCTTTAACAGGAGTTTGGAGGACAGAATCAATAGGTTTTCATGAAATAAATTCAGTCCCAACAAGATAGACACACACGTCTTTTCATATTTGAGATATCACAGCAGAAAGGAGTGTTTAGTGATTGTTTGCCAGCTGAGGTCGTTGCCACTGCCCAGGAAGTCTGCAGACAGAACGTTTTGTTTTATTGAGAAAAAAAAGCATGTCCTTGATATTAGGGGCATCCTCTCTGGAGAGCAGAAAATATCTAACTGTAGTACAGATTTCATTTCAAGTTGAATTCTGTAAAAGCACCAGACTGAACCATTGAGAGATATCCAGCCTACAATATGTGTTATCATGGAAAATACCTACAAACCTCGAGAGGAGGTTCTTTGCAGCTGAAAGTTTAGGAGAGGCTTTTGCTTGTCATGGATTCAGAAAGAAGCGGCGACCTTTAACCCCTCACTGTGCCTGTTAAGGCTGAGATCCAAACTAATAAAGTTTTCAACTTTTTGTTTGTGCTGAAATTGGAGGTATTGTGCTGTAGGGTTTTGTCAGGAAGCTGCCTCAAATGTCGCTGCTCAGTTGGTTAATTGATTTCAAATGAAATCATGTTATCTGCCAGGCACTGACTGAGTTAAACTGAAATTAAAAAAAATAAATCCCACAAGAAAAACAAAGGAGTTTGAACTCAAGTATCTTTTTTGAAAGACTCTCAGAGTCTTATGACCAAAACCTGGGGAATTAAAAAATATATTCTTATTTAAGTGAGATATTCAGTATAAAAATGAACAGAATGAGTGCGCTTTTTTTACTGCGTAGCCATTTGGGGACAAGTCTAGTAAGTTGGGAATTTGTGCTCCCTGCACTTAAACACAAAAATAGGTCACTGGCTGTTTGTAATGAGTCCTACTATCGTTTAATGACTTTGAATCTCTGAGTAACACTTGAAATAATTACCGTCCTGGGCTGAAACGGCTCACAAACTCTCTGATGCCAGCAGCTTTTGGAGTGTGAGATGCTTACCGAACCATAGTCTTGAGAAACCAGGGCCTGTTGGCAATGGAGGGCACGGCCTCGTCCATCAGAGGATGCATCTTGATGAAGTTGAGTGTGTCGTCAGGGAACTCATTAGATATCTTATACTTCTCCATGGATGGACTACCAGCACAGCTGCCAGGTCTGTGAGTGAAGAGGAGGTGGAGAGATAATGGGAGAGGATTAAAAAGAGTGGTAGATGGAGAAAAGAGCCCAATTGAACAAAACACTTGATGATAAGAGGCTAGGAGAACAGACAATCTCACTTCCTTAAAATCAATGAAAGTGAAGCTGTAAATGACTGAACTCTAATTTCAAGAGGCTCTGGTCAAACAGGAGAGCACACAATGTCCTCTTTTCTCTAGATTAGCAGTGAAGCTTGGTCACTCCCTTTCTATCTGATCATTTTATAGCGAGCTGGAGAGTTCCTATAAAAACAGGAGCATCTTTTGATAGCACATCCTCAATCAGAGACATGTCACGTCAAGCCTATAAAACCCCCTTTATAGCCAGCTCTTTGATACCCTTTCACAGCACAGAAACATCCACAAGTTTACTGCTGGAAGCACCACACAGTTATAATGCTGTTTTTAATTAATTCAATCATTTTAATTAATTTTCCAATGCAGCAAATTAAAGTTAGACATGTGGGCAACTCAGCAATCATGAAAAGCCCCAAAGTGCAATGTGGCTCACATCAGAAACCCACATCAACTTGGTATAAACTCCAAAAGAAAACACATCCTCAATGGCTTCTTAAGCAGCTGTTAAATTCCAGATCTACAAATTCATTTATGTGGATTATTTCTAAAGCAAAGAAAACATCCAAACTGCTACTGTTAGTATACGGTTTATGCATTTGCACATATGGACAGCAGAACGGGACCAGGCATCTCTGAAATACGAAAATCTGCAAATAATTTAGAACGAGCACATGGAGGAGCAGTCTGCTGCAGGACCAGACCTTGGTGGCATTGATACAACTCTCTGTCTGCCTGCCTGAAGATAAAAAGGACTAAACATGCCTGGGGATGCAAATGAAATCAATCATATCCATTACCACAAAGAAAAACAAGAGAAAAAAACAGGGGGCACACCTGCTCCTTGAAATGTCTGACCTTGCTGAACATAAACCAGTTACCACATGCTAATTGATGTAAGAAAGTAAACGTAGTCGTTTGCACAAAGCATTCAGTTGAATACAGTAGAGGTTCACAGTTGATAAGCAGTCACATCCCTAAGCAATACGGCTTTACACAAACACACACTGTTCCACCAATTATCAGAGCTCTGATCTTAGCAGTAAATCTTTTGTTGTTTTTTTTTTTTCCTTGAAGGTATTTTAAAAAATGGGTTCTTTGAGCTCTAATTAGTGAGTAACAAATGGGAGATTGATCATGTTGGTACATCTGTGAAATGAACCAGCCTCTGAAGTGATCTCACGCTTCATTGATTGATGCCTGGGCAGCTCTGTGTGGGAAAGAGCTGAGGAAATGAGAGCACCCTAAATGATTGTTTTTAGAGAGTGCAGGTAAGGCACAATACGGCAGGAAGTTCAATCACTGACTTCAGTGAGTGCAAATGAATGAAACGAAGCCAAAATTACTACTAAAATTACACCATAGTTTTACCAGACTGCGTTCTGGAGAAATTTATGTCTGCGTGCTTGTGTGGCAAGTTGTACCTTGGTTTGGGAACTTTTTCCTCAGGAAAAGGTGTCCAAGTGGAGTCAGGGGATTTCTGCTCTTTGAAACGTCCCGTAAACGTCTTGGCCACTTCAGCCATGTCATAGGCACACACCGCTGAACCGGGAATACTGCCATGACACAGAGAAACACAAGAAAACTAAATGTGCAATCCTGCTGATGGGACATGTCGCTTAATCTCATTTTGGAACATCACCAAGACTAGGAAAAAATAATTTGTGATACTATTTCAGAAGGCATGATTTGCTTCAGATTGTAATTTGAAATTTCACACTTTGATTCCGATTAGAGTTTTGCCCTAAACTGCGGAGTTGACGAATAAAGTCATCAGTGAGAGATGCCCATGAGGACACGCACTCCTTTTCTCCAAAGCCGGGGTTTCCCCATGAGGCTTGTGGCCTCAAAGTTCATCCCAAGTACAATGTTGGGCTCCAAAAATGGAAAACACATTATCTTATTACAGCTGCATCTTTCTCTGCATGTGAAATCAATGCATAGTTGATTATTGAGTCACTTCTGTATTTACTGCGCATCTGCTTTCAGAAGTGAAAACTAAGAGCTGTTTACAGAATGAGAAACGCCATTCTCTCTCCTTGCTTCCAGGATTTTCATGCTATTGCATCATGGGTTAAATCTGTCATTGAAGAGACTAAAACATCAGGGCAGCATTGCAGACAGTAATGTCAAAGGGCTGTTAGTTTCTGGCTCAACAACTCTCCCAGTATGTGTTGAAAATACAGAAACGTAGGCAGAAACATTTCTGTTTATTTGGAGCTTTTGATGAGGCAGATTGAGCATATTAATAAGTGGCATGGCCACTTGGCTGCTCCTTCAGACAGATACTTTTTTGACACAAACCTTCGAGTGTCGTCTGCATTCTCCGCATGCTTCCTCTATTTTCAATCCTCTGCTATGAAATGAAAAACTAACACTTTGATCAGAATGGGAGCCCACAGAAATGTTCTGAGATGCTGCTTCAATGGATTTTAATGTCTATTAACCACGCTCAATTGCATTGTCACAAGCAATTGTCTTATCTGCTAAAAAGCAGCCATAAAATAGAAAATTGCCATATGTGCAGACTATCAGACTTGTGTTATGGCTTTGTGGTAATTTTCATTTAGATAAGAACTCCCACTGATAGTGAGAATGCATCTGAAAAAGGATTATAAACAGAAAAGTAGGGGTGAACCACTGCATGTAAGGAAAGTAGCTAAACTGTTTTGACAGAAGAGGTAAATGTTGACCCTGTAATGCTCATAAATTACATGTCACCAGGAGGCACAGCCAGGGCACACACTTCCAGCATTAACATAGGTCATACTGTTGATGAGGGCGTTTGAGAAGGTATTTCAAATCGAGGGAGATAATCCGGATAATAAAGGGAAAGTTCAAAACGACTTTGACGAGCTTGAACTCATTTGAAATGAGGATAAAGGAAATGCTGTACATGTACATGAGTTGTGCCTCAGAGTACCTGTTGTAAGGTGTGGAGAAAGTCGCCAGCACAACATCCCTCCCGTTAACATGAATGACGTCCGTCACGGCCTGCAGGATGTTGAAGTAGAAGTGGGAGTCGCCAGGGATGGAGCAGTTCAGGCGAGACTTCAAAAAGGATGTCCACTGCTTTTCCAGGACACGAGGCGAGCCGCCGCGGTCGTTCTTACAAACTCTCGCAACCCGAGGAAACACCACCTGTTCGAGTCGCGCACAGATTGAAAGGTTGTGTTTTAATAGTCCTAAATCAGCTGACACGTGTCAATCTGTGGCGCCCGTCAAAGAGGGAACTGCACGGATTTAGCACTGCACCCTGCAGCACTGTCAGACTGTCAGGCGGAGTTATCAAAGAGATCACGACTGATGTCGCAGAGCAAAGAAGACATCATGCGACGTCACTTAAGGCAATTTATTGCTTTTTCCTTGAACCTCTTGAGTCAGTCCACAATCCAAAAATGCATTTGAGGTTTAGTAGTGACTGCAAAATGGTCCAAAACAAACTTTGTTGAAGATAATGTTTACAAAATAGCTTTAAAATGTAGAAGAAGTGAAAACTGCAATGTTGGCAGTGACTAATAAACTGATTAAACCAGTCATTATTGTATATTTAAGATTAATTTGTAAAGATTTTATGATAAATCATTACAGCTTGTGGGATGTTTAAATGAAATATCACTGAATGGAAATATGAGGTGTGTGCATACTTCTAAAATTAAACAATAAATGAACTGACAGTCTATTTTAACAGCTATTTTGACTGCTTTAGCACATAGACTGCGATGAAAGATAAATAAAAAGAAAAAGGTATAATTGGGTGAAACACAATGGATGACATCTTTTACCACATTACGCCACCTTCTTGTAAAGTAAAGGCAGAAGAGCAAATGCTGATGTGCTGTTTGAGAGTCAGCACCCCTGGCAACAGAAAGTTTCAGCTTTAAATTGGAGCCAGTGGTGTAATTACAGCCTCGCCTTCAAATCTTGTTGATAGTGTTGTAATTAGCTGTTGTCAAACTATACTTAACAGCTATGACTCCAGCCTCAACCTGAAATTGATAGTGTGGGTAGAAGCAAACATGCATTTAAATGCAGACCTACAAACACACATCTTCACCAATACCATTCACACACAACACAATCTATCATTTCCAAAATCGACTTTGTAAAAACATCAATAGGTCATGTGCAGGTCTGTGCAAGATTATTGTAAAATCATTTGACATTACAGATGATTCTTCTTCGCTGCAGGTGAGGCTAAGTCATTTTACCTGTTCTAGTGTATGCAAAGCTAGTGAAAGTTATCACATAAATAGGATTATATGGATTTTATCAGCAATCACCTTTTGAAATTAGATGTATCAAGGTTTTTTTTTTTCCTTTTTTAACTGCAGGTCCCCTTTAAAACAAAGGGATACACAAATAGACATTGGCAGATATATCACATTGGAAGCATGGATGGCTGTTTTTAGGGAGGCCATTCTGCTGTGCAATAATGAAGAGATATCATTCACTAAATGTTAAATTGCTTTGCGCTTCATCAATTCTCCCACCACATGCATAATTACACTGACATTACTTTCAAAACACCGGGCAGATTGAGAGGCCTGATCTGTATTCATGCTCTGTATAACACATGGCAGTCACTTCTGGCAGCGAGTCCATTATTTCTGTGTTTGTGTTACCTCAACTCTGTTCTCACGCCATCCGACATATTGTGTGTGTGTCTCCTAATTCATTCTGCAAAGGACGTATTCATTTCCAAAATGCCTTTTCTCCTGATATCCCCAGACTGAATTGAGGAAATTCATTTAACATTTTCTTCAGAAGGTAACTTTTTTTAAAAGCTCGCCTCTTTGATTGCAAAGTCTCATTTCGCAGAGATGCTCAAGTGGAATTTCTCTAGAAAAATTGAGATGACAGGTCAAACAGGAGCACAACTGCTATATTTAGACTCAAAATGGGACCTCCAAACACTCATAGATTCTGTTTTGAGTCTATTTTAGGTTCAGCATCCTGCTCAGTGTTGCTGAAAACTGTTTTTGGCAACTTAACAACTCCTGAAAGCCTCATTCTGATTATGTGATACACCCATATCCTGTTAGCTTCCCTAGGCACTTCCTGATCCTCTTGGTAAATAGGAAGTCACCTCTGATTAGAATTCAGACAATGGAAGGACAATAAGGTCTCTGCTTACCTTTCCCATTGTGTTGTACTCCATAGCAATTTCCCGAAAGAAGAAATAGATGAAGTCCCCGTAATCAACTGCCTGAACAAAGTAGGGCTCTGCAAAAAGAAAAATGAAAAAAAGTTGTTTTAAAACTGTTTTTCAAAAGTAACCATTTAAATGATCACTTGTATTGTACAGAAAATGACAGTCAGCTTAACGCCTCAACAAGCAAAATAAAAAATAGATCTGTATGAAGTTAGATTTGTTGTTAAAGTATTGTCGTCCGCACAAAGGTTTCGTACTTGTAATAATAGATTTGTGTCTATAAAAAGATTTTATATCTGTAGTAAGAAATTGGTGCAACTAAATTTGTGTTTGTAAAAAGATTTTGTTCTTGTAGAAAAAAAATGTCCATAAAATGCTCTGGTACTTGTCATAAGAAATGTATGCATCTGTAAAACTGTTTCATAACTGTGTGCGTCTGTAAAAATGCTGTGTCCAGGTGTGAAACATCATACGCAGGAGTAGGCCTGCACAATATGAGAAAAATCTGCAATATGCGATATCTGTGTTTGAAACTGCGATGACGGTGTGACTTGGGATAAATGGACAAATAGCAAAACAAAAATACTAATACGTTTTCATTTCACGGTGACAGTTTTATTTAAATAATTTAAATTTTTCGGGATGTGTTGCATAGTACCTGTGTTTGGAGAACACTGCCTGTCCTGAAACCAAAGTATCTCCAAATATCCGACATTAGAGGTATCACAGATCAGAAAACTCACGGTTCGGATCGTGTAAAGGTTTTAGAATCACGGTTCGGATCATTTTTCGTATCAGTAAAAAGGGTAAAAAAAAGAAAAGAAAAGTCCATTTACTCGAGTACTTTGCAGCTCTGCTAAACTTGTGCTCCTGTCACCTGAAGGGCAGACCATTTTCATCCTGGTCAGTGTGGCTAAATGAATCTGCAACAAGCAAAGCATGCAGAATCTAACAGAATCTGTCCCTATTTGTCTATCATTTTGTGAACCAAAGAGGTTTTTAGACATATTTGCTGGAACATCATAAATCACACAATACACAATCCAGCTCAGTTAAGTTTGATGTCGTGTCAGTGAACTCGCCACAGAAACTTTTGCTTTCGAGTGTCCCCAACTCACCTTTGAGCCATTTGGAGTCGTGTTTGACAGTGCGCAGAGTCGGACTGTCGCCAAGGCTACGGTAGATGACTGCATCGATCGCTAGAAAGTCTGTTACAGTGGCTGAGTACAGCTTGCCATCTGGACAGGAAACACAAAGGCAGAAGGCAAAATGAGGAGGAAAGATGGAGATGAAGAGGCACAAAAGATGAAAAAGAAATGAGGATGAGAGTCCTTTTCTAAAACAACAGCTACTGAGGGATTTTTATGCATCTAAAAAAGCACTAACATACTTCAGATGACTCAATTCTGGGTAATGACTGAATCACAAAAACCAAAGGGGTTCTTTCATGGGCATCAAATGAACTGTGCACTCTCTTGAGCATGTTGTGCATTTGTGATTACCCAGTTTAACAAACACCAAAAGCCATGAACTCTCATTCTGTCTTATGCTCCACTGAGAAAGTCAAACAAGTCCCTGCACTTTGGTATATACACACACACACACACACACGTTTCCAAACACAATGCACTGCCAGACTGAGCTCAGCCGGCTCATCTGTGACCACAGTGGAAACTCAAATGGCGTAATTGAAAGGATAGCGAAGGAACCCTCTTGATTACTCAGAGCTTCCAGCTCCGTCCACGCAACTCTGCTTCACATTAACTGCTAGAGCTTAGCATTTACTCTCGTCATGCGCTTCAAAACAGCACAGACAGTTCATCAATACTGCCATAAATCGTTTCACGATTAATATGAATGAGAACCCAATGTCTTTAGCAGCCTCTTTCGCACCCGGCCAGCGCAGAGCTGACTCATTCTTCTCCTGTCAGCCATGAAACAGAACACGTTAAGCTGAACCAGAAACAAAAGGCAGTTTTTTGAGTGACTGTTACTACACTCATGCATTTGCAATGACTGACACGGTGGCATTGTTTGCTCCAATACCTATTAAACATGATTTATAAAATACTTCTATCACGGCTTAAAACAATGACAAAAACAACCGATCCTTCTGTCAAATGACTTCTCTAATGTTTTGTACTACACAGAGATGAAAATTAGGATGAATGTTTTTGCTTCATGGAAGTCAGCATGTATCAAACCACCTTAATCTACTTTCTTTTCATGGAGTCTTGTCTTTAACTCATTTAGACCTGAGGCGCTCTCTAAGCTCTGGAACTGCATTAGTCATGTGTCGCATCAGGTTTAAATGGGTTAGTAGCAAACCAAGAGCAAAGGGAACAAATATCTGAATAGAATAAAGGTAGTCGTGTTCAAATTAGGAGAGATGCTTAAACGTACCAGCAAAGAGGGCCACATTGGCGTGCTTGGCGTCGTAAGGACAGCGTGCCATCCCACTGATCTCTTCCCCCACTGCATCCAGGGTGTCCGTCTAGGATAAAAATGTGGAAAGAGGTGAAGAGTGGAGCAAATATATTATATTTTCTAGCATTAAATGAAAAAGTCAACATAGCAGATTAAATCAAGGGTTTAATGAATGAGTTGAAATGTATTTAAAAAAATGTTACACTTGTAAAAAAAAAAAAAGAATCAAGAATGAAAAGCCCCAAAAGCTGGATGACAGTCTGTAACTTCATGATGACCTCTCTACCGTCCCTCAGAGGTCGAAGTCTGATATCCTGGAATATCTGGAAAGCTGTCATGGAGACAGAGTAAAAAAAAAAAGAGACATTTTTTACACTTTCCCATTTTGGGTGTATAATGTTTGCTGAAATCTTTTATCCCTTAACTGCACTGATGTTAAAGCAATTTTTACAGCCCTCTGATCTCAAACCCATTTGGTGCAGCGCTTTCCTCTGCCCTGGTTTCTTAAGTATAAGCTTGAACTGAAAAAAGGGCACACAGCCCTAAGTGCAGAATGAGAGAAACTCTCCTCATTGCAGTTTTAAAATAGTAGAAGATCAAGAAGTGATTATTTTAGTACAATTTAGCAGCCTTGAATCTCAACTAAGTTGTGCAATCCTTTTTCCCTCTTCCAGTGCTTTTCTGTGGAGGTCCTAATTTTTAGTTAGCGCCCAAAAGATCAAAGTATTACTTTTAATCCCACAAGACATTAAATGTATTATTTCTCAACTTTTCATTTCTGCGTAATCTACTGTCTTAGAGCCATGAGATTCAATCTCAGTGGAATATGTTCAAACCAGAATTTAGACAAGTTTTCCTTGTTTTCAGCTCAGACTGGTTGTGATGCGGTTGGCAGAGCATGGCCAACAGTCTGATGTGGGTGAAGGGTCACCATCATCCCTCCATGGGTAGACTTGTCTTCCCCAGCATGCCTCAGGACACTCGCTTAGCCTGGCTGAAGACCAGGGGCACGCTCACATATGAGTGTACCACAAGAGAAAAGAAGACAAAAAAGAATCCACTTACAGACCAGCGGCTGTGTTAAGAAAAGATTACAAAACACAGTTTGCCTGCAAAGTTCATGCTTCCTTCAGTATCTACCGTCTTTCTTATTTTCCCCGTTCTCTTGACAAAGGGAAGTGCAGTTCGGCAAGGCTTCAAACTGCTTACACCACTTTTTCCGGTCTCTAAGCAGGTCATTTTGTTTTCTGCTCCTATCTCAGCGGAAACGGCCATCATCTGCCCACTAAAAAGGTCACACACTCCGGCGCAATGCTGGAGAAGCTTGCCAAAGAAATTGTTGAGGATGATTTGGCAGAGAAAATTACTAGTGACCTTTCAGAACAAACACATAACCAGCAGCAGCAGTGATTCTTTCTTCCTTCTGTCCTCTCAGAAAGCAAAATGGAATGATAAATAGAGGCAGACTCCTATAAAAAATATTGTAAATACAGATTGGACTGGGCTCATCACAATAGACACAGGTGGTTTTGGAAAAGCTGTGCACGCTGAGTCGGAAAGTTTCAAACTAGTTGAGCTTAACAAGTTGTGAATGCAACACAAATGCGCCTCTCCTCGTCAGCATGACACAAACATACGCTCGAAAATCTGTCACACGGTCGCTGCTGCCTCCGCCCCTGCCATCGCTTCACTTGATTTCACCAAGGTGGTGACCTCTGTCTGCTGGGCTTGGCTGCCTGTCACTAATCTGTTCCTGCCGTTTGAGCAGGGAAAGGCAGTCCCAGCCCTGCCACAGATATGCGCATGGCTCCAGCCTCCTGTAGGGCTGGCGTGCTTGCAGAGACACCCCTTCTGCTTCCTTCCATGACATTAGACCTGTCAAAAAAAATATTCTGTATTTTTTTTTTATATGCTGACAGATCTTTATATCTGCCCAAAAAATATATTCATGTCTAAACTACTATGTGGATTTTTTTCTGTTGTTTACCAGGCAAGCACCATTATGCTGTCAACTCTAATAGCTGCAACAAATAAAGAAGTCAATCCTTTTTGCAGAGTCCAAACAGTTGCAGAAGTGCTGCTCTGTCAAATGCGCTGCCTTCATAATTTGCACCTACTCTGCATCAGAGATGACTGAATGCCCTCCAAGCCTGATTTAAGGTCCAATCCAAATACATGAAAACTGCTAGCAGATTGTTCTTTTTTTTAATTTTTTATTCCGCATTGTAATAAATCGATAAAAACAGAATGTGAAGCAATCATATGCACGTCAGGAGAGTTACAGCTGATTCTGCTCCATCTGCAAAGCAATCCTGTTTGAGGATTTTTTTTTACTTATTATTAGAATACAATCTATATAATAAAACCTAGAAGATAATAATAGTAATAATTATAGAAATAACAACAATAATGAAATAAAAACAATGAAAACATGTTTGAAAAAGAGAAGACAAAAGCTTAGCCCCTAAAAAAAAGCTATCATCCTACTCTTACCATAAGTATCAGTATGTATGTATATATATATATATATAATAGTAACAATAACATGTGCGTATATGGCCACCCATGTTTACTAATACACTCATTGGTTGGTATTGTTAATTTCCACATAGTAATCTTTATACATGCTAGTATTCATCATATATACTTGTGTTTTGTTATGCCATTTGCTTGTTTTTACATTGTTTTTCTTCAAACTCCAGACTATTCCAAATTGTTGTTGCACTCACAAAATCCCCTATACAGTTGGTTGATAATTAAAATGTTCCTGTTCCTTTTAGATTATGTATGGAGCCCCTAAAGGGACATAGAAGTAGAAATAAAATAGTAAAAGTTTCTGGTTTGCACCACACTGTTTCAGGTGACCATGGTACTTTTTTTTTGCCTTTAGTTTCAGAAAACCAGTACTAATTTTATTTTACTTCTATGTCTCTTTAGGGGACATAGGGATTGATGGGAATTCTGGATGTTATAATTTTATAGTTATTTGCACACTGTTGCTTTCAGAATTTTTGGTGGCATTTATTCCCCTGCCTTTGTTACCAAACAGCATTCCATAGGCTTAGCATGGTCATGTATGACCAACTCAAAATATAGTCTGTTCAGGTAAATCACTCAAAAAAAAGACCCAGCAGAAATAATTAGCATGGGAGGGATTTGTGGTAAATGCATTGCTGTTTGACACTTTTTGGATTCCTTAAGTGAGTCTTATTATGGATGCTGTCTTGTGCTGCTTCTCTCTGGAGGCCTGCATGTCCTCAACCTGTCTGCAGCCATTTCGGCCAGAGTTCACCAGGTCACATCTGCATTCATTAAGAAACTGCATGTCAGTGTGGTTTTGTGCTGAAAACCACAGGCTCTAAGAACAGAGGTAGCTGATATTTCTTGGTGGTTTCTTTATTGCTAATATTTAACCCTAAATTGGTATGTTTTTGCTATTTTTTTTTTTTTTGTAAAGGCAGTTTAATGTTTACATTTGCATAACTTTTGTTTATTTTCTTTGAATTCTTAGTTTTCCTTGTTTTTTTTCTAGTTAGAGGATTTTTGTTAGTTTTTACTTGGTGAAATCCAAAGTCTTGTTATGATAAAAGTGACTCTTCATTTCCCACCATGTGTTGACTTGTTCTCAAGTTTGAGAATGTAACTGAAATACACACAATAAACACTCCTTCCCTAAGTATGTGACTCTAAATATGCTGAGCCCAGCTATCCCCCAAATTCATCTGAATGAAGCCCATCTATTCAAATATGTCGTTGTTATTTAAACATGTAATTGTAGAGTTAGAAAACCTAATCTTTATTTAAGCTCTAGCACATCGCTTGTCTGTACTGGGAGAGGATCCCTCCTTCATTTAGACATCCCTGAGGTTTCTTATTTTTTCCCCAAGATAGGGTTTTTTTAGGAGAGTTTAAGGGCAGGGATGCCAGTTTAGCTTAGTCTGGTTAGATTAGTTTAGCAACCAGCTATCGTTTATACTTTATGACTGACTTTATGTTCTTTTGGGTTCGGTTTCTTTTAAATACCGGTGTGAATCCCACTAAGACGGCTATGGTTGTGATATTGAGCTCTATAAAAAAATTTATTGAATTGAGGGTGACGTGCCAATATTAAAAAGTAAAAAAAAAAACGATAAAACGGTTTCTTCTGCGTGGAGATCTCTTTATGATGGATAAAATATTGATAAGTTTTCATGTTTAGGAAAATGGCTTCTGACAAAAACAACATTTTGTGTGTTTCCTCATATTATGGTATACATTTTTATTTATTTTTAGAGGGTAAAATGTCTCAACTCCATCAAGAGATTGATTTAAAAACATTGACTAGTCAAATCAATCTTTACTTTTAAAAATTCTAAAATGTTAAAAATATGACCAATTTTCTAACATTTGAATTTTATCTATTTCTGAAGGAAAAAAATGTTTTTCATGTGTAATCTTATAAATACACATTCCACTTTTGTTCAGCTTAAATAGCTTTTTTGCAAAAACACAGCCGTAATTGGTGAAGAGTTTTGTAATAAAAATCTTCCCTGATGACATAACCAACCTATCCTTTATGGCCTTTTTTGAATATGCATTAGTTTGTTAACATGAGCTTCATACTCAGACATTAATGTTGGGGCTTGACTAGCCTCCTCTCATGCACAAAATCAGAATTTTCCTCTGACAACGCTTAACCTGCCAAGTCTGCTGCCATGGCACCGACACTCCAAACTGACACAACTCTTAAGGGAGATGTGAGGCTACACACTAATATCGGGATGTTTTGCCAGAAACACACTTGAGCCTTGATGAGGAAATCATGGACAGCACTTGGTGCTGCATGTGCCGGACACATGGGGCTCCAGACAGCTATCAAGTGATCGTGCAGAGGCCAAAGTGGCATTGATCACATGAAACACAGATCAACAAGACATGATATTAAACAGGTGAGACTGATAAAGTCCCAACTACCACAGGAAGGACTATTAGCCACTAAAGCTAATATTTCACAATTATGTTTGTAGACTAATCTGTCTGTTTTCTTTTTTTAACTGCCTATTTGAAGGCCTCGAAACAAGGCATGTAAGAAGATTTTTTTTTTTTACGCAAAAGCATATGTGTAGAAATGATAAATGCTATTCTTTTCCTCTGAAGAACAAGGGTGCTTATTCATACACTCTTGTACATTTGAGTAATTTATGATTTTGTCTAAGTTGTCTGAGTGACAGATCGTTGGCCTGGAGCTTGCATCTGGATTGAGTTCCAGCACATGTGCTTAAATACAATCCATATTGTCCACCTGCAACTTTCCTAGAGGTCAAGTGCTCAAGTTCACACACAAAAACTTGTGTAAACTTTAAAAAAAAAAAGACAAATCTCCTTTGGAGAGGAATCTCCACAGCCCATTTCTCCTTTCCTTGTTTCTGAGTGGTGAAAGATGAAAGCTTCCATCATCCTGGTTTACATCACAGCTGGAAAATGAAGTCTCCCAGCTGCTGAAAAAAACAGAGCTTTGACAGAAGAAGAACCCCATTCATAAAAAAAATTCACCCCATTTTTTTGTAAATAATTCAGCTTTGATCAAGTCACAACTGTGGTCTTCTAGATTTTTCTTGACTCTATCCCACAATTTATTGCTTTTTATCTTCAAAGTGATGTGTAAACTAAAATGTAAATCAAATGAAAAGGACGACAGGCGATTGTGATAGTTGTTATACTTCAGTCATTCATTCATTCTCCAATCCGCTTTATCCCTTTCGGGGTCACGGGGTTGCCGGAGCCTAACCCGGCTACTCATGGGCGAAGGCAGGGTACACCCCTGGACTGGTCGCCAGTCTGTCGCAGGGGCCACAATCACACACCCATGCACACTCACATTCACACCTAGGGACAATTGAGAGTGACCAATTAACCTATGAAGCATGTTTTTGGACGGTGGGAGGAAGCCGGAGTACCCGGAGAAAACCCACGCATGCACGGGGAGAACATGCAAACTCCACACAGAAAGGTCCCCCAGCCAGGACTTGAACCGGGAACCTTCTTGCTGTGAGGCAGGAGCGCTAACCACTGCACCACCGTGCAGCCCAGTTGTTATACTTCATTATTTAAAAAAAAATTAAAAAGCAAAGATCTGATTTAAATTGAGCTGTAACAAATGAGGGTCCATCACCTGGGAGTCTCCAGGACTACTCCCCATTGATTGCCCTGCTTCACCTGGCAGCATGCTTGGAAAATGACTCCATTCATATATCAACACAGCTGGACTGGGTTTTTATTATTTCAGCACAGCAAGGGAGTGACAGTGGGAGAAAGCAACAGAGGGGAAGATGGCATGGCGGCGGGGGCCATGGGGGGGAGGGGGGTTGGCACAAGAAGAAAGGAAAGCCGAGAAGGGAGGGTACCTTCAAGAAAAAAAAAATGGAGATGGGCGCTTTGTGGTGCTAAAGGAGAAGACTGCGTCATGCAGTCAAAGTGTTTGTGAGCGTTTCTTTCTAAATACATTTAGGGAAAGGAAGCAGGAAACTTCACAGGTGTCTGAAAGGAGATAAACTCCAAAAGTGGGTGACAGTGAGGAGCTAGCATTACAGGGAGGCTGTCGGAGAAGAAAACAACATGAGATGTTGCTGGTTTGGCTGGAAGCCCCCCCCCCGCCGCCGCCTCACCCATTCTCCCCCTCTATGCCTCTATTCCCTCCTGCTTGCCCTCGCATTGCTGTTGATTAATGTGGGATGACTCTGAGCTGGAAACAGAGGCCCTTTTCAGCACTGTCACACTGGGGAGATGGAGAGGCAAACTGTGGCCAAGGTGGATTTAGCCACAAACACACACACACACACACACTCAGCATGTTTGACCAAGCAGCCTGGAAGAGCACCGCGGGCCATCAAAGGTCTGGTATCTGCCCAGAGTCTGCCAGCCTGCCAGCAGAGGATTTTGTGCGTGTGATGCCTCTGTTATGATTTGAAAATGTGCACACTTTTTTTTTTTACCAAGTTCATGAAGTGCATGTTTGTGTGAGAAACCTATGAAAAAAGACATCCGTTTTTAAACAAAATTATATTTGAACAGCCTCACATTTGTCTCCGAAAAGGCTTTAGAGGACACAGCTATGCATTTGAAGTGCGACTATATGAAAGTAAAAATTATTACATGGAAAAATGCGTTTTTGATCAGGTTTGTTGTGTTTTGTCTGCTCACGACATCATTTTGGTATATCTGTTTTTTAAAGAACCTCCCTTTAACTCCAGCAGTCTAGCAGCAATATCAGTGCTGTAAAAGCTCAAACAAATCTCCAGTCTGTAACCAGAGGCGCTATGAAAACTAACCACCCCTGATAAATGCAGCAACATAAATTCCACTTTCCCTGCCCTGCAGGACGAGTCGGTGAATTGAAAGATGTCCACTCTGTGTGCTTAGCATGCTGAACCACAAAAACCAACGGAGCAGAAATGTCTTGCTACTCCGATAAACAGATCTAGTGGACCAAAGCAGGAGAGTGTTCCCCACAGGCTACGCAGATAGCATCTCTGTGTGCTGTTGCTGTCACATCACATCCTAACAAAGCAAACAATAACGTTTGTCAGCACGGAGCTGCTGCACAATCCCCTCTGTCCGTCTGCTCGTCTGTCTAACCATTCTCCTGTTCATTTTATCCTCAACAAACTATTCATAGTTTGTTCCTGAGGAAAAACAAGTTTATGAGAAAGTTGCATCAACTGTTGGTTTTATTCAGAATAAACTATGACAGTTGTTTTTGTTTGTTGTAGCTGCAAACCTAAAACTTTCCACTCAGACATATGGTGAACGTGGGTCCTTACAGCTGCTTTATTAATTTATTCATTTTTTATTTATTCATAGTTTCTGCAGAGTCATTAGAAATTCGTCTCAGAGGGGTTATTGGCGGGAATGTTAGCGCCGCACAATCCCGTCCCCATACCCTCCCTGTTGCTGAGAGCTCTCTGTTTACACCCTCTCACAGTAATTGTTTGTTTACTCAGCCCCTCGCACCACCAACTAGCTGTGCAACAAAAATGGCGAGCAACATTGAAGCTATCCGGCTGTACAATTTTGATCCAGATGCTAGCTCAGACGAGGAATAAAAGATGTACATGGATCTATTTGTCTACAAGTGGGGTGCTAGAGAATGGGGCGGAGCAGGGAGCTTGTCGCTTTTCCGTCACAAATACGCTCTTTTTTTAAACAACATTTTTTTGTCTGCTCCTGATTCACAATGATTGGAATGCTCCAAAATACAGTTTTAAGCTGAATTTTCTTTATATATCAAGAGAAAAAAATGCCACAAGAACATGTAAAACATCCAAAAAAATCAATTTTCATCAGAGTAGGTCTATAAATCAAATGTTTCTATTCTTTAATAATCTCATGTCTGTCAGACTATCTTCTTTGTCCTTTGACCTCCTTTTCTCTGCCAAGATCAATAAAAAGCATAGTTTCTTCTCACATTTGAGCTTTTCTGAAGAAAGCTCAAAACTATTAAAGGGATAATATAACCAAAGAAGAGCTCCAGGGACACGGTTGAATAAGATTTCAGGACTGCGCCCTTACCTGCATTTCACAGTTGCAGGAAAGAATGCACGTTGTTAGGCTTCTGTGCTTCTAAATCCAGTGTGTCAACCCAGGAATACAGCTTTAAGAGGAATCCTGCTGACTTTTGAAACTCATCAATCTACATTCAAGCAGCTATAGTTTGCCTTTTCTAAACTCACACAGCTGGAGTCCAAAAACACCTTAAAGTGTCTTGGAGCGCGACAGAGTAGAAAGGCACGGAGGGGAGGATTTTTGAGGTGTAATATATCTACAGTGTGCATGTCAATCGGCTGTCATCACGTAAAGGTGTTTGAGCTCTTGGATTTGGATGCCTGCTTACCTTGTAGGTCCGACAGGAAGGGTTGAAAGCGTTCGTTCCGCACACAAACAAGGTTTCTTCATTTTGCTGCAGGAGGACTTTGATGAAGTTGTGACACTCATCCTTTTTTCAAAAAGAAAAAGAGGAAAATAAGATATCTGCTGTGATGTTTGTGTCTTTGCTTTTCTTTTTTACACACTAGGTCGAAGATAAAAAAGGATTTTCTTCTCTTATTTTGAAGCTCAGCAGCTACAAGAACATGAGTCATAAATCAGGGCATAATCTGGCATTTTGTGCTCAGAAAGAATTTAAAAATGTGTCAGAATAATAATAAATCAGACTTTTGAGTAAGTTTATCTTTTTTAATCCAGTAAATATAAACATATGTTCTATTAAGTACACTAACAAAGCTTACATGAACTCTAAGAGGTGTTTCATTACACTTTTTTGTGTGTACGTTGTGTTAGAGAAAGCGGAGACATTGCAAGAGCTTAATTTAATTTTCATTTGATAAAGTGTGAGTGATTTTGGAGGTGTTTGGTGGAGCACAAGGTGACATTTGTTCTATTATTGAAGTTATGGTGTAAGAGCAGATAGGAGGTGTTTGATTGTGTGCTTTCTCTACCTTATGTTTCCCTTTCATTCTGCAGGTGTCCACATCTGCTTGTCTGGACTTCCATGTCATTTTCTGAAAAAAAAAAGAAGATCAACACAAAAAATGTAAGGCACATTAAGTTTTTCTTTAAACCCCCTAAAATTGAACTGGACTGCAATGATATTGCTTTTGTTTAATTCATTTAAATTGACGGAATTAAAAGAAAAAGTTATTATTTAAGCTTCACCAGCCTAAAAAGACAAATATTTCTCTTTTGATTTAACTATATATATATATATATATATATGCCACAAATTTTGCACATAACAGCTGATTGTTTATCTCTCTCTGTGTTTTCTTGAACGAACATCACAAGAGTCATATGAAACAGCTAATCAACAAACACTTCTTCAGGTTTTTTGTGTTTTTTTGTCATGAATGACCTTTTTGCTGTCCTAACTATGGAGCTGATCTTTTCATCAGAACAACCTTGATAGCCTGATAAGAATCAATAAGTAAGAATAAGTTAAATGAGGTGAATACAAGAAACTTTAAATGTGTTAAATGATTTAAAATGTAATAAATAATCAACCAAATATATAAGTAACTTGGAATACTAATGTGATCATTTAAAGTTGGTTTACACACTCACAAAGTTTTTAAGGTGTAAAGTTTGCATTAAGAAAAAACTAATACTTTAAAAAGTCATGTGGCTTGTAGTTTTGTTTCTCCCTGATTAAAGTTAATGTTTTTTTTTCTTTAAAATTCTCAAACTATTGACATTTTCTTTTGGTTTCAGGTTCATTTTACTTTTGGTTTCTTCACTGAAGTCCAGGAGAAAGCTCAGAATGGAACGAGCATTCGGCAGAAATCCTGACTGTTCAATGAAAAAAAATGAATAAATAGGTAAATAACTTCTTGTAATTAATTTTTATAGCCAGGCTCTTGACACAGCATGAGATTCTGCTGGTTTTATTTATTATATTTTGGTGTAATTTCATAATTGGTCATTTGTATAATTTTGTATAATTTTTGGTATAATTCTTTAAATTTATAAATTGTATATTTTTTTTTACAATGTTATATATTTTTAATATATAACATTTTTTCATTATTTACCTATTTATTGCCAATTGAATGTTTGAGTTTTAATCTACACCACCTTGTTTGTGGTCATGTTAAGGTGCCATATAAACAAAGCGATTAATTGATTGATTGATTGTGGGCCACTTAGAAATTGTACAGCTATTATATATTTTTACTTTGTCCGTTACCTGTGCACTTGCATTTTGGAATTTTTAATCTGTTTTTCATCTATTTGTTCATTTTCTGAACAAAAGGATTGTTGATAAAAAAACAACAACAACCATGAAATATCCCTTTAAAGAAGAAGACAAAAAGCAGCTCTATACAACTTATCAACTCATTGATCAATGCCCATTATCTACTACACAACCATCACTGGTTGTTCTAATGAAGCACCTGTGCTAAGGATCAGCTTACCTCCTTCAACATCTGTCAGTCAACGAAACATGACACTGACCTCTGGAGCAGAACCAGGAGTCTGCCCAGGGACGGGTCCTACCCCAACTAACACTTATCAATCATTGCTAAGCCTCACACACACATTAGGCTCCTGCACCAATCTGGCCCCCTCCTTGTGTGGTCTGGGGGTCAGTGTGGAGCCATAGGTCCAGACTGCTGCGTAACCACTACTGTTGTTCAACATGTTTAGAGCTCAGCCACTGATTAAAGACTCCAGTCATCAATCAATCCGTGCCTCTTACACCAGCCTTTCATCTGCAGCCCGCTCTCATTAAGACCCACTCTCTGGGCTTTGACATTGAAGTGGATGAAGTGGGGAGGGGTCGCTTTGGTTGCAATAAGGACAAATGATGCCACACAAGGCTGGGTATAATAAAGTAGAGTGGGGTTTTGACACTTTCTCATAATCTGAATCCAAGCAGGGGTCATTATCCTTTCTCCACCTCTGCAATCCTTTTTATTTCCCCCTCCCTGTTTCAAATTCCTCTTCGTATCCATCACTTCTTTCTGCTTCCACTTCAGATCCATAAGACCTGCCGCTGTCCCACTGAGGAGCGTTGATGACGCAGGCTAGTTTGGTAACCAATTGATTGGATAATCGTCTTAACGGGGTTACCATGGCGAGCGCGGAGGGCTGACACCAGGAAGCAGGTGTGTGAGTACTAACAGGCACGTGCATGCTAACATGTAAACACACAGAAACAGAGATATTCAGGGTCACTCAAACGGTCCGACATCCCACTCACCTTATTGAAAAAGATCTCGTCACTGTGGGCAGTGTCCGTGTCCACTGTGTATATGTGATCCCTGTAAGTGGTGAAAGGAGGGTGGAAGAGATGGAGAGACAAAAACGATGAGAGGTCAGACAGCAGCAGTTGAAAAAGATTCAACATCCGTCGTCCCCCCCCCCCCCCCCCATATTATCCTCTGCAGGCTGCATCTGTAAACTGAGCTTTGAATAAACTTTGTTTAAACTTCAAAAAATGACAATAAACAAAAGGAGGTCAGAAGTATTTGCTCTGCCAGACAGAAACAGTCAACAAAGGTTTAGAGCACTGTGGCACTGGCCTGGCGACAAAAGCCCCTTTGTCCCTCAAAAAGGTCCTGGGGGGAGGGGAGGTTGGGGCGGGAGGTGCCAAGTCACTCAGAGCTGTTCGGGTCAATTAAGTCTTGTGTTTGAGCCACAGGAAATCTATACTAACACTCATTACAGCTCAGACAAGAAGACTTATGTGTGCTGGCCTGGAAATATACAGGCGTCTCCTGTATTACGCAGACCAGCCATAAAAGCCCCAGCAGGGCATATGGAAGATATAAAACGCACAAGGGTTAACTAGATCTCAGACAGATGGACCAGCTGGTTAAACAGGCATGTTGCTACACCTACTAACCATGAAAAGTTATTGTGCAGACAACTACAAGGTGTGGAGGCGGTGTGAACGGAAGTCGTAGAAACAAAGGGGGACTTGTCTTGCTTGAAGAATCAAAAGTTACCCAACGGTGCTTTAATCTGGTGGAGATTAGCTGCCGAGTGTGGTTTTAATCAAAGTGCGTGCAGCAGTGGCATCGTCAGAACCTTGGATTAATTACGGTCCAGCTCCCTAACCTGGGCTCAGTCTACCAGCATGCCTCATTCTCTCATTAACCAAATCTAATAAAGTCTTTGGCAAAAGAGGCACCTTGAAATGAATCCACTTATATTGCTGTCCTGGGGGCCAGCCACCGCCATGTCCTTAAGGACAAAACCCAGTCAATTGTATGTAATCTGCCACAAAGCTTGTACAGAAGAATTAAGGGATTACTGAAGATTTCTGATCAAATTCTGGCGAAAATTTGTTTTGGAATTGGATTTCTATCTTAAAAATAAATGAAATATTTTGCACAATCAGTCAGAAACTGACTGACAAGAATGCGACGCTTATGCGGTCATATTCTCCTTTAAAGAAAATTTTTTTTATGTTGGTCAAAGTAAAAATTTGCCATAAAATAATTTACACAGATATTGTTTTCATTGGTGTAGTTTCTACACTAGTACTGGAATTCAAATCAGACCACACGCGTCTTAAGGACAGCGTCCTTAAGGGGCGAGGTCCTCCAGCTGCAGGGTTTTTGGTTCCAGCAGAGATTAGAGGGAGGCGAGCTGTGAGGCGTCCCTCAAACATCCTGACAGGGGATGGGGAGAAGGACAATGGGGCGGCTGTGTCTGTGTCAACAGCAGCTCCCCAAACACATCCATGTGTAGAAACTACAACCACCCCCCAACACCCTTCTGGTTTTACCACTCAGCCTTTTTTAACACTGCAGCTGAACTTGTTTTGTTGCACATTAATTTCCTTTTTTCATTTAGGTTAATTTAACAAGACATATGCAAAAAATATAAATGCAAAAGTAACATTTTAAGGATTTGGAACATCTAAAATGTAAACTATGTTGCCTCCAACTTAAAATGACACGTAGCTGAGATTAATATTTCATAGTTTTGCTTTTAAAGCGCAGTTAACAATCATGTGTTGTAGAAACATTAAGCAGACATTTGACCAAGCAGCAAAAAAATTGACATTTCTGCATGACTGTGAAAATGTTTTATGGTGTGAGTGGTTCTGCTGACCAATGGATTCAAAGTGACAAAAGGGATTTCCTTTTGAGCTCAGCCATAACGGAGCAACGTGCACAGATTAAAAAATGACAAACGTTAGTCTGAAGACTTCATTTCTTTTGACAGCCTGTTTTTATGCAGATTCAACATTCCGTAGGGCGTTCCGAAAGAGGAGGGTATGATGGTTTTCCTGAGTGAAATGTTTAAAATTGTCATTGACCTGTGCAATTTTTAGGCTTTGTTTGATTTTTTTTCCCTTTTATGATTTTAATTCTTTAAAAAGCTTATTCAAAACATTTAGCTACATAATTAGCATCTGACAAAAAGTTAGCGCTGTATGTGTTTCATGCGATCTTTAAAAGAAGCAGTCTAAAAAAATGCAAGTAGACAATTGGCCCATTTATGCATGATGCTTTCAGACATGGATGGTGCTTCCTACCTTTACCTTCTGTGGGGGAACTGTGACTAGCTGAGTTTATAAGAACTACAAGCTTCTCGTTAGACATTAGATTGTCCAAAATAGCTGGAAGGAGACTGGCCATGATTTAAAGTATCGGTTGGAGGGTAGTGTAGAGAAGTGTGCAAACCTGTTTTATTTCCCTTTATGGATAGTTACCACAATACATGAAGCTGTGTTATTATTGACCTGACTGACTGACAGACTCACATTTTGAAAGAGTGCCATGCATCTCTCAAAATCGCTTTGACATCAGTAAACCCAGCCAGAATTAATCCAGATATAAGGCGCTCTGGATTATTAGGCGCACTGTCATTTTCTGAAAATTTTTATGGGTATCAGTGATGTTTCCATTCTAAGGAAATGTGGATTGCATATGTTTGATGAGCTAAACTGCAACACAAGTGTGTGAGGTACTTCACTGAGGTGTCACATCTCTACTTAAGCAGGCCTCTGAATGAGTGCCCCTCGCTTTTTAGATTTGTGTCACATCTCCAAGGTCGATTTCAGGTCAGCCAGGATGTTTCAAATCTCCAGGCCTTTCCAATTTTACTAAATCAAATATGTCTGTGAGTCGGTGGCACGCTGCTGATGCAAGAAACATGAAGATCAAAAGGCTCCGGTGCCAAAGATGAAATCTGAAAACAGAGGCATTTCAGCAGAAAATGAAATGACAGAGGCCATTGACACAGAGTAGTGCAGAACATTGGGTGTCAATGTGAATCACTTGGCATAGGCTTTACATTTCCCAAAACTCTGACAAATATGAGTGAGTAAGGTGGAAAGTATGCAAATGTTCAGTTCGGCACAAACATGGAGGCACTGTGAAAGAAGGGAAAGTATTAAGACAAGACAGTAAAACAGCTGGGCATGGGCTGTAGTGTCAAATCTGTGCTGGCAGAGTGACATAGAGGTTCTGAATATGAAAACACAGGCTCTTTGTGAGGAAGAATGCCGTTTTCACAACGACACATTCCTTCGAGGGGGACTGCAGGCCAGACTGGTCCATCTGCCAGGTCTTTGTCAAACTATCTCACAATTCAGCAGCAGAAAAGAGGAGAATGTGATTAACATGCATCCCACACCTTAATCCACCATCCCACTTTTATGCAAACGAAATGCCTGCACGTCCACCCTCCTCTCCATCTCCCACTCTCATCCCTCTTCCTCCCCCATATTCCTGTCTCTTCATAACCGGATCATGGGTGGTAAAGGAGAGCCCATTGTGCATTGTTTTGGTTCTCATTGGTTCAAATGCTCTTCACAAAGTGGATGGGAGGGGACTGGAGAAGCCAGCAGGCACCTTTGGGGCTGCTGAAGGGAGTTGTTGAAGTTCTGAATGAGCTGAGGGCACGAAGAGGCCCTCTGTGATGTGGTGGCATGAAATGCGACAAGCCAGGGTTCAGCCACCCCCAAGCCGAGGCAGGTTGTTCTTTTTGAAGGTTAAGGTTCTCATTACGGGCTTTTACATTCTCCACACAGTTGTCTTTGTATGCGCATTTTTGTGTGAGGTTGCTCGGATAGGGTGAGGAGCATGTTGTGAGCATGCAATTATGCAAGCATGAAAAATAACTGCACAAAAGACGTGACATTCTTTTTGCTTCGTGTCAAGGTACTGGCCACATTTTCCCACAAGGAGTAACTGAGTTCTCAACATGCAGTTTTTACTGTCGATCAATCATTTACATTATTATTTCATCATCTATGTCCACGGATATTTATTCTAGCTCACAAGACAAAACCATATATTCAGTATATTCACAGCATGCTGTAAAAACTAAAGTTAAAATCACTAATTACAAAAATTGTCAGTAGCCTGGTATGCAACAGAATAAAATCTGTACTTCATAATTAAAAAGTCACATTTTCAGAAATGACGAGGCGTAGACGTTGTACCTCCGTTCACTTCTTAAGTGGACAGTGGAATGCATGAAAAAAATGCTTCTTCACATGGCACTTTTGCACATTTTAATCCTTTAGAAGAGAAGAGAAGAGAAGAGAAGAGAAGAGAAGAGAAGAGAAGAGAA
>BSAI01000189.1:19291602-19367097 GCA_036245035.1 Adrianichthys oophorus | reverse complement strand
AGAAGAGAAGAGAAGAGAAGAGAAGAGAAGAGAAGAGAAGAGAAGAGGGAATGCCAGCATGGAATTTCATGCAGGGAACGACTCTTTGATTAGAAGCATTAACATCCCATGAGGTATTTTCTTGAATAATTTTGAAATCAGGTCAATCTCAGCTAATGTGTTTATCTCATAAGGTCTTATTAAAATAAAACATCAATAAACAGACGTTGATGGGATGAGGTTTTTTTGTGTTTAATGTTTAAAACACAGTGCACTGTGTTTATTACTATTTTTAAGAGATTTAAAATCACATTTTTTAGATTTAGGCATCAAAACAAATAGTTATCTGTGGGTTTAGATACTCTTAACTAGAACAAACATATATGTGTGTTTTAAAAACCAATAATTACTGTTATTATACATGTATTTACAGTCACAAATCCACCTCTTTACACTCATAATTTGATGTTTGAGTGCATGTTTGACTAAAGAAGAGTATTCAGTTTAGGTTGTTGTAAAATTGTGCCCTAAACACCAGACAGCATGACTGCTCTTGTCAAAGCTCACTTTACTTTTCAGTTGGTTTGTTTTTCAGTTTATTTAGCAGATATTGCTTTCTTAGGCTAAACAGATTGACTTGAAGAAGGTTTTGACCAAACTTTTGTTTGTCATGGTAAAAAAAGCATTTTAGTTAGTTTAGTTTAGCATTAAAGTTAAAAACTGTATTTTTGCTTTTTACCTCCTTTTAAGTAATTTAGAGGTTCCTCAGTATCTAACACATCAAACTGGGAAGCTAATGTGCATCGTGACTCCATGTAAACTCATTTCCTGCTGTAATATTGTAATGAAAAATATTGCAGGGCACCACAAAGAGAATTTGTACATTTTTATTAAAGAAACTTCTGCACACTGACAAATTTAACAAGCTGGAGGTGTTTTTTTATAATAAAAACTTGTCTTAATTTTCACTTTAGGCAATTGTTGTTTCCGGAGCCATGAGCTTTGTTTTAGAGCATGAATATGGCTGAGTGTCGTTGGTGCTGTGACTAGAGAGAGAAGAGGCAACTGTGTAATCCCAGTCATTAGTGGGCTTTAACAGGATTTGGTGGAGCAACAATAATGGATACTCTAGTGGCCTCCAGTGCAAGAACCAAAGAGACCCAACAGGGAGCAAAGAGCGTCCACAGCGGCATGACTCTGTTAGTGGACTCAACTCAGAGAAGGTAATCTGGATTTTTGAGAGCAAGTGTGTGTCTCTGTGTGACTGCAAATGGCAGCCACAAATTTTGCTCCTTCAGTTCTCACTCTCTCACACCGATCATTCTGTCTTGAGGTCTCTCTTTCGGTCATACCAGCACACACACAGACACATTCTCCCTCTAATTCCCATGCTTCCCAGCCTCACAGAGGGGTGTAAACAAAGTGTGGTTGGTGTTACCATGGCAAAGGCAGTCTGCAACCCAAGAATGGCGACAATGCCCTGCATGTGGAGAGACCCTTGGCATGCATGCATATACAGTAACACATTAACGAATGCAGGCTCGGGCTGTCTCACTCTGCCCTTAAATTATACACCGACTTTGAAACCAAACTTAAATTTCTTCAATTTTGAGTTATATTTGTTAACTTTTTGACAATGTAGAGATGAAATATGACATCTAAGGCGAATTATAGGGTTAAATTTAACCCTTTTTTCACTGACAAACACATTTTGTGGTTCTCCCATTAGCCTTTTATAGACCCAATTTAATGAAAATAGTGATTTTGGTGTTTTTAATATGCATTTCTGGCATTTTTTTTTCTTATAGTGGAGGACATATGTAAAGAAAATTTAGCTGAAAATAGCGTTTTGGGGTATTTATTTATTTAAGCTGTTGTAAATCAGGAGAAGGCAAAAAAAATGTTACTTCCAAAAGATAGTATCTGTGACGTAGAAAAGACGCTGGGAGGGCCACAAGCTCCCTGCACTGCTCCATTCTGAAGCACTTGCAGACAAATGCGTCCTTGTTTTCCTCATCCGAGCTGGCAAATGGCTCAAAACTGTATGGCTGAATGGCTCTGATTTTGATCACCATTTTTGTTGCACCAGTAATGTTAGGTTGGGGTTGTGAGGGGCTGTGAACTAGTGGGGGAGTGTGTAAACAAAGGTATGATGGGAAGTCAGGGCAGGAACGCTTTGAAAGTAGATCATAAGATGATTGGAGCGGGACTTTAAATGCAAAACATTCTGTAAGCTAATAAGAGACTTTCAATACCATTTTAAAAGTTTCTTCAAAATATTCATTTTATGCGCTAAAAACTGCACAACTTCATGACCACTGATCAAGTAATATTGATTGACATTGCTATGTATACTGTTGAATGAGGAGAAACACAGGAGTTAACACAAAGCTTAACATTCCCAAGAAAAAACAAGAGTTTTATGGCTCACACTTCATGATGACTGACTGCTATGGCCTCAGTCAAATGAGTTTCCTGCAAACACTGTGAATATTCACTCCTTAAGGACCAGCTGTATTCATGAACACACCCTGAGACACAAGCAGATATTTTCCAGTGAAATCAAAATGATAAATCTGCCTCTGAGCTGCGATAAATCCCCTCTACATGCTGCACACTGCATCCCCTCCCTGTGAAATATGGACCTCTGGGATGGGCCGAGTCCATCCCTCACTGAACAGTTTATTGCCCTTTTTAAACGTTACTCTGCTGCTGAATGGCTGAAACGCACATGACGGAAGACGAGAATAAACCGCAGAACTCAGATATAAGGAAGTTTTTATGGTCATCACCTGTACTCATATTTACTCTATTGGAAATGCATGACTGGTATCTGCAATGAAAATAAATATTAAACTGCCTCTATGCACAGTTGGAGCTCGTGTTTATCATTTTAACCTTTTCCACATGTGGTCTTATCCTAATCACCACAAAGACTGGGTTACATTAGAATATTCTCTAAATTTGAATTTATTCCAACAAAGTATAACAAAAAAAAACAAATTTAAGAAAAGTCCTGGTATTCAAACTGTAACACCAGAGTTAGTTACAATACTTACATAATCAGGGCAAAGTCAGGATGAAAAGCATGTAGTGGTTGTGAATATCTCTGCATCAAGCAAGCCAACAGAAGTGGAAAAACACCTCTTAGGAACTCACTCCAATGAAAATTGTGTTTTTAATAGGTTTTTGCTGCATTTTTATCATGACGGAGAGGAAATTAGGATTAAAACTGTGTTTCTGAGTATTTCTATAGTAATCAGTGAATGTGGAGCAGACAAAAATGCTGTTTAAAAAAGCTTGTAGTTGTTATATTCAAATTACAATCTCTCCCCACCAAATTCCGATGCATCCACTTGATTAAAAAAAAAGTCATTTATGTAGCTGAAATCAAATCCTTGTAAAATGTCCAAAATTCTTTCATTCCATTTTCAACATCACCACTGAGAGAAATCTCAATGCATGTCAATATTTTGTCGATTTAACAAACTAATAAAGTCTCTGATGTCCGCTTGTGACAAAAGCTAGATTTCATTTCCCTGAGCAGGTTTTTTTTTTATTAAAGTGAGACTTTTGGCAGGAAATCTGACATTTATTTGAATTTGTAAGAGCAGCTATAAAAACCATTAAGAGACGATAATAATATACATAATGCATAATAGGCGATAATCCAGTGTGAGTTTTCTTAAATCTAAACAAACAAATGGGCTTTTAAACAGCCTGTGCATGTAGAGACTGGAGTCTGGTCTCCTATCAAGCTTTAGTGTCCCGCTGGATAAAACACTTGATGGAAACTGAGCCACGGAATAAGATGCAGAATATTAAAGAACTAAACTCAGCATGAGCTGAATTCCTAATCAACATTCAATATATGTGAGTCTAAAAAGGCTAATGGTATTTTATGAATATTGGAAAAGTCATATCCCCTCATCAGACGAGGCCATTTTCTTCATTACTTGTCTGCAAAAAAAGGCCGAAACAAAACTGTCTGAAAAATACATTTCATTCAAGGCTGAAAACGAAGGATAAATTATCAATCATTGCATCTGTTGCTGAGCTCTTCTGCTGCCAAAGACTCGACTCACTCCCTCCATGGTTTCAGCGACTCTTAATCCTCTTACAGTTTCATCAGTTTAAATCTTTGTACGCATTTCACCCCTAAAAGTCTTTTCTTTTTTCTGCTGATGCCAAAAGAGAGGCCAACAGATTGAATACACTGAGCGGTCATTCAGACAACAGTGCTGGGCTTTGGACTGTGATCACAGAGGCCATCTGCAAGCTGCTGCGCACCAAGAACTGAGGCGCACTGGTCTGGAGGCATGATGGCAGAGCAGTGTGATGCTGGCCCCAGTATAAACAAGCCATTTAACTGGGCAATCTTCATAAAAGCAGCAATTGATGTTGCTTGTTTTTTTTTCCCCCCGCTGCATTGTATGTTGTCTCCTAGCTTGAGTCCTGTCGACTGTTGGCTTACTGTCACATTGATTTCTGAAGTGGTAATTGCCATTGCTGTTTCCCAAACACTGTCATTTAACTTTTGCATGTCTTTATCGATATCTTGTTAGAGCCAGTCGATGTTTGCGCCACGGCTGTCTTTTGTACGTTCATGCAAGCGTCTTCGACATCCGGCTCGATTTAATCTCAGGCAACCGTTCCTCTTGATGCAGGGGGGCCACATACCTCCAAGGCCATGTGTCAGAATTCCTGTCTGCTCCCAGTGAGGACACAAGCTGGGGACCAGCTGGGACACGCTCACATTCACACATGCGTGCAGACATGGCTGCAGGCTGTGGATCCTACACCCACCAGTATCCTAAATGTAAATCCACACATGTGGCCTGAAGGGCTACATTTAGATCAATGAGACAACTGTTCTGCAAACTAAACCGCCTAACAAACCCTCCTGCTTTCTCTCTTCCACACACCCTATCACACACACAAACCACTCCAATAAACCCTGTGTGTCTCATTTCCTTTTTTGACCCTCCAGGCCCCAAACAGAGCAGGTGGTAACCAGCCAGGGCTAAGTCTCTGACAGCACACACACACTTCCCTGTGTTTCCTCTTACTTTCACACACCTCCTTTTAATGATGGCAGATATGTCAAAAAGCAGTTAAAGCAGTTGCCTCCCTCCACTGCCTTAATTTGACATGCTTCAGATGAAACAAAGACAGGCCTGTATTTGTGCTTCCAATCAAGCCCGCCACCCATTTAGCCACATACTTCACAGACATAGGCGCGCATTCAGATCACAAATGAATGTGATCCCGACTATTGATGTTTCAAAACGGAATATGACAGTTTTTCTGATTGTTTGCTTTCCCACTGGATGAGACAATATTTGTGAAATGGTTATGACAAGAGAGCAAGAAATCACTCCGAGGCTCCTGATGGTGCAATTGAGCCATCTACTCTCAAAGGATGAGCCTCGCAAAAATAAAGACGTGCAGGTGAAAACACAATGATAGAAAGGCAGGAAGCAACAAGGACAGGTGCCAGACTGAGAAAAATACATCTAAGCAAAGAAATAAAAATCGATAGAGTGTTGTCAAAACGAACTGCGACACATTTCTGTTTTAGTTGTGTGTTGGTGTTTATGGACAACATTTTATGTGAAAAAAGAGACTGTAGATGATGAACCCAGGCTTGATGTAAACAGGAAACTCTTAACTTTGATATCTGGTTTAAATCATCTGTTTTTTTTTCTTTTGTGTTTGATATATATTTCTGCTTATGCCTTCATAACATGCACACGTATGGGCGGTGATGCTGTGGGTTTTGTCTGGCCCATAGAGGGCCGTAGGCAGGTGAGGCTGCATCTAAAGGGGAGCGCGGGTGTGTCTTTCAGTTTTCTTGAGGCTCGTGTGGCCAGCTTAAGGGCTGGCTTGAAAATGGAAAGTATCATGACCATGCATGTGGTAAATGTATTGTGAAGCATTTGTAAGGATAATGTAAGTTAGATGCACTATTGATGCACGGGTGATGCTGCCGTGCAATGCCCTCTACTCAGCACTTCAGTCATTAGCAAGGTGCACGCACTGGCTCCTTACTGACCGTAGAATGTCCACACAAACTACAATCTGATTGTCTAAGTTTCTCATTTCTAACAGTCTGGCTGTACGCAAGGGATGCACAAGGGGCACACACCTTTTTCTTGAACAGCACCAATAGGTTCCTTGCACAGGCATAAGTCTTTAAGTAAAAGGGAATCTGGCAGACAGCAAGCACATAACAGAAAACAACTGGAAGGTAGTGAAAGGAAAAGTTCACAACGCAAAGACTTGGAATTTTCCTCATTAGTCCCTAGTTTTACCAAAGGAGAAAAAGGAGTGCACACCAGGACTCTGAAGTTCAGTAGCAGAGCTGGACTGCTGCAGGCTTCACAGCTTTCAGCTGTTACTTTTTTTTTTTTTTTTATTATGCGTTTTCAAAATGTAGCTGTAAGGTCAGAGCTAGAGCTGAAGAATATGGGGATTAAATCAAGAATTTGTGTGTTTGTTTTTTTTTAAAGCTAATTATGTACAGAGGTGAGTAATACAAAGTACATTAAATCAGATACTCGAGTAAGTTTTTGCAAAAACTCCTTAAAGTTCATCATAAATAGGGAAAAAAAAAGATCAGATACATTATAATAATAATAATTCAAAAAGGCCAATATTCATTATTGGTCGTTGTTTAATCAACCCTGTAGATTGAAATATTGTGCATCACAAATTTGATTTAGATATCAGTCAAAGCCTTGTTCTAACAAAATCGACAATAAAGAAGGGGAAGATACTTATTCAAAATAATTCTAAGTTCTATTTTAGCATGAGGAAATCCTAGAATTTACACATAGCATATACTTCAGTACTTTTTTTTAACCATTTGCTTTTTACTCTTGCTCAAGTAAGTGTTCAGATGAGTATTGTTTACTTCTATTTGAGTAATGTTATTTTAAAGTGAAGGTATTCATCCTTGAGTAAAGATTTTGGAGACTTTACCTACTTTCAAAAATGTAGAAGAGGGAAAAAATGTCAGATTGCACTCACCTGGCAGCAACGTATAACGTCCTGTTCATGATCAGAATGAGCTGGATGTCCAGTTTGTGCCTCTGCGTGTTGTTTCTTCCAGGTTTATGACCCACAAATGCTGGATACTGTTTTGTATCTATAAGGAGAAAAATCCTGACATCAGGCAACAGTAAATTTCATTGGTGTCTCTCTGGTTTAAGCTTAATGTTGACCTGTGTTTCCTGGTGAGTTGAGGAGACATTTCCACAATTGTGGGTTGAGCTCCCTCTGCAACCATAAATTGTTGGCTATAAATATGCTGCACAGCACCATGCAATTGTCTCTTTGTCAGAGGCTTTAGATGAAAGCACTCGGTTTGAATAAACAGCCCTATACTGGAGCATAGGTTTACTTGAGGCTGGCTTGTGCCTCCGCTCTGCAGGCCAGAACGCTCAGCAGTACACCCACAGAGACCAGAGCATGACAAAGGTAGAAACAGGTAAAACGAAGAACACAATGACCATATCCTTGGAGATTTTCAAAGATTTTACTCCATCTCCAAGAGCATTAGGAACTTGACAGAAAAATAAGGGATTATCCCTTTGATGTGGGGTGGGCTCAGCTTTCAAATGCTGCCTTAAGTCTTCGGCTGTGTGAGGAGCCTATCCTTGAACACCAATTTGCACTCCTTTCCTTCAGAATGGGTTTAGTTTGGGAAAAGTGAGGGTTGCGATAATTATAAGGGGATGTAGAGGGGAAAAGGGATAAAAGAATGTAAGGGATACTGCAAAAATAACTTATAATGTAGAGAGCAAAGAAGTGACTCAGTGCTCAAGAAGAAGGAGGGTTCACAAGTGAAGACATTTGAAAATTACACACTTACAGTTGCCGTGTAAGATGCTTATAGGCTCGCTGTCCTCAGGGAAACCCGCCCCGGCTATTTGCAGTAGCGTGAAGTAGAGTAACAAGGCCTCCGACCTCATGGTCGCACCAACACTGATGCCGCTGCTGCTGCTGGTCCTCTGCTACAAAATTTCAACCTGTAGACACAAAGACAGAAAATGAGAAAAGAGAAATTTAGGTTTAACAATTAGCTTTATTTACTTTTCCAGCATTTTTGATGTACATGACTGATGTACGTGACATTTTGTACAGCCTGTTTCACTTTGTCAGAGATATATTTACATGCATTTTCGATGACTCAAGTAAGCCACAGTGGACCCAGTGCAGAATTAATTGGATTAGGGTTGTAATATGCGTCATAGATCGATGTCAGGCTGAGAAGACCTGCATGCTTCTCTCTGGCCCTCCATGTCAGTGTGTGACAAGGTCTTAGAGGAGTAGGAGGGATTTCTGAGATTAACTGGCTGTTGAGTATCAGTGCTGATCGGAGATGGGGAAGGATAACACAGTAGGTTCCTTCCTGCTGTTTGGGGAATTCTCTTAAAAGAATAGTAATCTTGTTGTCAAACACATACAAATGACTGACAAACACTGGCAAAAGCAGAACACAAGTCAAGATCGAAATATTGGTAAGAAAACCACAACAGTGATTGAGGAGACACCTAAAGGTCTTTTACTGTCGTTCCTTATCTTCCATTTTATTGTTTGTCAATTGTCTTTGCACCAATTCCCATTTTTTCCTAGTTAACATGACAAATCTGCAAAATTTCAGGATGATCTGTATTAATTTCTGTATTTATTCTTCTAGCTTTAAAAGGTCTAACAACCTTCATTTCAAATCTAATGCTAACTTCACACCAGGCTTGGAAACACGCAATCAAACGACAGCTTGCAATTAAAAGTTAATGTCAATGCACACCTGTGCACGTTTCAGGTTTCCACATTCAAAACTCTCGCGTTGCTACGCAGGTTTTTAAGTCAGTTTTTGGGCTGTACGTACGAAACACGTCAGTTAAACTTTGACCAATCGGGGACTCGGCTTTGGAAGTGACAAACAGCGTTCCTTTTGAAAAAACGGAAGTGCCAACCATTTGAAAATCGATTATTTCAATTAGAAATATATGACACCAAGTCTTTCGTATATCAGAATAGAGCTCTGAAAGAAAAAGCCTGGAGCAAGATTTGCACTACTTCGACATTTTGCACTGTGAATACATGCGCTAGTATCAGGTAGCGACAGACCTGTGTGAAACGCACGTTCAGCACAATCTTGTACACTCCACACTTTCCTGCTGTGTACTTCAGAGGTATGACAATAGAACAAATTTTATATTTTGCTCTTCTTAAAGGGGCTAAAGCAGAAAGTTACAAAATTGATCAAATTCAGTTGAAAAGGAGAGAAAAACTAATATAATCTTATGAACTGGACACTGAATACCGATGGAAAAAAAAAACCTCATTTACTGCATCTCAGTAATGATATTTTTTACCACAATCTATTGATTATATGAATTTTAAATAATAAGCTAAAGTTAAAATTAAAGGACAGAAACAAAGTTTCAAAGTATGATGGGTAAAAACTGAAATGGGTCCCATGAGACATAATCATAGAAGAACTTTTTGACAGGAGCTGGAGGTGTAGGGCCCAATATGCAGGAGACCAGGCTTGGTGCCAGAAACTTAAACATTCAATAAATAACCCCAAACGTGACAAAAATCCATGGCGAGCAAAAAAAAAAAACAGGTGACAAAGCTACTTACCTCTGAAGCACAGGAAAGCAAACATTTACATACACAGAAGGGAAATTAACTAAATGAAAACAGATCTGGATGATCAACCTTAACCCGGTGAGACCGACAGGACAACTCAGAACAGAGGATGACAAGAACGAAGGAAAACATAGCTAAAAATCCAAACCAAAAGTGTCCCATCCTCACACCTTTAAAAACGAAAAATAAACAAAGCTTTGCTTATGCCTGGACTATCCAACAATCTTTAAAAACTGTAAACGGAATTATAATAATACTCAGACATATCTAATATCACTGCATATCTAATTTTCTAATGGCACCTTCCATGTTGTAGTGGATTTTTGAGCACTGCATTAATGTATGGTTTTCATAGCACAGACTATGGCAAGTGAAGGTTCCCACTGCAGTTTGCAGCCATCATCAATCAACCTCGACAATTATTGCATCTGTAATCTAATCATGAATAAAGCATTTCATTTGCATCAAGAACCTTCATCTTTTTTTTCAGCTGAAGCTCTGAGGATGAAATGTAGCTCAGTAGGTACAGAGCAGGGGATATTTAAGGGTTGAGGAATTGAACAGTGGATTTTATTTGCTCCACTCTGATAAAAGTTGTTTATCCCACGCTGTATTTTCCCTCCATTGTATATCCGAGGAGGGAACGAATAAGAAGGAGTAGGGAGGAGGGGAGGTTACTTTTCTCTTTTCTCTGTCATGTTTCTCTCTTCCCCCCTCGTTCTTTTTCTCTCCATGCTCCTGTGAATCTCATTCAGGAGTGGAATGAAAACACTATTCACTAGTAGATTCATTTTACCACTGAGGAGAATACCAATACCAAAGCCTGGATACGACCTTGACCTCAAAAGCTTTTCGCATCCTCTCCCTTCTTTCTCACTCCTTGGCCTCTTATATTTTATTTTTTTTCTTCTTTATACCACATTCTACTGTATGGTCTCTGTAGGAAAATACACAAAAATAGATCTTCCTTATCCATATTACCCTCTACCACACTTCACTGAGCTCAACCAAATGTTTAAGCTTGTCTGAATGTTAAACGGTTATTGAATTTTCCCATACGGTAGTGTAAACCTCTTTGCTATGGAGGGTTACGTTTTGTTCCTGATCTGAACCTTGACCCAGAAATTCTGCAGTAATTGACTGATGGATGAGAAGGCAGCAGAGTAAGAGAGGTTTGCCCAGAAGCAGGAGAAATGGTGATTGATGGATGGAGGCCGTTCCGACCAGTAAAACAAGATCTGACTTAGTCAGGAAGACATTCTCTCACCGTACTTTTAGACACTATCTTATTGTTCGTTACTACATCAAATTCAGAGTTTATATTGACAGGCTGTCTTGTTTTTTGGTGTTTACTATCTAGTTTTGCATGTCTGGTGTTTTCTCGCTAGTGGAGGCTGGAGGTGAAGCAGATCTTTCATTTACATCTACAGGCTTTTATATGGATACTAAAAGCCATCTCATTCTGGCACCTGTGATACGCAAAATACATTCAGCACAGAAAGACTTAAGTGAAACCCATGAGCCTTGCTGTGGCCCTTTCATTACCAGCTGCCACGCATGAGTAAGAGCAAGGAGAAAGACACAGTCGGTCCTAACAGAATTACAGCCTTTGGATGGAGGGGCAAATTGTTTCTGTGTGTGTGCATGAGAGCATGAATGAGTATGTTAAACTCTCATCTAAAATGCTACTTCTGTAGAGTACTGTTTAAACACACAAGCTTGGAACTCAAAACTGAAATATAGTTCAAGAAGAAAATCACTTGCTACCACAGAGGACCAGTGAACACTTGAATATGGGAGGAAATCTTCTTCTTGAAACAGAAAACCATCCAAAAAAGGACATAAAAAGTAGATCCTGTACCTGCTGCACAGCCTTTTGACAGATAATACTATTTTGAGAACATTAGGTGCTATTTCATAACACCTCCCACACAATCCAAATGAAAAAGTAGAAATCCGCATGCATGTGCAGAAAATGAAAGAAAGAAGGTAAAAGAGGACCTAATAAGCCTAGCAGAGCAGCTTACCTTAAGTCATTAAGACTACACCCACCCCCTAGGATCCGCATACAAACACACATACAAGCTCAATCACCTCAAAACTGCTCACAGCAAAATTCCCAAAACATGTGTGCTTTGAAGCTACAAGCAGTTATTACAAACACAGAGCCACACATAGAGCACCCAGGGGGTCAGCAGTGCCAAGTTACATTAGCTCTAAAAATAAACACATTAGTTAGCCTAATGATGTTATTGCTACTCTTGCATCAACACCTTGGTTAAGAGTGCTCGGAGCTTCAACATACTTATGAAACCACACATTTATTATGACCTCCAGGTCAACCCAACGGGCTTCAGGTGAGGAAATGTTCTCCGACAGTTTAGGCAAACGCAAATACAAACCAGGAAACACATTTTGAGAAAGTTCCGGTTGACATTTTAAGCCCCCGCTCTGCCAATTCTACAAGTGAAAGATGGTCACTTGATCACCTACAAATAGATCTGGTCAGCACTGGTGGGTAAGGAGCGCCAGTGAGGAGGTTAAGTTGAAAACAATATACAAGGGCTTCACAAAAAGATTCAAATCATGGATTGTCAAACTCTTATAGCATGTCCACTCTAAAAGATAAACCTATGGCTTTGATTAAGTATTGTGTTGTTTTAAATATTGTTATGATTAACTGTTATAATATTGTATTGTATATATTTGCATAGAAAGTGTTTGTATATGTATATTTATGCTTTTAACATCTAGTCTTTGGCTAATTCTTGCTTTTTTAACCATGTTTAACTGTCTCCTTTTAGATAAACTATTATCAATATTATTATTAGAGCAGTTGATGATAGACAGATGCCTTTAAAGCTGTTGTCAGATTGGTTCTATATAAACAATTATTTAAGCATTTCCTTATATATATATATATTTAAATATAATCAGGTCTTGAAACCGTTTGGTGACAAAAAATACTCTGACTTCCTCCTACAGTCAAAAGCATGCAAGTTAGAAGATCCTGTTTTTCTTTGTCCGTGCATGTGTGAATGTGAGTGCATGTGTGTAAGTGAGTGCATGTGTGTGGTCCTGCAGTGGAGTTCCTGCCTCCTGCCTAATGACACTGAGGCCAGGTGACAGCAGATGCTCAGATCAAAAGGAAATCGGTAAAAAAAACAGAAAGACATACATTATAATCTGGTTTTTGTAATGGGATTAACTCATGACAGGTTTCTAATAAGATCATTTTGTGTGTTCAGTCTAAACTTGGTATGTTTTCGAACAACTATAATGGTGACTTTACTAAGAAGACTTCACAGAGCAACCATGAGGTGATGGTGGATAGGAGCTGGGTAGGTAAGGTTTGGATCCTGCTTAAGTCTGGAAGAAGCCCCTTATTTTCTATGTTAGAGCAACATTGTTTGCAAATGCTAAATGTCTTAAAGCTTTAAATGTGACAGCGTTATTTTGGCATTATAAATTTCCAGAAGACAGGAAGTGGCAGAAGGCTAGCAGCTTACTGGCCTTGATTAGTGGTTTGCAAAGAAGTTGTGCAATCTGTGTAGCAAAATTTGATAAAAGGCTAAGTAGTTTGATTCATTTCTTTCTTGGTGGTTTATTTTGTTACTCTGCAAAACAGAAAAGAACACCTTTTTGTAAAATGTATTTAAAACAGTCGATTTAATACTTTTTAAGGTTGAGAACTTGTACAAAATTTTGAATGGAGACAGAAAAACCCAGAAATTGATCAAATACTTAGATCAAACCGATGTGAGTTCTCAGGTTACAGTGATCCTTTAACTGGCTGTTTAACAGAGATGAAAAGTTTGTACTTTTCACAGATGAGAAGCTCAAGTGACTGAGGAACAGCGCCGTAATTCAAGCAGCCACATTTGGCGCAAACACACTTTATACAGCATTATGAACACCAAAACAGCATCTGTCCCTGACCCAAAGCAACTGCAGAGTCTGTGTCTCCCCCCCTTACTTTTCACACTTGTTGAAGGAAAATGTACTTGGACGGATTTGTGAAAGTAAAAGAGACCATGCAGATAAGTCTGGAGAGGCAAAGTCAAGGTGAGAATAATGTACCAAATCCATCAAAAGGGGATAGAAAATGGGCCACATCCAACCACCTACAGCTCCCAAATGGAGAAGTTAGCCTGGCAGATGTTTACACTTGTCATTTCTGGCCTGATAAATCAAGAGAAAAGGCAGGAGGAGCTGTCTGCCTGAACATGTGAAGCCATGATAAGAAGAAGGAACAGAGGACCCAGCAGAGAAAAAGAACCGGCTTCCAACTCATGAGAAGTGTGCATGTGTGTTTCCTTTTCTACTCTTGATTTTCAGCACTCAGATGTTGCTTTCAAACGAATATCTGGGTGCAGGCAATCCATCATGCTTTGATTATTAAAAGACAAGGAAGTGGACATGAATGAGGCACCACGTCGATGCAGGCCAGTGACTGAAACAGAAGCCGAAGTGCAAGAGTTGACGGATTGATTCTGGAGGCAGGCCAAAAACAATGAAAGAAAAAAGAAGAAGAAGAAGAAAAAAGGCAGACGAAAGACACAAGAACATCAAGGGAATGAAGGCAAAACGCCAACTTGGAACAACAGCAACCTGACAAAGATATTCAAAGACTGATGATAAGCCATCGTTATAATACTGCTTCTGTGATCTAAAAACCATTAAGCCTGGACATGCCTCTGTGATTCTTATTCATTAAAGAGAATTATCCAGTGTAATGTTTTAGAAATATTCTTTTCAGGATGGACTAACTAGACTCTGTATAGCAAATTCACCCAAGTATCAAAACGAGCAAAATATATTCTGAAAGCCAAAGGAGAAAAAAAAAAGTACTTTTTGCTGTCTAAGAAGGATCCAAGGTAAAGTAATATTCACCAACCTCCCCAGCAGTGAAAATTCAAAAGATGAGGACAGATTCCAAAACAGACTACATTGCGTTTAAAAGTAGGTCAAGAGAGGATCCGAGGCAGAAATATATTTACAAAATTATTTCTAGATCTAAGAGCCAGCCACTTAGACGAGGTGTAAATCATAAAAGCACAAGAGTCATCACTAAAAAAGCCAAGATTTAGATCCATGGTGTTTTAAAAAAACAATTATCAAAACATTTCTACATTTTTTCAGGTGACACATTCTTCAGAATCACCACTGTGCATATATACATTTCGAATGACTATGTTGGTCAATACTAAATGGTTGAAAAACCCAGTTGCCGAACATGAAATTACATAGCCATTAGTGGTTAACAGGACTCGATAGAAAAACCAACATTCTGCCTTTTTTTCGCTTTTCAACTTTTCCGCCATCTGCGTATGTTCTCACTCCTTTCACACCCTTCTCCCCCAACGTCCTGTCTTTTTTTTTATATGTATTCACTGGTGCAGCTCAGTGTGGGCTACCAACATTCTCTGAGGCCCAGAATTACATTTGGGTTTTCTTTCAGTCTTTAGTGCTTCAGATATTCAGTCACATAAGGAAAGAAATCAGGTTTACAGACAGAATGCTGGTGGTGCCAAAAGTGGTGATAAAAGCCGTGGAGACCCAAAAAAGTCAGTGCTTCTTTGCTGTTTTGTAAATATGGTGCTTTTGCACGCCCACTGGACACAGACATATCTATTAGATAACTAAATCCTGTAACAAGCCACCAGTGCACATCACAATAGCAGGTTACTGTTCACTTTATGCATTTGTGTTTGTATTCTATTTTGTATTATAAGTCATTGCATTTTTTTTTTTTTACTTACTACATTGATAACTTGTATTTTTTATACATCTGCTTATCGATTTGTATATATGTGCACCCGGTATGACAAAGTAAGAATTTCACTAGACTGTGCATTTGACAATGAACACAGAAGCTTGATTATTTATTTATTTACTTTAGCATTAATACCTGTCTTGGGTGTACCCCACCATCACCCAACTGTTGCCGGGACAGGCTCCGGCATCCACGTGACCCCGGAAGGGGCGTAGCGGGTTAAGATAATGGATGGGTTATGGTTAGTTAAATTGGCTTTTTCAATATTTAGAAGGTGCATTAATGATCTTTTTTGGGCTTTAGGCCAACTTTTCAAACGTTTGATAAGAGGCATACAACAAGATCTGCAATGCTAAAGCACAGTCTCATGGTATCTAATTGAGATAACTTTGGTAGAGGTGACTGTTCCAAATATACAGTGTGTTTAGCACAAGTTGTTGCTGTTTCTGTTGCTATTGGCATTGTATTTTAGGGCATTTTTGTGTGTTGAAAATGTCCCAAAATGGGTTTTGATTTGTAAGATTGTTGAAAAATGAAGATTTGCTGTTCCAATTCTTCTGAATGAACATGCTGTTCACACATGAAGTTACATATATGCTGGATTATTGTTTTGATGCAAATTTCTGAGACTTTTTAGAAGTTTCAGAAGAAATCTTTGCTACTTCTTGGAATGTCGAATTTTCTGATTACTAGTCTGTGAACAAAGTCACAAATAAAAGTAATTGTAAAATTGTATTTTTTTTCCCAATATTTTTTTTTAAAAAGTATTCTCATTGACATAGAAAAAAAACAAATATTAGATTGCTACTAGTAGGTGTGTAGGAGACCTTTAAACATGTATGTTGATTTCTTTTAGAACTCTATTGGTGTTTAATAGAATAGCAAAAAAGAATTGTCTGGGATGTTCAGTAAACATCTACAATAGATGTATTTTTGTTATCTAATAGACCTTTTGTGCCTGGTTGGTGGGAGTATTTCAGTTGTTGACTGTTGAATTCATGTCAAGTCTAAGAAGAGAGGAAACTGTGACATGATACAGTATATAAAACAAAAAAGACAAATTTGTAAAATAACTAACAGGAAAACACCCTCTTTCAAGCTTACTTGTGAGTTTTGTTTTTATGAAAAAATACACCAATAGGAGTTTTACAACTGCTTTTCCTGTTTTCACCTTCCGTATCTCTTCAATCTATTTACATTTTGTTATCTCTTAAAAATTGATAGAAAGGTGGTTTTGAAAAAAAAAAAAAAAAAAGGTAAATATGATGCTGGCTCCTGTGTTTGCTTTATTTGGGAATAGAATTTATGAATCAAAACAAGCCCCCGACCCCATGACACACATACGGCCGCACACACAAACCCAATGATGCAGACGCTCAAGAGAGTGACCCCCAAAAAAAATAAAAAAGACTGGCTTACACATTCAAATACCAGAACCTTTTCCAGGGCTGCCAATCACTTCCTGTGATGGTATTAGCAGACCAATCAATCTGGACGCCGCTGTTACAGAGCGCTGTTGGCAAAGCGGGGAAAATTACAATCGATAAGGACATGTTTGATGACACGTGGCCTTCCCCGTCTGCCTTTTGATCCAGTTATCTCCCGAGTCAACTCAACTTTGTTCGTCTCTCTAATTGTCGTATAGCCCCTCCACTCTCTAAAAATAAGGCCAACTTGATATACTAGTTGGATATTTAAAGTAAACTTCATCTCTCTTGTGTGTGCTGCACATTTCCAACCTTTTCCCTCCCAAATAAATCAAAAGCATTTAAGAGTAACAACTTTGCCCCTCCCGAGAAAATGGAAAAAGAAGGGAAAAATGTCAAATGTCACTAAGATAAACGGGCCATTAACTCCACAGAAACAGATGCTGGCATGACAGAGGCAGCACCCCATGGAGTAGCAATGGGAGTATTGAGACTATCATGCAGCAAACAGCACATTTTACATGTGGAATCTCACTTTAAGGCCAGCTGCAGGTCGCCTTCAGGCAGCGCTGTGCAATTTCATGGTATGCTTAGTCATGATATGGACCTGGAAGTTTCAGCCTGTAAGGGTGGTGAGTGGAGTAATACTTCAATCTAAGCTGCCTGGGGCTGAAAAAAAAATTACAATATGTTCAGGAAAATCTGTCCAAAATCCCATCTATGCCCTCAGGTTTATGGTAAAACTACTAAAGCCAACAGCAAGACAGTATGATGGACAAATCTACCCCAGTGGGTTTCCACCATCGTCTTTAATCAAAAATGCATGAGTACTGAAACTAGTTTGTGCATGAATTTTCATAAAAGGAATAAATATGGTTCACCAACTAGGACAGGAGAGACCAGAACAATCTCCAGAAAGTTTTTAGGCTCACGGCAGAAAGGTTCTTGGTTTAATGGACTAGCTGGGGAATGTTTTGATCCTGGGGTAGTTTTTCTTCACACATAAAATAGAATAAGTTGTCCATAAAATCATTTCTAGCACCAGACCTAAATGTTTGGAGTTTTAAATCTGTCTAAAAAATAAATAAAAGTGTCTAAGTCAACATTCAATAGCTGTTCTCTAAATGATTTCATTGAAATAAAAAGCAAGAGGAGATTTGGAGAAAAGATGGAGGCTCACTTGTCCTTGTTAGACTTCAATGGAACAAAAGATCAAATTGCATCAATGTGACAAGACTTAAAGAAAAATCTCAATGCCTTTTAGTACCGCACTGTGAAAGTTCTGGGCATTTGGGTCTGGCGGTTTTGCTAAACCTTGAACTTCAATATAACCAAAGATAAAATGGGAAGTAAAAAAAATGAGCAAGTTTGCAAAGACAAAGCTAAACTCCTAATCTAATCTGCTGTGACACTCAGCTGCAGATGTTTTTGGCTTGTTCTTTTCCTCTCCCTGAAGCAAAGCTGGAAAAGCAGAAACAGGATATAAGATAAAAACAGGTGACATGCAGGGAGGTGTGATGCTTTTGTTGTTGTATCCATCTGGTGCAGTTTTCACATCTCACAGCCTCCTGTTTCTACATATAATGTGTGCTTTGGAGTCGCACAAGGTGTGATTCAGCCTCTTTCTTGGCCTCATTGTGCTTTTATTCAATTATCATTGTTGTTTTCAACATTCTCTGAAGAATGTTAGGTTTTTTGTTTTTTTTTAAATCTTAGATTTGGTATACAAGAAAAGACAAAAAAAAAAGCCATTTTAGGTTGAAAATCCCTCCACAGAGTCACATCAGATGCAGTTGTTTCAGTCAGCAAAACTGCAAAGTCACCCTGATTAAATTTGCTGGTCACAGAAAATCATTTTAACTCGATTAATGGCTCCTTTTTTGTTGGAGCTCTCAGTTCATTTGATGTAGCTTCCATTATGCTAAGTGACTGAGCCTGTGTCCTCACTGATAACTGGCTAACTGGCCTTCTGTTCCTCAGCAACAGGCCCATCAGATCTGACTTAGCGTGATGCTAATCTCTGTTAGGGTGGTCATGGGACAGCGCAGACCGTGTTAGTTTTTCTCTCTGCTGCTTATTCACTTAAGAGTCTCTGCTCACTACATTTTAGCCTCCTTGTCTCAGCTCCACGGCATTTTCTGGTCAGAAACGGGGAATAAATCTTCAGAGCCTAAGAGAACCTCATCCCACAGACTCAGTTTTCTCCCCGTGACAGGAAACGTAGTTTAAACCGGAGAATGGAATAAACTCAACACAATTACAGTCTGTGTTAGCCTGTGAAATTGTGATAGTGATAACAGAGTATCTTGTTTTCTGTTAGTTAGTGCATCATTTCCAATAGCTTCATGAATCATCTGAGATAAAGTACGACATTCAATCCTGCTGCAACACAAAGCCAAAGTCACCACAAGACAACACACTGTACTGCAGCTGTACGGCCATTGTGCAGACTGAACGTTGCAATCTGAATGTTGTTATCACTAAAAACCACAATGAAGCAGCGACGCAGCTTGCAGACACCTCAGAATGAATGAATGACAAGACAGTTCAAAAACCGTCATCAAAATCAGTATGCAGAGGAGGATGCATGGAAAGGAAACGCATTACACAATGCGCTGCAAATTGCATGTTGTCAGTTTGAAGTAGGGTGCTGCTGAATGTCATTACATCATTATGTCATGGGATGAGGTAACACAATACAATAAGTGCAGTGATTTGCCCTGACATGGAGGAGACATTTAAAGTCTGGTTCTTCTTTGTCTAACAACAAATATACCCCACTGCTGTGGAAAACTCTGAAACTTAAAAACAGAGCATTCAAAGAGAACTGATGAAAGGACCTAAGCTGCCAGGAAACCAGTGTCTCTGTCATTAAACATGATTAGCGGCAAGCCGATCAGCACAATTAGTGTGTCAGTGTACCCTGTAGTGCTATAGAGCGGTATGCTCGAACATGTTTGCTGAAGGACGCACTTAAAGGCAGCAGGAACACATCTGCAGAGAAGCAAATTGGGAATAGAAGCAGAACATTTAATGGTAATTAATTCTTGCGTTGTTAAGTAAAAATGTCATTGTTGTCACTTTGAACCAATGTCAAAAGAGGTTCACTCTTTACTTTTTAAGTAAAAGCCATAACCCATCAACCGTACAGATGGCTCAGGCTGTGTTCACAGAATCGGCACACATCTGCAAACTAGATCCCTTAAGGTTTGCACACAAACTCTGTGTCCGACTATCGATTAACCTCAGTTAACTCTTGATGTGCTCTTGGCTGCTCCAGCATTTCAGATGCCACGTAATGACAATTAACACTGCAGTTGGTATAAAAATAATGTGATGCTTTTTATCATGCACTGAGGGCAGATTTAATAAACACTGAATACCAGCATCACGTAATGAAGCCAAAAGTGCATTCTTCCCACAACACCCCATAATTAAGACAAAGCAGGTGACATTACTTTTTGTAGCAATAATGAGAAATAGTTCATGAATAAACAGCACAACAATGTCTGAAAATGACATCAAATTTGGTATGGTAATCTATAACAGTGTCAGTTTATTTAAACTTTTTGACGTATTAATGGCAGTTCATGGAAACATGAAGACTAATACTGCACACTTTACAATACTATAGTACAATAGTATAGAACGACTAAGTAATTGTCTTTTAAGTACCACTCCGACCATCATTCATTCAGTCATTCATTTTCCAATCCGCTTTATCCCTTTCGGGGTCACGGGGTTGCCGGAGCCTAACCCGGCTACTCATGGGCGAAGGCAGGGGACACCCCTGGACTGGTCGCCAGTCTGTCGCAGGGGCCACTCCGACCATCTTTTGAGTTATTTTAAAAAACGTTCCCAGTGATCATTTAATTATCATTACACCCTTTTAGCTAAAATGTAAAAACTGTGTTGTTTTCTCGGGCGTAGTTTCTGCAGAGCGGCAGTAGTTCAATAGAAATTCACCTCTGAGTTGAGGGTGGGACTAACCCTATCCCTACTTCCCATCATCCATCTGTTTACACACTCTCCTAATAACTTACAACCCCTCAAAACCCCAACATAACATTACCGGTAGAACAGAAATGTTGAGCATTATCAGAGCTATCCACTCATACAGTTTTGAGCCAGAAGCCAGCTCTGACGAGAAAAACAAAGCTGTACACGGATCTAGTGGTCTACAAGTTGATGCATTAGAATGAAGCAGATCACGGAGCTTGTGGCCCGCCCATTGTAATTCCTAAATCACAAATACTCTCTTTTTCAATCTTTTTAAATGTCCATGAATTACAAAAATTTGAACAAAGCAATAATCAGAAATTGAATTTTAAAATTTATTTTCTTTGTATATATCCTACATCATCAGAAAAAATGCCACTAGAGCAAGTATTTAAGAGAAAGAGAGCTTGCCCAGCCCTCTCAGCATTTCTGTCTTTGCTGTGCGACAAACACATTGCAGGAGTTGTCTGTTCTCCAACACAGGTTTCACAAAACACAAATGACGGTTCTCCAATGAGCAAAATTCCATGCAATGTCACAGTGTCTGCATGATCACTAGCACATTCTATCAGCTGTGTCAAGCAATTTTCTAATGGAAATGTTGCATTAATGTCTATGCTGGGGCCATTCATCAAGATTGTAAAAGCTGCTTGTGAGTGCTGAGCTCGACCAGGACCTCAGGCAGATTTTCCCGTTTCATGAAATCGTTTCATCTTGAAATGATCCCACTCCACTTCTGTTATATTTCTTTATTTTTCAACATTTTTTTTTACTTAGTTTACACTTCATATTTGAACTATTAGAACTATTTAGAAATTTTAGTCACCTCTTGCAGACAGAGTCTACATAAGAATGCTGTGAGTTTGAGCCGGACTTTGCCTGAAAACCTCAAACGATTACTCGCCTTTCATCTATAACCTTCTAACCTCTTCCATTGCCCCAGTGGGGCGACATCTAAGGATCTGCATTTATGACTTCCTGCTATGATAAGGGCAGAGGAGGAGGGAAATAAAGCAATTTGAACCAGCCTGAAAGTGGTGAAAAGCCACAACCTTGAACTATTGTTCTCAGTTTGAGTGATAATGAAGGATGGAGTGTGAAGAGACTGTGGAGTGAGACCGTAATGATGGGCTGCTGCAAGAGCATGTGCAGCGTGGTTATGTGTTTGGAGGTGTTGTGTTACAGTCTGTCAGATGGTGGGCGTGCACCTACCTGTAGAATTACAGGGAATCCGGAGCAGACAAGCCTGCCCACTGTTATGTTAAGCTAATGCCAAGATTACTGCCTCCTTTCAATCAGAACCATGAAAACATCTAGCTGCTTCATTGTCTGCCTGCTCTCTTTGTCTGCAGCTCTGTCTGCCTGAGTGCCTGCCAGCAAACAAATCTCTATCTGATGAAGCAGCTTCTCTTAATTATACTCATTCAGGGCCTGCAAGCGGAAGTGAAACGTTTCAGCAGAAGTTTGCAGATGTTGGTTTGTTGGGGAAGGACAGATAGCAAAAAAAGGCACATTTTTCATGCAAATCCTGTTTTCACAGAGGTTTAATGAATCAAGAGGAGTGAGGGACAAAAGAACAACAATGCATTATGAAGTCTGAATGATTGAGATTCAGAGACATGGATTCACGCCCGCAGCAACATCTTTGTTACCTCAGTCAACCTCAAATACGTACTTTGTGACTGACAGTTTGGTGTATTTTAAAAACGAGAACTAAGTTTATAGATATTCAAGTAGATCGTTTATAGATATAAGAAAGCTTCTACAAAACCAATTATTTCCTGTATTATGAATTTGAAAGTCTGTTTTTCAGCGGGCGAAACAAATATCCTCTATGAGACAAACAGCTAAACAATTAAAATTCCCTTGTAAATCACTTTTAAGGTCAAACACAACATAAACTATACTTTTAATAAGTCTTTTGTACAGTCGTCATAAAATCTAAGATACAAAGTCTTCGGAATCAACCTGGAATTTTTTTTTCATATGAAATTGAACCTTGTATTAACAAATCATGAGGTTATTTGGCAAACTGCAGCTGGATCGAATCGCTTTCTTTTTCAAACAGGCTTCAGTTGGATGGCTGGAGGGTTTCTGCTTGATCTGGAAGTGCTCACATTTTCAGATTGTGATGTGAACGTTTTGAGAACATTATGACTCTTTGAAAGCTGATTAGAGCTAATACTAACCTTGGAAAAATGAATTCCATTTCCATCAAAATTTCCAGTACATTTTTCATGATTCATCTCTTCCTCAAATGTATTCTTAAACCCCTTTTTCTCCGATTTGTTTCACAAAACATTCACTGATATTAAATAGAGGATGTATCAGTACGTATGAACATTACTATGTACAATTTAAACCTATAAACTGTGAAAGATTGATGTGTCATCACTTTAAAGATGAAATTGCGATGAAAATTATGTTTTTGGTGTTTTCAACATGTTCTTGTGGCATTTTTTTGATGATGGAAGACAGAATAAGAACATGAAGCTCAAAATTGCATTTCTGAGTATTTTTTTCTTCAAATTGTTGTGATGAAAAAATTCGGTTTGAAAAAGAGCGTATTTGTGACATAGAAAATACACTGGGCGAGCCACAAGTTTCCTGCTTTGCTCCACGCTTGCCATTTTTGTTGCACCAGTAACTGGGAGTGTAAACAGATAAAGGGTGATGGGAAGGGGGTCGGGGTTGCTCTGCCCCAACACCACAACTTAGAGCTGAATTTCTAATGAACTACTGCTGCTCTGCAGAAACTATGTCAGACAGTTTTTTATGATTATGGCTAATCATAATTGAAAGACAGCTCGGAACGCTTTTACAATAGATCAAAAATGATGGGAGTGGGTCTTTAATTTAAATTTGTTCATAAAAAGCCTCTTTTCATACATTTTAATCTGTAAATGAAAGTCTTTAAATTGCAGCTAACTATGAATGGAAGTCCATTGAGTGAGTACTTCTGTGATAACCCAAATGGCTCAATCCCTTTGTTTATTTGATGAAACTGCAGGAAACTTCACATTTCTCTTAAAAAAAAAAAGTTTACATTATATAAAAAAAACTTTGCATTCCCTTTTGAAATCCTAAAGAGCGAGATGGAAACATCCAATCAAACCCTCACCAACATGTCAGCAAATCTTAGGAGTTCCACACTTTTTTACACATTTTATTTCTTCCAGCTGCTGCAGCAGCATACAGAATATCAGTTTATAGCCAGAAAATACAACTACTATCCTCTGAGAGGTTCGTAGTGTGATTGTAAGCAAAAGTGTGTGTGCATGAGCCCGTCTGTAGTGAGCTCCAACTAACCATCTGATTTCTTTATGGAGGACTTGGCCCGGCTGCGTCTGCGTCCGCTGGCACGCTTAATTTAACGTTTCATCCTGATAGTCTCTGTCAAAGTAATTCCTCATCATCAGCTAAGAAAAAGACTGTGACCGAAGCCTCCCTCAGCACCACATCTCCTGTTTTTTGTTTTTAGTTTATCTCTCTTTTCTTAATTTTCTGGCATTCCCTGGTGTTTGTTCTGAGCTTCTCACTTATATCCATCTGGCTCTTAGGATAAATACTACCTTGGGTTTCCTCACTAAGACAATTTATCTAAAAAGACGAGCAGAAAGCCATTAACTGCAATGGCTATTCAGTTAGAAACAGTTTGTGTGCTTCGTTTTTTATACCAAAGCAGGTTTTGTATTTCCCCCTTATTAGCCTTGCCTGGGTTAGAATTTACAAGCAGATTATGTCCAGAGGGGACTATGATTAATGAGTTTGTCTGAATAAATCAACTTAATAGATTAGGAGAGCCAAAATAAAAGAGTGAAGAGAAGCAGGAGTGAGGAAGCAGATGAGGAAGGACATGGCTGTTCAGGGTTCAAATATTAATTCATTTGAAAATCAGCAACAATAAGCAGACCTCAGGTGCTGTCACACTCAGAAAGGAGGAAAAAATAATAGGCCATGTGCTTTTTCTTTCTTCTTGTTTCCCTCATCCTGTCTTCCCATGATGAGTCCCTGGAGTAGCCTGCCCCTCCCTTTCATCCATCGCTCAATCAAATTCTCCTTTCATCCACCCAGATTCAATCCCATCCAGACTATTACCACCAGCAGCACCTCCATCTCTAATCCAAGGACAAAGCTTCTAGCTTTATACAACAAGCCCACGCTGGTGCAAGCACCTTCACCTGCACCCAGTCTCTGAGAAAGCCTGCAACACAACATGCTGGAGTCCACAACAATGAAAGCTGGGCAAAGTAAGAAACCATCAAGACATAAGAGGATCAAGTTGCTCATCCAGCAACAGAACCATGTAACTGTTTGTGCTTTTAATTGCAAGTGACAAGAAATTTATGAAGAGGAAACATAGCAAAGCAGTTATCTCCTCAATCAGTGAAGAAACTTAAGAGCCCAGTCAAGCTGGCTTAAAGGCTATACTCCAGCTAAAATTGACAAAAATACTAGCAGAAGACACTTCAACAACGTTAGCCTTTTTTTTTTCCAAAAAACAAAACCTAAGAGTTGGTCTCCAATGTAAAAACAAACTTCATTTTTCTGTCACAGATAGAGCTCACTTGTACAGCTCACCTTTGAAGGTGAATTAATGTTGATAGCCTTAAATGCTTAACTCAAATGATGCTAAATCAATAAAGGAAGGATAATGCCTCTTGGGACAATTACCAAGGCACACACTGATTCACATTAACGCTAAAGCCAACCTGCTGTTAAAATGAAGTACCATCCTGGATAACATTGGACGTTGAAGTTCATTTGTGTCCAACCACCTAAAAAATTTGACAGATCAAGCAGCAGGGCAACACACAATACTATGACCTGATTTACTCAGAAAAGCTTAAATCTTCCAAATTTTCACCCCAGTAGTCAATGAAAAAGAATGCATTGATACAAATGACTGAGGAAAAGATTTGTTTTCTGGTCACTGCAATTCAACATCAAAATAAAATGTCTATCTCCTAAATGTTATAAAATATTTGTTCAATATCTCAAATTTATATCACTTTTTAAAAATAAAAATTGGCTTAAATGTTTTTAAGTTTTTTATAATCTGCATTAAACTCATCATGAATAAAAGAGCAGATCCTGCAATGAAACAATTAAAAATATAATCTTTTGACTAGAAATGCACATTATTGATATTTATTCACTCATCCCAATGGAAATTGTGTTTTTAACATGTTCTTGCAGCATTTTTCTCATGATGGAGGAAATTTATAAAAACATTTTAGATTGAAAAACCGCGTTCCTGAGTATTTCTTTATTCAAATCATGATGAATCAGGAGCAGATGAAAACATGCCTGGGCAGCAATTGCCATGGGTGAGCCAAAGTCTCCCTTCTCTGCTCCAATTTAGATGCATCTTCTTGCAGACAAATAAATCCATTCATGTCTTCTTTACCTCATCTGAGCTGCCATCTCAAAACTATACAGCTGCATAGCTTCAATATTGTTCGCTGGTTTTCTGTTACACTAATGTTATCTTGGGCTTGTGAGGTGCTATAAGCAAGAGGGAGAGAGTGTAGACAAGGAGTTGATGGGAAATTAGCCGAAGCTAACTTCTGCGACAACACTCCCACCCATAGCCCAGAGGCGAATTTCTAAGAAACACCTGTGGTGCTGCAGAAAATGTGTCTTAAAAAAACGACACAGGCTTTTTTATTTTAGCTAAAAACTGCATAATCCTACTTAAGAGATCACTGGGAACAATTTTACAATGGAAAAAAACATAGTTGGAGTGAGACTTTAACAGCTCTGCTTTATTTCTTTTTTTGCCAGCATTAGGAGCTTTAACTGCAGCAAATGAAGTAGAAAAACAGATTTAAATAACATTTATAAACCCCATGTCTGATTGTCACTACTTTTTTTTCATTTCTGGTCATTTTTAGTCTCTTGAATCTGGCAGATCAGCGGCTCAAACATTTTTTCTCCCATTCGTCTCCAAGCCATCTGTGAACTGATACGCCAAAGCTCCAGATCATTGGGGCACATTAATGTGATGAATTTAAATAAATGAATGTGAAACAACAGGATTGACTGAGAGCACTAAAATCAAGTATTCTCAAAAAACAATTTTTTTTGTGCATGGGTTTTGTGACTAAAAATAAAAGCTAAACTTAATCTGATATGGTAGCACATAAAAAGTTTTTGCAGCCAGGTGTCCCCGTTTGCTTTGCAGCGCAACAATCATGCTAAATGACAGTTTTGTGATAAATCCAAGTCACTTCTGTTGAACTGAGCATCTGACATGTTGACTCCTTTCCTCCTGCTGTTAAAACGCTGGATGACAACTGAAGGGCTGTCAAAGCTAAAGCGCTGAGTAAAACGGCTCTTTTGGATTGCTTCACAACAAATGCACAGTTGTGTTTCTGGTGTTTGTTTGCTGGTTGACGAGAGCGGACCGCGCTACTGCAGCTAATCCCTTCAAGCTTCAGCATCAGAGTGTACCACGAGGACAAACAACAGACAAATGGAGGATTGGCAGATGGGGTCAGAGGTAATGAGTGACAGGTTTGTAGCAGAGTGTGGCAGAGAAATTCCCACATGAAAGGAATTTATATAGTGTTGCTTTTTTTTATTAAAACAACATTTCAGTGAAACTTCTTTATGTTTTTGAAGTATATAGGGGTAATGCCTACAAGGAGACACACCTAGTACTATAATCCATTCAGCAATTACCTTGCTTTGTACTTGGAAAACAAATAAGCTATTTGTACATGTAATTTGTAAATGACAAGGACGTCTGAGGGCCAATTAAGTTTAGCCCTATCCACATGGTCCCTGCGGCATCCCTTCATGCAACCTGATAAGTGAATGTCCAGATCATTGAAATCCTCTAAGTGTTTAATGTTTATCCCAATACAGATGACGTAATCTTCAGATACAATTTCACACCAATCAGTGCAAACTGATACATTATTCCAAGCAATTTCAGTCATTTGAATGACAACCAAGTAAACTAAAGCAACAAACCTTTTTCAGTTTTAACTTTTCCGCTTTAGCCAAGTACTAAAAGGGAACATGCTTATCCAGAGAGCATCACAGACTTAAAAAAGATAAATGCACAAAATAAACCCCAGCTGGGATTTTGCAGTGTTTCTTTACAAGAACAACGAAAAGACAGATGAGAATAATATTACAAAATAATACAAGAACATTTGTTAAACTGGTTCTCTTTCTGTTGTGTGTCAACATGAAATTCATCATCAGATTACAAATGTCCCACCCCTCTCCAAGTCCACACACAGATAAGCATCTTACATGATACTGAATGACTTATATGAGCAACTAGAGCCAGTGCTGAAGAGATGTATGGATGCAACAACAACTCAGGCTAATCCCAGCAATGCGCCTCAGAGGGGTTTAGCTGAGGGGGAGGGACTTAGTAGAGAGAGGGAAAGGGGACAGGGACTTAAAGCAGCCATTGTCCCTCCAGGAACAGATTAACTATTTTAAAAGCAAAGGTGACGTCTATTGCTGGCTCGCTCCGAAGGCCGGTCGGTGCTTTTAAGCTCCAACTGAGATCACGTTTCTACTTCTAATTGTTTATCTCTCGGTCTCAGCAATTCCTTGAGTAAATTTATCTTCGGTTCAGTGCTCTCTTCATCTTTCCCACCTCAGTCCTCCTGTTCACATATCTGCAATCGCTTTTGTCTTTTTCCCCAACAGGGGAGCGACACAATCTCATAAGTAGCTGCTCCAGCAACAATCATTGATGTCTATTCAGGGAACTGAGCTGAGGCTGTAATGAAAACACTGGGTGTACTGTGAGGACTGTCGTATGTTATTATGGTGTTGCAGAAACGGCACCAATGAGTGAATGAAGGAAATGATGCCAGCGGGGTTCTGTCCACAAGGAGCAGCAGGTGATGAGATGTGAGCAATACATACAACCCGTACTGGATGAGGTTGCTGCTAAGGGGAAGAAAGAGGAGAAATAGCATCCTAAATAAACACAAGGTAATGATAATTACAGAGTTTTGCAATGCCTGATGACATGCATGAGCTCTGAAAAAGGCAACACAAGAAGTTCAACAGGTACTTCCATTTGAATTATGCTGGGTTTTTTTTTTTACTTCAACTTGGAAAGAAAGCCACAATTTTAAATTCCTCATTTAGTTTTCTCATGGGCTTTTATGTTGCAGTGATTGACAGTAACAATATTCTTGAGGATTTTCTAGTGGAGTTTGTTATATTTTCAAAGCATTCAGTATCACATTAATATCAAATATTTTTTAAAAAAACAAGCTGGGCCAAAGCAAAAATGAAACTCTTTTTAAGACTTTCAAAAACCTGAAGCAACTTGTGCAACGGATCTCTGTAAAAACTCAAGCTCTGGAGTGTTATGTCTCATTCATGTCAGTCTTTGAGCAAACACACGTAAAGGCCAGTCTGTGGGAATACATGGCAGGGTTTGTATGATCTATAGCAAAACCTGTACCTTCAAAAGGCAAAAATAACTGTGGATTTTGAAACAAATTCCAGTAACTTTCTGTGTCTACTCATGTTAGAGATATTGCTTGAAAAATCTTTCAATTAAATATGACTCAAAAGGAGTTACAAAAATTTTGAAATCTCAATTAGCAGAATTACTGCACAAATTAAGCAGTAGATGGCAGAATAATCTACTTGAAGTGATGCATGGTAGAAAGACATAATCTATGACTTCAGACAAACTGTACAACAACCCCATGTCACATGACATTAAACCCTGGAGGTGTCTGAAGTCAGAAGAGGTCAGATGTTAAAATAGCTCCACAACAAAACAGTGCTGCCCTGATTCACTGACTGCCTTACTGACATGCAAGGGATCTGATAAGTCTTTTTTTATGTTAAACAAAAATATCTAATTTAGTTATATAGTTATATTCAAATATTTTTAAAAGAAGTGTTGCCTTTTAGGGTCACATTTTAACTATCTTTCTAAAAATGCTACTTTGTTTGGAATCTTTTTTATATCCAGCCATATTTGTTCCCTTGTTTTTGATACTTACGGTAATTGTGTTTCCTTACAACTCAGTAAACCATGCAGTCAGCTACAGCGAGCTGAATGAGTTTTTCTGATGCAACATACTCAACGGATTATCAAGAGAAATTATGCTCATCAGCCACCAGTGGTGTTTGCACAAACAAGCTTCAGACTCTGCATGAGAAGGTTTTAAAAGATTTTTAGGGGTATTTTACCAATGGAAAGCTAAAAAGTAATGAGGTAAGAGAGACTTCTACATTCAGGACACATGCATGCTTAAGAAAAGAGAAAATACAGGGTATGGAAATGCTAATAAACTCTCTGTGGTCACCAAAATGTTTTTATGAACTCCAAGAAACCGCCTGAGATGCATGGAAGGAGACGAGGGAAAAGTTAAAAACACACTACACCCTGATCATTATATTTCTCTTTACCCTGCCAGTGTGTAAAAGTGTGTTGTGTTTGTATTATACTAATCCACTACGGAGTCACACTTTCCTTTCTTCTCTCACGCAATAAACTGGTCCTCTTGTGAGATTTGCATTATGCATGAATACTCTGCATATACCATCAAGGGGGAAAATGAGGGTTGAAAGCAACAATGGAAGGAAAGCAAACTTTGTGTATGTGTGTAATCTGTAGATCGAATGAAATATTTCATGAGCCCCTTAGCACTTTCCTAGAAACTGCAGCGGAGTTGGTCCCTTCTGCAACGCACTGCAGGACATTTAAACCAGAGAAAACATCCTCCTCATCCACAGTTCAGCAGGCTGATGAAAAAAGAGTAAGCCCTGATTATACAAACATACACTGAATGCCACACATGTTTACATGAGCACACATGAGGGCCTTCATGTCCCTCTGCCTGTCACTCTCTTTCTTATTCCCTTTCAAACACACATTCAACCCAAAACAATTCAGCTGCATCATAGTGAGGCCATCTTGATGAGGGACGCACAGTTAAGAGACAGCCATTCACAGAGCGGAGTCACTCAGTCTCCTCGGCGCTCTATCTGGCACTGCCCCCAGTAAATGTGTGCTGTTGGCTACAAGGCTGTGTGGTCCCCATTAGAGAGGCCTGTGTGGGATGACCTCAAAGAGACTCCCCTTCACCAGGCTCAGGCAGTCACACTGATACTCACATCCCGTGTTCCCAGCGTTCCTGGCAGCACCAGCTAACCCACACTGCTCCTCCTCATCACTCAGTTTATTTTCTTTCCTTGTCTCTTACTTGACTGTTTTTTCCTCAGTTTTGTGGACAGAAATGGGACAGAGAAGTCATCTCACAAACACATGATGTTTCATTGTTTAACAAAATTAGAACATAGCACTACAATTACCAATAAAACAGCTGGTTTGCTCATTAGCTGCATGCGGGACAGGTGCGTAAAAATCAGGCTTTGTTTCCCATGGGGCGTGATGAGCTGAATCCGGTGTGGGTCCATAGGCAAGACCCTTCATGCTACTGCCTACCTGTGTAGCGACAAGGGAGCTTGGGTCTGGGTCTCCCTGTGTCAGTCCCCAGCCCAAAAAAAAAAATCAGGGTTGTGTCAGGAGAGCATCCGGCATAAAAATCTCTGCAGAACCAAATGTGCGAATCAGTGGAAGCTAATTTACTATGGCGACTCTTATGTCGCGAAAGTCTTAAAACAAGATGTTTCAGCAGAAAGACTTAAAGTACTGTAAGTAGTGGTAAATCAAGGTTTGCTGTGAACGTGTCTTTTCCAATAAAACTGTCAAACTTTATTAACTGTATTATTAAAACAAGCGAATCTCCAGTAAAACTAAATTAAACTAGGTTAAAAAATGCAGACAGTTACCAGTACTCACAAAGTAGATTGTAAAACTTTAAGGCTAAAAGTTGCATATTGACAAATTTGGAGCAGCTCTAAAACAAAGGCAGTGAAGTTCAGTTCAGTCATGAAATACAAAAAAATGACAAAGATGAGAGCTTTAGAGCCAGGATTGCCAGATTGTCATCCTGTCGTCTGTGGGTCCCCAGCCCACGTCGACAGCCCTTGTCAAATGCCATGCGACTACCTTCTGATTGCTAGAAATCGTGCGGTGGCAGCGGGATGGCAGCAGAGGGGCAGGGGGGTTGCAGTCTGAAATCATTAGATGATTTTGGGGGCCTTGGAGACCTGCCCATTAGTCAATTATTACACTGCTGCCTTCCTGCCACCCGCCTGCCACAGTGCAACCTCCAAATGTGCCAAGGCGGCCACTGCCTGATGTAAAACTAAAATTGCCGAAAATGGCCGATTTTGAATAAAAACTGGCATTTAGGTCGCCAAGCGGTGCCATTTTGGCATTTGTGACTGAAGCTATAAATTATATGCTTGGCAATTAAATTATGTAAGTATTTTTTTAATTTTGATTTGGATTGTTTCTGCTGAGAGAAAAACCAACTGAACTCCATGTTGACTTGAGTGAGAAAAAGAAATATTCTGGTTCAAAGAAAATGAAGTTCATTAACTAAAGAATCAGTTCACAGACATGCATGGGTCAAATCCAGCTTCTGAACCAAAAGCTCACAAACTGTGTCACCATTTTGGAAAAAAGAGCAACTAAAGCCAAAACAGTGTATTTTAAAATTTGGCAGAGATAGGGCAGCTTCTCCCCCTGCATGGTAACTAAGTCCTTGGTTTAAAGCATAACATTTGATAATCTGTGTCTTAGCTTCAGGTTGTCATTGGAAAGTCTGTCTGATGTCTAAAAGAGTAAAATCTTGAAAATGAATTATTATTATATCATTACTATTGTTTTATAAAAAGCAAATGAAGTGAATGACTTGTTTTTCAACGATCCCCTCCTTTATGCTACAGGCGTAAACACAGATTTGAAGAACCATGACAAGATACTTTTTTACTCTGCTGATGAATAAGGAATCTGTTTTATAAGATAACAACAAAGAAAACAAACATTAGTTCTTATTAGAGAAGAAGTGCAGTTCAAATTAGATAACATTGTACTTGGCGATGAGGAAACATTGTTTCAAAGAGAGGAAAAGCAAAAGCTAATCAACATTTCCAGTTCTAAAATAAAGTAAGGAATCATGATTTAGGATTGAGACCTCTGTGCAAGATTTCAGCCCAAATTACAGCTGAATCCCTGGTGAATAGGGCAATTTCACATGCTTAGAAATGAAAATTCACTCCCAGAACCATGCGAGGGGAGAGGAGTTTGTTCTTGAAAGGGATGCTGCATGGGTTGTCATGCTGATGAATAGACTGAATTAGAGATTACCTGCATCATCCTACCCAACCTCCACCTCTCCCTCACTCTTTGTCAGAATGTGATGAGCAAAGAAACTTAAGAAGCAGCTTTCGGTGTGAAACGTTATCCTTCTCCAGGGGTTTGAGCCATTTTGTTGAATTTGCATCTTAACCACCTTCCTGAGACCACTTTTTCCTAATTGAAAAAGTGGTGTCAGAACCCAGAGTCTTGATCTCTGATATGGTAATTACCTTCCATTTATGTCTGTGACTTTCAGGAAGTCCTGAGATCCAGCTGCAGCAGCTGTCTTTGAGAAAAAAGCATAATGACCTGCATATGTTTCCCTCTTTTTGAAACCTTCAAAATACATTTGGCAAAGGATTTTTATCTGTGGTTCAATTCTCTGATTATACAATCTAATAAAGTTGTCTAATCTTTTTTAAGAGGCGAAGGGATATAATAAAAAAATAAAACAGTGAAGAAGGAATGGGTTGAAAGATAGGAGGTAAACCTTTTTTGTGGTTTCAACCCTCTCTGAAAAGAGGTCCAGAAGCGAGTGTTCTGCCCCGACATAAACTTTCACATCTCAGCTTCTGACAGTCTGCTGCTGCTTTGCTATGTGTGCTTGGAAATACAGTTTTAGTCAGAATGATGGTGATAAGATGGCAGAAGCAGAAAAACAAGCTGAAACTCAAATAATCTCACGCACATATAAGTGTTCCCCGTAGACAGAAAAAACACACAAAACTGACAATTTGATGATCAATTCCGTACAAATAAAAACAATGACTTGCAGTGTTTGGAGTCAAAGATTTGGTTTCTACAGTTTAAACCCTCCCAGAAAAACGACACAAACATTCATCATTTGAACTGCTCTAACAGCTTTCATCATTTGATTAAACAGCATCTTTCATCTGTATCTACTGTATAGATCCCAATGTCAAAACAAATTGAGAGACTACTGTCAGGGAGAGCCAGATGAATTTGTTTGTCTTGGGTAATCTTATCCTGCGAGCATGCGTGGGTGTCAGCATGTTGGCAGACGTGCATACATATGTGCTTCGCTAAACCTGGATTTTCCAACAATATAGCACCCGCCTCAAAAATAAGCACCCTTTGCTTGTGTGATCTGAGTCCACGATTGCCTTTTAGACAATACACTCTCCAGGTCATTAACACTGCAATCACTTGGCATAATTTTGCCAATTAAATTAGCCTCTTTGAGAAGACAGACTAGCCTCTTATCATGACTGAGCGGAGAGGAGGAATCGGAGAGAGAAGAGGTTTCCTAAGACCTTTGCGGTCCCAGTTCTGTCATTTATGGTCTTTATGTCTTTAAGATAAACTATTCATTTTAGCTTCTTCGGCTTCCAATTCAAGATTTAGTATTGGTAAGGTCATAAAAGCTAAAAGGGTCATTAAAACTGCTGAGAAAAAAATGAAGTTTTTGATTTAAAGAGAAAAAAGAAAAGGGGAAACATTTCTGTCATCACAAATGATAGTTTCCACCATCGGTCCAACCCTTTCATCTTGTGCAACGTCACCATCAGAGCCATAGTGCTAATTACATAAGGACATTATCTCTTAGAAAACATGCAAGTTTCCCTCTAAATCCTAATCAATACAGAGTTTGTTAAAGAGCCTGTAATGTCTGTGGCTCCATGCTTCACAGACACTAACGACCTCGCTCTGAATCCAGCTACGACAGCTGAAGACACCCAGCACACACAGAAATCAATACCGACTTATAATGGCTCAGCCTTTTGCCTACTGTCTTCCTGCCTCTTGCTTTTTAATTTCTTATTCCTTCTTTCCTTTATCCCTACGTCCTTTTCTTATCTGTACCTCGCTTTTGTTATGGAGAATTTCAAATTTGCCCTTTTCGTTCCAGAAACTTTCCATGCCCCATACTTTTTTTTACTCTTTCCGTCTCATTCCATTCCTTCACTGCCCATCTTTTTACCCTCCCTTCCTCCTCATCAAGCCAAAAAACTTCATTGTCCTTGGGTCGCAGTGAACAATGTCGCCCCACATGAGGCCCCTGTGCAGTTTCAGCCGAGAAGGCAGGGAGCACCAGAGAACACCCATAACTCAACGTTTCAAACGGGCTGCAGGGAGAAAGGGAAGCCTCACACATGGCTGACTATATGGGTCAGCTTTGGATCATTTGTATAGGAGGAGGCCAGCAACCGACACCAGAATCCCCCACCAAATGTGTGTATATGTGCGAGCCTGAGAATGAGTGAGTGAATGTGTGTCATGTTCCATTGCAACATAGAGACAGAAACCCCCCCCATCCCAGAGTTCATCCCAGCCAACCATTCTATGGGAAACCTGCTCGTCACCAATGCCAATTGCTTCACCCCCATCTTCTACGCAACAGCACCCCAATCCTTTTGTGAGCGATGAGGACAAAACAGGGGGCTCTTTGGGGCCACCAATTAGTCCTCCCCCATGGGGCGACATTGCCGATGAATAGAGGGACCCCCAAACCGTCCACGCATGTAATCTCAGCCTCCCTTTTTGGAGTCATAGGCATACAGATTCAACCTTGTTTTCAGAAAAGTCTCCTTGATTTAAAGGCACGGCCCGTTGGTCCAAAAAATGAGCATCCGGATGCCAGTGAGTCACTTGGTCAAAAGAAGAGGATGGGACTTGTTCTCTGGGCTGTGTTCAACTGTGGCTTTGGGAGGGGAGGAGAGCGGACTTGGGAGAAGTTGAGTTTTTCCCATCAATCACCAAATGACATCAGCAACAATAGCAACTTGGAATCCATTACCAAAATAAACAAAGACATAGCAGGAGAGTCTGTAGCACGAACTTAAGACGGAGGGGCAGCCTATGTAAACTAAAGTGGGGACTGAACAGACGCTGGGGGATCTGTTGAATAAAGAACCCAATTGCTGGTGAACCGAAACGCATGTCAAAGTGACGAGATGTCTCAATAGTTGCATTATCACCAAAACCAGCCCCTCTTTTCTGCTGTCAATAGGCACTAGATATTGAGAGAGCGAAATTAGCTTTTAAAAGCAGTCTCATAATATTCATTCCAACACCTGAAATGAAGGCTAATTTGTCTCTGCGCCTATTTTGCTTTTATGATTCAAATTATTCACAGTCATTACATCTTGATTCAGACTCCAGAGACTTTTGTATGAATTTCTTGGTCTAACACTTTCAGACTCAAACGCTGATTACATTTTCTGGTTTCTTAGAAAATAGTTTGAGTTTCCATGAAAGATTTGGCACCCAGGCTACTAACAGTCTGGCACTGTTCCACAGGGAACTTTAATTAACATGAACACACTTTACAGGACACTACACGAATTTCATTCATTTATTAATAAAGATTTCTCAGCCAACCCTGTCTTTAAAATGCAAAGATTGGAGCTTTCAGCTCAAAAGCCATCCTGACGGCTTAGAGGGGAGACGAGAGAAGGTGAATTCAAAAATTCCCAGAAACAACTTAAGTGTCAAAACTTCCCGGGTGAGCCTATTATTAGGTTGAAAAGTCAAACTCGAATTAAATTATCTGCTTCGTTTAAAACTCTGATCATCTTTTGATCTATTTTGAGTATTTCCATTGTTTTTTTTATTATTATGATTATGCTGTTTTTAGTCAAAAAACCTGTGTTGTTTTCTAGCACAAAGTTTCTGCAGAGCGACAGGAGTTTATCAGAAATTTGGCTCTGAGTTGTGGGCGTGACTGTTGGCTCAGAGCAATTTCAACATCAAATCTCTGTTTACACATCTCTCCTGTTAGCTTACAACTGCCCCCACAACCCCAACCTAACCAAAATGGTGAGCAATAATGGAGTTATCCAGGCATACAGTTTGGAGCCAGGTGCCAGTTCAGACGAGGTTAACAAAGACGTACATGGATCTACAAGTTGATGCACCAGAATGGAGCGGAGCAGGAAGCTTCTGGCCTGCCCGTTCCAGTTTGCATGTAACAACTACAAACTTTTTCTATCAGCATTTTTTCATCTGCTTCTAATTCACAAAGATTTGAATAAAGAAATACTCAGAAATCAATTTTTGATCTTAATTTTCTTTATATATGTGTTCCATTAATAGATAAATGCAACACGAAGATGTTAAAAGAACATTGTTTTAATTGCAGTTGGTGTTTAAAATAAAGAATTGAGACTTCCCCTGTGCAGTATTGCAAGGAAACATTTTCAAAAATGATCCTCTCTCCAAGAGAGACACATTGGTTTTTTGTTCACCATCATCAAAATACAACTCCAACAAGCTATTTAATGCTTGACTGGAGCGTCGGGCAGCCTTTTATCTTCGTTTCACTCCACATACCTGAGTAAAACTTTTCAATTCCAAAATGTTACGAAAGGGCGAGTGGTCTCTGGGTTTGTAATCCATGAACTACAGCTCACCACCTGTCAATTCCTGATAGAAAGCAAACACCTCTGATGTAGGTCAGCCCGCTGTCAGGGTGTCACTAAAAGCATTTCTAAATGAAGCATCTTTTTTTTTTATCTTGTGATAGAGATGGAATGCCATCTTAAGGTGAAACCTGCAGGGTCCTGATGGTTTTTGCCTTTTCAGTGCTGTGGAAGTGTGTGTATCTGTGTGTGTGTGTGTGTGTGTGGGGGGGGGGGGCGGGGGAGTAGACCTCGGTGAGTCTCACTATTATTTTGGTTAACAAGGTGCTGCTAGGCAATAGATCAATGACTCTCAGTTCCCGCTGAGAGATATGGAACATACAGGGAAAGCAGCAGCTGGGGTCTTAAAATAGCTCCTCCAAACGCAGCACATCTTTAACCAAAATAATAGTGAGACTCACCGAGGTCTACTTCTGTGTCATCCTTTTGTATTAATTCGGGCCCTGTCAGAAGGAGCAGAAACAGAAAAGGGATTTCAGACTGAGGAGACAGAAAACTGGGAGATGGCTCATCCTGTCTCTACCTGCTCCTTGCTAAACTGATGTGAACTCCTGATGTTGAGAAGAGGTCAGGGTGTAAGGTGGCACAAGCACCCACGAAAAAACAGAAAGAAAAAATCCAGGGATGTGTATTGAGATGGCTCAAGCGTGTGGCAAGTCGGTGTCATCCATCAAACCTGTCAGTTTAGAGCAAACAAGTAATGGCTTCTGGGGAATGTCAGCCAGTCAAACAATCACAAACCTGCCCACACAGACACATGCATACATCACTGTCCACTTAAAACTTTCTGCTCTACAGGAAGAAATCACAGCAAAACCTTTGACCGGTAAAGAATGATCAGACCTATGTTTCATAATGCAGCAGATAAAACAATATCGTACCTCATATTGCTTCCTCCGTCTGGTCTGACAGGTAATTTCTCTGAGCGTGGTAGAAGCATTTGACATTATCTCTTTTGAAAAATGAGCTGTATTTGTTTTTTCAGCAGAATTTGACTGACAGGTAACATCATCGCTCATTGATTTCTGTTGAATAACATGAAAATGAACACAAACAGTTGAAAAATGGTTCCACAAGTGGTTACTTAGAACTGAACTGCATCTGTTTAGCAAACAGTTGTTAGGACAAATTAACCAAATCCTCATCCAGCAAATCAGACCACCAAATTTGCCATATGGTCTTTTTTTGTGGATTGACCAGAACATTTTATTCAAAAATAATATTAGTATGCTTTTTTTTCAGATGAGGAAAGCTTTAATTAAGTGAAAAAGGTTAAAGTTAAGGTTCTTCCCTGCATTAAAGCATCTGCTTATCCTCAAAACATCATTTCTGAATTTAAAGCAGTGCCGCATTCTTCTCTTTGCCGTTATTGATTGTTTTCTCTGAACCAAGATGTCCCAGGAGGATGCTGAAATTCTTCCTACCTGACTATATATAGAACCTCAAAACATAAAAGTGAAAAAAATACAGATTTTCCAAACAATGAAAAAAGAAAAAAGGATATTTAGTCACAACATGTTTTTGTATGTTATCTGGAAGAGGTTTGATAAAAAAAAGACTCGGCAGTTCCTTGACCCATAAATTAAATCAGCATGTTAGCATTAAGGAAACAGGGAAACTAAAAATGCACACTTAAAAAGAAATAAGGTAAATACATTCAACAATGATGATTCCTGACAACCCAGATCATTAGTAAAAGAACTTTTGAGGAACCTCCACCTCATTTTGCATCAAGAAGACCATGCAGATCCCACAGTGTGGAAAAAGTTAAGCATCCTCCTTTTTTTAAAATTTCTCTGTGTTTTCTTTTACAGTTTTGCACCCTGTTGCGAAGGATGTTTCTCCCAACCTCGTTTCCTTCTCCACTCCCTTCAGCGCTAACCCTCCTCTCACCTTCACTCACCATTCTCAGGGTCAATTAAGCTACAGTAGCCTAACAGCAGTGCACCCTGTCACATTCCATCCAGGCACCTTCGGCAAATGAATGCAACTTCAGTAAAACCCCACATCACTTTTTAAATCATTTTATGGATCTTTTGAGAGCGAGATTTTAAACATCATAAATTCCTCTCTACAAACGGGTATTTTTCCCACTGCTTTTAAAACTGCAGTGGTGAAACCGTTACTAAAGAAAAGCAATGTAGATCCTATGATTTTTAATAACTACAGACCAGTGTCCAACTTGCCATTTTTAAGCAAGATTCTGGAAAAAATTGTTTTTATTCAGCTAAATGAGTTTCTCTTACACAATGACATATTTGAGGTGAACCAGTCTGGTTTTAGAACGAACCACAGTACTGAGACAGCCCTGTTAAAGATCGTTAATGATGTTAGATGTGCCTCGGATTCAGGTCAGATCACAGTATTAGTTCTACTGGATCTAAGTGCTGCTTTTGACACTGTTGATCACCTGATCCTGTTAAACAGACTTAAAAGTCTTGGCCTTTCAGGGACTGTTATCCAGTGGATCACTTCCTATCTCACGGAGAGAAACTTTATGGTAAGCATGGACACTTACTTTTCTGGGGTCCACAAAATTGAATGTGGTGTGCCTCAAGGTTCCATCCTTGGCCCCTTGCTTTTTAACATCTACATGCTTCCTCTGGGGAATGTCATCAGGAAGCACAACATCAGCTTTCATAGCTATGCTGATGATACCCAGCTGTACATAGCTATGTCTCCTGATGACACAAGACCAATAGAAGCACTTTTTAATTGTATTTTAGATGTAAAATCATGGATGGCAAATAATTTTCTGCAGCTCAACCAGGAGAAAACTGAAATTTTGGTTATTGGTCCTGAAGCCAAGAGAGAGAAACAGTTTCTGAAACTTAAAGAACTTTTATTCAATTTTTCCGAAACAGTCAGAAACCTGGGCGTTATTTTTGACTCCAAGCTAACATTTATCCCTCATATCAAGCAGGTGATTAAAACTGGTTTTTATCATCTAGAAATGTGTCTAGTGTCCGCCCAATTCTCTCTCTTGCTAATATGGAGACGCTGGTGCATGCTTTTATAATTAGTAGAGTTGATTATTGTAACGCCCTTCTAGCAGGTCTTCCAAAAAATAGCATTAAGAACCTTCAGCTTCTCCAAAATTCTGCTGCAAGAGTTCTCACCAAGACCAGAAGGCGAGCTCACATCACCCCGATTTTAAAATCCCTGCATTGGCTCCCCATCTGCTTCAGGATTGATTTTAAGATACTTTTAATGGTTTTTAAATGTCTGAACGGTCTTGCGCCTTCTTATTTATCTGATCTTTTAGTTAAATATGAACCCTCGCGGACCCTGAGATCCTCTGGCACTGGTCTACTAATCATTCCAAATGTGAAAACCAAAAATTATGGAGAGGCATCTTTTCAATACTATGGCCCCCGTCTATGGAACAGTCTGCTGGAGGACCTGAGGACCGCAGAGAACATAGAGGTTTTTAAGAAAAGGCTCAAGACCTATCTTTTTAAATTAGCTTTTAGTTAGTTTTTATCATGTTAATTTATCCTGTTTTTATTATTTTTATCATGTTTTATGATTTTATGTCGGATTATTTATAGCTTATTTAAATATTTTTTATTCTCATGTTTTATTGCTTGTTGCTTTTATCAAATGCTCCATTTTAATTTTAGATGTATATTTTATTATTTTTAAATCCAGTGCCTCCTCGGCTGGGTCCTCTCCCTCTGGGTCAGCTACAGTTCAGCTGTTGCAGCTCTAGATGGGGACCTGCCTCGTTACCTTGCTGTGGTGGGGCTGGGTCCTCGCCTGTGATGCTGCATTAGACTGGCTATGTGGTTGTCCTCGGAGGAAGAGGACCCAACTATAATGGGTCCACCAACCAACTTTCTCCTTGCTTAGCCTGTTTCCCAATGGGTTCCATCAGTTAAGGGGGTGGGAATTGTGAAAGGGGTTGGGTGGATTGCATGTGTGTGTTGGGGGTGGGGATGGGGGGGGGAGCCTACATTTTTATGGTTGTGCTTGTTTTTTTATCTGTTTTATTTTAATGTAAAGCACTTTGTGTTATGCTTCATAGGAAAAGTGCTAAAGAAATAAAGTTTGATTTGATTTGATTTGATAAAACAAAGGGGCTTTCAGGGAACCTGCTTCAGCAGCTATTACCATATCAACGACCCACTTCCTAAAGCACGGCGGGCTACCTTGAGAGACCTTCTTTGGCCTCAGGCTGCCCTATGTTATAAATGTGTTATAAAGAAAGGGTTTGCACGACTGCTTTCCCAGCCTTGCAAGGTTCACTTTATGAGAGGTCAACATATCAGCACAGACACTCACATTTCTAGGCATGTGTGCACAAGCTCACAGCATGGGTGGGCATGGCCACAAAGAAAAAAAGAAGCACCAAGCAAAATCTTTGATGCGCAGAGATTTTTACTGAGAAAACACGAATACACTTTGAAGTACATCGACACCCTACTGCGTTGCTGAGAGGTCAGCTACTGAAGATACATCCACTGCATTTCTCATATCTGCATGCATTCCTTCTTCTCAAAAATGCTTTAGTTTTTCAAATCTGTCAATAATAGAAACCTCTCATTCTAATTGTTCGTACGAGACTGTCGCTACCCAATGCTACCCACCACCTGCAATTGCAAAATGTTGAAGCGGTGAAAATCTCGTGAATCTTGCTCCAGGCTTTTTCTTTCACAACTCTATTTTGATATGTAAAAGACTTGGTGTCACATCATTGACAAACCAGGCACAAACTGCAATTATTGATTTCTTTTCAATGATCAATTTTCAAACACTTCCATGAATTAAAAGGGATGCCATCCAACGTCTCTACCAAATTCCAGTCCCTAATTGTTCAACTGGGTTTAACTTTCAATGCGTGTTCAATGGATGCGCGTTTTGTAACCCGAAAATAGTGAATGCGAGAGTTTTGAGGCATGCACATTTACATAGACTTTTTATCAATAGTGGTCGCTTCAACGTGCATTGCCGAGGGGGCGTGAACATAGCTTTAAACTAATAAACTTTAACCTTCTTGATAATTATAAAAAAAAATTAGTATTACTCCACAAAATTAGGAAAATAAATCTGTTCTTGAAGTCAAGGCTGTGAGAACAAAATGACAACATTTGGTTCCTCAAACTTGTTTTTGATAAATTATCCTGGCCGCACATCTTTCCTTATCCATCAAACAAAATCTGCTGTATGATTGGTCAAACATTTGACATGATTGTAGTCTGACATCATCTGACATGAAGTGTAAATTTCTCCCTTTTTTCAACTATGGTAGCAAATCTTTTTATTTTTCTGCTTCAAACTAGTGATTCTTGCTCACATCTCAGTGGTTGCCAAGTGCTGTTGCAGTACCAATGGCATTTTGTTGAAGGATTTTAATGAAGTTCAAGCTTCACATAAAGTGCAAAAAATGTCCCCTTTGTTCTTGTTATTGTCATGTTGCCTACAAGAACAAGTTACTAGTTTTTCTCAAAGTATGAAGCAGCTTTGAAACTCTTTGCAGTAGTTTAAGAAAACAGCAGGTCTTGGATGGAGTGTTAACACAGTTTGCTACTGTAAATTTCCTTAGAAAACTCAAATAGCCACCAAGTTCACCCATCTAACTTAGCCAAAACAAGTTCAAGCTATGACTATAATGTTCAAAATCTAAAACCTGACTGGTAGATCAGCTTTTCCTGTGACCTGACATCTATCCATGTCCTTATACCTTGAAGAACAACCTTGCTGCCGAAGGACTCAAAACACAAAAGGAGGAAGTATTGCATGATTTCATCAGGCGCCTTACTTAAGTTTGTTCGTCTTATCTTTACATTTGATCTATTTGGTGGAGGATGTTTGTTCAACTGGCTCTTTGTGAACAACTGTTGCTCATGCTTTCATCCTTGGCCTGTGAATCGTGTGGGAAAGCTATCTGACTTGACATAGCTCTAAGCCTCACTCGGTGAATCAAAGCAATTTTGCGCTTTGTTTTAAAAGGGGGAATTCACCAATTTAGTTTTTTGTAAACATTGCAAATAAAAGCTGATGGTGATACAAATTCTTATATTTTGCTGTAAAATTGTAGCAAATTTTGTTTTATTTCCTAGTTTAAGATCAAAGAAGCCTTCAATAGCTGTTTTTTTATCCAGTTCATTTCTTTTAAGGATTACATTTTCCAATCACAATGGCTAGAAATTTTGCAATTAAATTTGAGTGGGGTCACCTACCAAATTAAATCATTCATTACTTCAGTCCTTCTCCATAGATCCCAGCTGACCCCGCATGTTGTCCAGCAGGTATCCGACGTAAAACAAAGAAAACCTGAGTCAGAGAATCCGGCTTCTCACGGATCCGATCTTCATCTGACCACAAAGTCATCTGACTCCCAGCACATGTCCGTCTCACTGATACCTGATACACAGAATCCATCCCAAATCCCTCACAGCAAACACCAGTGAGGAGTCCATTCAAAACCCATCGGATGTCTTCAAACTCAGGAAACTTGTGCTTCTGAGTAGTTTTGTCCAGAAAGGTTGTTTGCCTTCGTACACTCACCAACATACTTGACTGCACGTAGAACTTGAGTTAATACATCTGGAATGCGTAGCGTTCAATCTTTGGTACTTCTGCCAGCATCTTTTTGTCTCATACACTTAATTGTCCATTATGCACAACCATAAAACCCTTTGGAGCTGGATAAAGTTCCATCAACTGCAAGGTAATGAAATCCACTATTTGTTCTCTGTCAAATGGCTGCAGTACAGGTGCGCCTCTCCTTCTGTCCGTTTGAGAGATAGCTATCAGTTAAAAGGGTAACTAAAGCCTCTTTCCTAATCACTCCCTCCCCCTTTTTCTCTGCATTAAATCCCACTGTGAATAATGTCTCCCTTAGCTCTGTTTACTTGAACCATATGGCAGGCTCACTGTAGTCAGCAAATTGCTCCTATGACTTCCCAGCATGGTTTTTCGGCCGCACTCTTATGACCACATCATATGATTATTTTCATGCAGATCAGAACCATGAGCTGAACTCATGACAGGAGCAGTTTTTCCTCTAAAAGAGGAAGACACCAGTAGTCTTTGAAAGCAAGGAAGAAAGAGAGGAGAAGAGAGCATTAATGCTTCTATTGATCACAATCTCACCATCAGCTTCTGCGACCTTCTTAGATGTAACACAACGCATCCAAAGGAATTAATTACCATTCCAAATGGTTATAAAAAGCTCTTGAGAATCAGCTAACATTCTAAGCACTAAAATCCATATCTCCCCCAACCACAATCTTACTTTAATCTTAATATAGTAGTACAAGGGATTAAAGAAAAAAAAAATCCAGTCATTGTAGACAAGCAATTTCAATTTATTTATTGCCACCTAAATTAACTAAAGCTAGGCCAATACATCTTATCCACAGGCTGCACAGCAGAAACTTGTCCACAGCGACTCAGACAAAAAAAAAAAAAAACAGCATAAAAATAGTAACCAGCTGTCCGTGGCGTCACACTAACTCCAAAAAGGGATTCCAAATAGCAATTAATTAATTAAAGCATCTCTTGTAAGCTTATCCTTTCCATTTAGTTGATGCTGTCACAGCCCAGGCACTATTTACTGTAGTAATTAGCCCAGTGTTACAAGCATGAAAATCAGCATGATGAGGGAGGAACTATCTGACTGCCCCCAGGGTGGGACAGGCAGTGAAACAGAAAGTCACAGCTTATTACGGTTAGGTCTTCAGCAGGTAATTATAGCCTTATAGCCATTGCTTTGAATTTATATACATGAGACTCTGATGCAAGTGTAAAGTGACATGAAACCTACAGCTGAATTCAAAGATGGGGTAAGCGTTTAATAAGCCAATGCGTCTGGTGTTAACATGTTATGTTGCATTTTTTTAACAATGAAGGACATATATAAAGAAAATTAAGCTTAAAATTGCATTTCTGAGTATTTCTTTATTCAAGTTTTCATTCATTCAATTTAATTTTATTTGTATAGCCCAATATCACAACACAATTGTCAAAACGGGCTTCACATCGGTATTTGAACAAAAACCTCAATCATAAAATATAGACAATAGATGTTCGCTAAACTAAACGAAACAGACTAAGCTAAACTGGGCATCCCTCCAAAGAAGGAGGGTCTTCTGATGCATCCAACTGTAGCCTACTGTAGACGACTAGATCCATATGCGTCTTCGTTTTCCTCAACCGATCTGGCTTAAAACTGTACAGCTGGATAGCTCCAATTTTACACCGCTACGGTTAGGTTGGAGGTTTGAGGAGCAGCAAGCTAGCGGGAGAGCACGTGAACAGGTGGGTGATGGGAAAGGGGAGCGGGATTGCTCTGCACCATCTGTCCCACCCACTACTTAGAGACGAATTGCTAATGAACTCCTGCTGCTCTGCAGAAACTATCTTCTAGAAAATGGCGAGTTTTCTTTTTTTAAATTCTTTCTAAAAACAGCATAATCCTAATTAAAAGACAACTGGGAGCACTTTTACAACAGATAAAAAGATGATCAAAGTGGGACTTTAAAAGGCAACGTTTTGGTGAAGTCAACTCATGAAGCATTATAGATGGGTTAAAAAAGGTCAAATCCTTGCTAGATTTTTTACTACTGGTTTGTCACAGGCTTTTGGCTTAAAGACTTGCTTTTTTAAACCAAGAATTTGTGAACACTAGCTAATATGCATGAGCTATGGGGCATGTTGAGGTATGAAGACAGGTGGATGTTTGAAAAAACTGTTAAAAGATCTGCTGCCGACAACCACGTCCTCGTTTTTTTGTGTCAACCAGTCTTTTGTTTTCACTGTGACTGTTCATTTACGGCATTCTGAGTCACCAAGAATTGCACAAAGCACTCAAGCAAAGACCAACACGCTCGCAAAGTCCTTCACCTGTTAATGTGTGAAACAAATGACTGCTGCAGTGGCGCCAGACTCAGCGCACCACCGTGTCCCATCTTATCAGCCAGCTCCATGAAAGGCTTTTTGTTCTACACAGAGTCTGCCACAATCAACCAGTTTTCTTAGGGGAATTTGGCTGGACCAAGATGACTGCACCTCTCTGGGCTGAACAGAAAAGCAAGTTCAGCCCAGCACACAAGAAAGATGAAGATCAAAGCGAGTTACAGGCTGAATGACAACAATAGGCCTACACCGCAGGATCAGCTTAATGTTCCAAACTTCCAGTCTTATCTAGGTCAGAGCTGAACCTCCAAACAGTTATCCCACCTCTTTTGCTTGCTACTTGATGTCTTTGTTGTGGTATTTGCTGATGTAATGTACTGTAATTTTGCAGCGTAAACTCATGATGGAGACCAGGTTCTGCACCATCCTCACAGAAAAAATTTAACATAATTGATTTTAATCTTTAAATTCAAGATTGAAATCAAGTTGGAGTCCCACTCCGATCATCTTTTGAGATATTTTAAAAGACTCAAACAATCCCAACCTTACATTGCAGGTGAAACAAAAATGGCGAGCAACATCAGAGCTATCCAGAATACAGATCTGAGACAGATGCCCCTTCAGACGAGGAAAATGAAAATGTATATGGATCTGTTTGTATGCAAGTGGATTCATCAGAATGGAGCAGTGCATGGAGCTTGTGACCTGCTGATTGTAGAAACCTATGTCACTAAGCTTTTTCCAACATAATTTTTTCATCTGCTCCTGATTCACAGCGATTTGAATAAAAAAAATACTCAGAAATGCAAATTTAAGCTAAATGTTCTTTATATGTGTCCTCCAATTTGAGAAAAACACCACAAGAACATGGTGAAAAACACAATTTTCATTGAAGTGGGTCTTTAAAAAGTTGAGACAGCCTTTTAATAAATGGATGAACTTGCTCGGCTAATTAAAATAAGTAGTGCTGTGTTGTAAAAAGAGATATAGGGTGTCAGAATAAAACTGTGACATGTAAATGATTAACAGGCTTGAAGAGCTTCACATCCAACAGTGTTCTTATCTGGTTACCAGACTGGTGGATCTCATGCACGCAGAAGTAGCTGACCTGCGTTCCAGGATGACACAATGCCTCAGAGAAGGGAATGACGAGCAGGAAGGGAGAAATTGAGACGGGTGACTAATGGATTGGCTCTCCTCTACTTTTCCTACCTGTTGGACAGCGGAGGGCAGTGGTTTTAAAGGCTTTGTGTAAACAGGATTTGATGGTGGGAAAACAGACACATCCGAATAACAAGCCTAATGTACTGTGATGATGTCTGAGCAGTTTTGACTCATTAAACTGCCTTCAGAGGAGATGGGCGAACAGCCAGGCTTCCTTACTCAGATTCCAAATTAAATTTAATAATCAGGGGTTTTATTCCTCTGTAATTCTACAATCAATAAACACTATTTGTGGTATTATTGGAGTGAAATTAAACAGGGATACAAACAGAGAACGCACGGCTCAGAATTTTACAAGAGTAGTTAAGTAGAGACGAAGATGAGAAGACAGCCTGTGTCTGCACCACAATTAAATCTAACCAAACAGACCAACAGTTAAAAACCTTTTTTATGGTAGATTCTTCAGTTTCTCCACTCGCATGTAATCCACATAAACAAGGCATTCATAGCAACATTTTAGAAATCTACAAGAGCGCCTGAATAATTCAGTGAGCAAAACTAAGTAGGTTTAGAAAAGCAGCAAGGCTTTTTCACAAATAACAGAAAAAAAAGGCCCCCAGTAGGCTGAGATGAATGAATCAACTCAAGCGTACTGCGAATGCGATCAGAGTCACTGTGAACAAATACATCATCATGCGGGGCACTATTCCACTCCTCCTGACTCTCAGCTAGTCTGTCTTCTTACCTATCAACCTGCTTGCCTGATTACCTGCCCACATACAGAGCACCTTTTGTCCCAATTAAAGTGGGCAAAGTAAATTATTTCCCTGTCACAAAATTTCATTTAGAAAACAAAATGAATTGACTTTCTTTTAGCTGTGGGACTCAAAGCCATATTGCCTGTCTTCTCCCTTTTTTTTTTTTTACTGGTCTCTCTGACAGGCGGTTTGACTCTGCATGTCTCATTAAATCTTAGTTAACTCTGTGAGGCTGGACTTTTCTCTGTGGCTTTAACCTACTCAATCCCTGCACGCCTGTCAGAATAACTAAATGACTTGCCAGTTATATACCTCAAAAGAATTTCCCTCTGTCCTCAGTGTATTTCATTCTAATTTTGTTATTTTTTATTTCCATGCAAAGAAATATCAGTTCTTCAAAGAGTTACTGGTAGCAAAAGACAATCAGTTTCTCTCCGATCATCTTTTGATCAAATTTATAAGCATTCCCAGTGGTCTTTTAATTATGATTATGGAGTTTTTAGCCAAAATCAAAAGATGAAAAAGATACCAGCTCAGAGGTACATGAATGTATTGGTCTGCAAGACGTTGCATCAAAATGGATCAGAAAGCTCGTGGCCCCGCCAATTGTAGCTTCTACGTCACTGATGCAAGCTTTATCCAACAGCATTTTTTTGTCTGCTCCTGATTTACTAGAATTTAAATAAAGAAATGCTCAGAAATGCATTTTTAACTTTCCTTTTTTTAAAACGTCCTTAATCATGAGAAAATATACCAAGAACTCATTAAAAACACCAAAAACACAATTTTAAGTAGCAAGTAGCACAAATCTAATTTAATTGACCTGTAGAGGCAAGTTCATAAAGTTTTGTAGTTTTCACATGCTTAATGCTTGTGTCTTAACCTTTTCCTTTATCTCTGTGTCTTTACATGAATCCTGCTTAGTTCATAAAAATGAGTTCATAAAGATAAAGCTTCGTGTCTTCCACAGAGTTTGTCCAGAACTACATTCCATGTATCTAAATGTATTTTTTTCCATAAAAATGCCTCCTCATTTGCATATAAGACTTTCTTCCTCTCTGAGTCAGCTCAGACTGCTGACATCCCGCACATTCATACATTTAATCAGCTACTGTGAGTGGTGTCCCTGCGCTGACTGGACTGTGGGCATGCATGAGTGTGTGTGCGCATGTGTGATGTGAGTGGGCCTTTGTGAGGCCTCCACTCAGCAGAGTGATGATAAGCACTCCCAGCCCAGTGCTCTGCATGAGCTGATGGACAGACAGGCCTGGAACACTGGGAGCCTTGTGGTTGGGCGTGTGTATATGTGTGTGTTTGTGTGTGCGTGCATTGTAGTAAAAAAAAAAAAAAAAAAAAAAGAGAAGAAGGAAGGCAGCGGCTGAGGACTGGGGTGCGTGTATGCATGTGTGCGTTCCGTTTTTCAACAGCCGCACCACCAGACCATGCCACATGGCTGCAATTTGTTCATTAGCTTTGTAATAAATGTACACACACACACAGAAGTAATATTGTTCAGAGTTCTGCCTGATTGGATTGTGAAATAGAGGACCCTCCGGGGAATCACTTGTAGTCTGCCAGCCACTGTGACCGGGAGAATTTCTTAACAAGGACTGGGGCAAAACCAAGTGAAGCATGGGCATTCTTTATTTTTTGCTTTCCACTTTGAATAGAAACTCAGCATTGTGTCGGTTGGTGCAAGATGGGAAATTTGACCACATATTCAGTTTGCTGTTAAATTTGGTGTTTATGTGCTTTTAAAGACCTACTCTTATGAAAATTTGGTTTTTTTGTGTTTTAATATGTTCTTGTAGCAGTTTCTTCATGATGGAGGCAATATATAAGGAAAATTCAGATTAAAACTGATAATTGAGTATTTCTTTATTCACATAAATGTAAATCAGGAGCAGACAACAAATGCTCTTTGAAAAAGCTTGTAGTTGTGACATACAAACTACAATCAGCAGGCCACAAGCTTCCTGCTCTGCTCCATTCTGATGGAGGTCCCGCCCACAACTCAGAGGCAAATTTCTATTAAACTGCCGCTCTGCAGAAACTATGTTCTAGAAAACGACACAGGTTTTGTGATTTGGGGTAAAAACAGCATATTCATAATTAAAAGACCATTGGGAACACTTTTACAATAGATCAAAAAATGATCGGAGTGGGACTTTAAACCACGAGGTCAAATGGAAATAATCAATATTCACCTTGGGCCAGTTACAAAAATGATCATCATTAGTGCCAGAGGAGCTAAAGATGCGTACTTCAATAATTGCTCGTTGTCTCCAGGATTTCAGTAGGCCTGTGTTTGAGCTAAGCTTTGCCCGACCATCCCTAAGGGCAGCTCATAGACGTCTCCATCATGATGCAGTAAGCAATATTAGATTATCTGATACCTTATCCCCCAGAAAGATAATAGAAACTTGGCTGTGGCGAAAATCTAGAAACTGGGTCATAAATCTGTCTGGCCTGTTTTGGCTTTGAGATTGAAACCAGCAGCAAGGCTTAGGAGAAGAAGCTGCTTCTTCCACATTCAGTGAAGCTCGTAGCCTCTGGGAGCAGATGACTGCAGCTACTTCATGAGCATACAGATCACCTTACACACACAGGCTTTCCTCCTCTTTGATGATTGACACACACCCCACACACATGCATTCCTGCTTCCACACAACTACCCAAGAGCATTACAGATTTTGGACACACACACACACACACATGCACCATTACCCCCATCCTCCACCTGGATTAATTCACCTGCTGCACCTGAGAATGCGACCCCCATGATGTCACTCGCAATCCCATCACTTCAAAGGCACAAAAGCACTTCATGTCCATCAGTGGAGAGCACAAACGCACACTCTCACTTTTCCCTTTGTCCCACTGTCTCATAACGGCAATTCCCCTGCAGAAAGTCCACGCACGGAGAGGGGAGAATTACACTGTGTGCTCCACAATCAGGTAATTCTTTGGTTTCTGCCCACTGGCGCCCATTGCACACATCACAGTAAAAATGACAAGCTTTCTTATTCCTCTTTAATCTTACTGGCATGAAAGAAAGTCCCCTCATGCTCGAATTTGAGTGCACTTCAATATGTCTTGGATGTGTTTTTGAGTGAGTCTATTTGTGTACTCTCAATTGAGTGAAAGGTGGCTGTGTCTACTGCGGAGGCCATGATTACAGCACTGCAAAAGCTCCCGCTGGAAATACTTACAGGCTGGGTATGATGTGAAGAGACAAGGCGATAATACAACCACCACATTAGTGCAGGGTTGGCAGTTGAAAGACCCAAATGAGATTATGAGGTCATACGGGAGGTACCAAGTCTGCAAGAAGCATTGCTCTGACAATAAGGCTGAATTTTCAATTATTTTAACTGCACAAAAAATCTGAATGTGAAGAAAACAAGACAAGAGATGCAGAGATTTTTTTTTTAGATCTTGCCTCTGGAATTTCCATTTAAGTAATCTATCAATAGCATTACAATAATGCCTAATTCACCATGGATTACTATCAAACTCTCCAACTGAGCATGAAACAAGAGGCCCAAGCCCATCTTCCATTTCTGCTCAGTGAACACATTTCAATTTTAAAGTAAGGCGAAATAACAGCAATTCAAGGTACTGTGAAAACCCGAGATGCACCAAACCCGTGTCTCAAAACGGGACCCAATGTAAAAATATTCTTCTCCTCTCTTTAGGAAGCAAAGAGCAGGAAAATGGAAATAGTTCACACACTTGTGTGTGAAGGAAAATTGATAAGATGCACTCTCAGTAGGAGATACAAGATTCAATGCTGAGATAAAAATGGAATCCATTTTGGTTCTTGAATCACTCAAATCCTCAGTGTGAGAACCTGCACAGTGTGTTAGGCTGCCTTTTCTCTGTCATTCACTTCCCCTCTTTCCTCTACTTAACTGCACCCAACACTTCTTCATAGCATTTCCCTCCTTGTCTCTGCAGTTACGGTTCCTACACAGCTTCCCCTCATTTCTCTTCCTTTCCACCTATGCCTCCCTTCACTATTCCTCACTGTAACCAGCGAGGCACCCCAACACAGTCTCAGGTCCTGAAACTATGGCAACAGAATGAGAGAGCAAGCTCTCTCTATGATTAATAGATGAGAGATGCAGTGCCAATCGCTGGGGCCTGGGAGGAGGGACAGATGCACTCAAACAACGGCACACAAACACGAACACATAGTCGCAGAAAAAACACACAGTGACTTCACACACACACACACATACACTCTTTCCTCCCCCACCATTAGCCATCCTCCATGCTTTGTGGTACCGTACACACAAAAAAAGGGAAGAGGTCTGACATTATCAGCAATGTCATTGCTTAAGGGCCAAATGTCACGGCGGAAGTTTGACGCTAAACATCAGCAGCGCGTTCATCCTCGCGCCAACAAATAAAAAGTAACCACAGAAGCTGATCTGGCCCTCGTGAGTCCACGCACAAAGCGCCTGTTCCTGTGACTCACAGCTCCAGTCTGCACCTGTAAAAGCAAAGCAACAGCAGGACGGAGAACTGGGACGTCATATTTCAACACTGGGCGCTGTGATTTACATCATCTGATGTGGTGTACAAAAATTGGGTCTTTCAAAGGCCAGTCATTCATCCATTTCTCAGGCACTTTCACAAAGCCCTGCTGCTTTTGGATTATCCCCTCAAATGCATTTGCTTTCCATTTGAGTAATGACAGGCCACCTAAGTGAGCTGTGACAAAGGTATTACTAGATGCTAATGTTGCATTAAATGGAAAAAAAATAAAGGACTTCAACTGCAGTATATAATCTGGTTATATGTATGGTTTGCTTGGCGTGCAGAAAAAGTGCTTTTCCATCGTCCCTTCCTGCAGTAGTGATGTGCTGGCCACCACTTTTTAATTTACTTAATTTCTAACAACAAAGGCCTGCCAAGAATCAACAGCCAACAACAAGCACTTGCTTGGTTCCTAATGCTGTTGGTTTTTCTGGCAAATAGATAAAAAAAAAACTTAATCAATTATGCTAATCTATTAAGAATGAAGAGAGCTGAAGACATGAAAGACTGATTCAATAAACAGTAATTTCATGGGCTCATAAGGGTTAAGGCTAAGTAGGAAAGAATAGAAACACTTGGAAACACGGGAAAAACTGCTCTGGAGTTCCATGCCTGTGTTTGTGTGTTTGTGTGCGTGGAAGGAACAGGAACAACAAGCCAAAGCAAGTGATTAAAGGCTGATTACGTTCTCAATGAGCCATGCTGTGGATACAGCAGGCTAAACTCTTCTGCCTTATAATACATTGGCTGCCACTGTCTATAAACTGTGAGCAAAAATGTTCAACGTAAAGTCACATTCCAACTATATTTTTTCTATTGTAAAATCGTTCGCAGTGGTCTTTTTAATTGTGATTATGTGTCATTTTTGAAGACATATTTTCTGCAGTGCAGCAGGTGCTCATTTGAAATTAGCGTCTGAGTTGTGGGTGGGACTGTTGGCTCTATCTGTTGGCAATATCAAAGCAATGCAGCCTCAGAGTTTAGAGCCAGATGTTTGCTCAGACGAGGAAAACAAAGACGTCCATGGATCTATTTGGCTACAAGTGAATGCATCAGAATTGGAGCAGAGGAGGCCAACTTTAGCCCGCCCATGACAGTCGCTGCATCACAAATTCAAGCTTTTTCAAACTGCAGGTTTTCATCTGCTCCTGGTCCAACACAATCTGAATAAAGAAATACTCGGAAACGCAGTTTTAATCTTACATGTGTAAGAGAAAAATGCTACAAGAACATGTTAAAAACACAAAAAACATGATTTTCATTGGAGTGGCTCTTTAAGGATGGAGGATGGAGCAGAAGAAAACTCAATATCTACCCCTCACTGGTCTTCTCTCATCTTCCTTGTATTAGTATAAATGAAAAGCATTCATCAAAGTATTAGCTCAGCATTAGAGGCCAATAGAACTCATAGTTGCATTAAATGAATGAGATGGAGCAGCAGAAGGTTAAATGGAAAAATGTCTGTGCAGAGGGGGAGTTGCGTCATGGGTGAAAGTAGGTTAGAATACCTTCCTGTTTCTTTTTTCATTTGCTGAATCAAAACACTGAAAGAATGAACTGCCAAATGAAACAAAACTAAACTAAGCTAATGAGCTAACGCCTCTACGGGAAAGTTTCCTGACAGGCTAACCTGTATTTCCACAAGACAAACGTGTGCTAAATCCTGTGTAAACAGTCATGACTATCATATTTTGTCTGAAGAAGATGTTTGTCATTTTGCATTAAGGCAGCATAACTGAAGCAGCAGCAATTCAGAGAGATACAGAAACTGGAAAGCGGGTTAAACATCAATAAATCACAGACAGATGAGTGAGAAGCGTTTGATGTTTTTTGTACTAAAATTGTCTCAAAAACAACCCACACACCCGGGACATGCATCAATTAAACATGGCTTTTATAAATTATGCATAAATACACAGCGCTAAATGCTGGGTATTGACACTGACTGAATGAGGAGCAGTGGTTAACAGCATTCAGATGGTCTCATTGTTTAAAACAGAGGGACAATTCATTTGAACAGCAGCAACGCCATTTATCAATTATTCAGGCTGCATCTGCATGTGTCGTTAAATGGCAAAGGTAAATATGAAATCCCTTGGCTTCTTTTTTATGTCTGTCCCTGCATACACACACACTGTGACAAATTCTCATCAGTCACACACACTGTCGTTCCCATTGCTGCTGTTAGGGGATCGGCAGATCAAATGCTCAACGGAGCATTGCTCCAAATACAAGCATCAAGTCAGGTCGCAGTTCTGTGTTCTGCTTCTCCAGGAGAACAAGAGGCAGGCTGTTGTCACAAAGGTAATTGTGCTGTATCAGCCCATAGAATGTCAGTCTGTGATGTGTGTTGATTGTTTGAATTATCTGAAATAAAACTTTGGGGTTCCGATCCATTAGAAGATCTCAAACACTGCCCCGCACATGCCTTAAGGCGGGTATTGTAGAGAACTGTTTAAAAAAAAAGAACAACCATATCCTCAAGATTCATCCCAGCATAGCCTGCAAAGATGCATGAGGTCACAGGTGTACAAGCGTGTGCACAGGAGGACCACATACTTAATGAGAAGAAAAACAGAAGTGTAGTTGCTTTTTCTTTCAAAGTTGGAGAGAACAAATACATTTCTTTGTCTTTTTCTGACTTTTTAAATATATTTTAAAAAGACAAGAACCTGTCATTTGCTAAACAGTTTCTGTCTCTTTTACAAATGTCATCATCTGTACCTTACATTTAGAGTGTCCTGATCCTTTTTTTTTATTGTTTTTTTTTTTTTTTTATTGAGTTATTGTGAGAGGAGAGATAAGGGAGCCATGGAGTGGGTGTTGGCAGTGGGGCTGCTGAAAATGGTTTGTGAGGCCTCTGTTTTTCTTCATGCTTGTAAAGAAAAAACTCATTTGCAGAAGCCAATTTTTTTTTTTTAACTGGTCCTAATTGCAAACATTTAATTGATCTTTTTTTAAGCTATGTGAGCAAATTTTGACCCCTTCCTACACCACAACCACCACCACCTCCTGGTGGCTTCAAACCCCAGAACACACCCTAGAACGAGTGCGTGAGCAGAGAGGGTAAAGCTATGACTCGTTTAAAAAATATCGAAATAATTTGAGCCATTGGCTTGATAAAAATGTTGAAATAATTTTTAAAAACTGCTTTAAGTAGCAGTATCATAAAAAAATATTTTTTCTAGCTAAATTTCCATCCAAGTCTTAAGGAAATACTCATAACATCCACTTTGATGCGCACTTTCAAATTAAATAATTAATTAATGAGTCATTACGCATTGATAATTGGTTAAATATGAGGTTTTGTGAACACAGAACGCCTCATGCATCACTTGTTATTTAAAGTCCATTCAGTGCATGTCGGAAAAGTCCATTTAACTGTCCAATTTCCAAAAATGTGCTGTGTGATTCTTAAATGATCATCACATTTTGTCGATGTGATCCAGAACGGCTTCTGGGAGACCAGCGCGTCTTTATTCCATGCGAGTAAACAAGAAAAAAAAGGATTACGCACGACAGAGAATTCTGTCTGTCTCTGTTTCCCTTTCTGAAAACCACCGTATTCTTGATGGAACGTGTCAACTATACGTTTGCAAGTTTCACAAAGTCTTCCAAATGCATCAAAAGGGGGGTTAAGTTAATAAAGTAGGCACTGTAAAGCTTGTTTGCACTTGTCGCCTGCGCCTGGCTGCATCTACGCCGCTGGTGGTGGAGACAGACTGGTACAGAGAATACACGCGCGCAAAGTTTAAGATAAACAAAGAGATCTTACCTTCAGCTCATGAATGGATATGCCTCGAAGTGGATCTTGAGGTTCTAGTAATCCATTAGATCTTGTTCTGAAATCAGTTGAGAAAGTGCTCGTTCTGGAATAACAATGCGAGCGCTACTTTTCTCTTGCGCTTTTTTTTTCTCGTTACATGCCGCGCTCAAATCACACCTATTCAAATCGGAATATCCATCGGAAATCCACACTGGGGAGGGACAGAGAAAAGGCGATGCTTCAGTTCTTAGATTCCTCTCGGGTAAACTAAACACTCGGAAACAAACGGGAAGCTACGGAGCTGCGCGCAGTCACTTCTTCCACAAAAGCCGACGGTCATCCTATTTGGAGATGAAGCTTCTTACCAGACTGGAGCGGAGCGCAGCGAGACCAGCTGTCACCCACTCGACGCACTCGACGCACACACACACACACACACGCTCACATATGCAGGGAGGAGCTATGTGGAACAGGAGCTATTGTGTCAATGGATCCAGTTAACTGACTTACTATTTTTACGCAGCGGCATTTCAGAAGAATGTACGTCGGGAAGGGGGGAAGCTCTAATAACATGTGATGTTAATAGAGTCGTTATGTAACAAAAATGACATTTGGGATGTAAACGCAATGCTTTGTTGGTTTTTGAAGTGTTACAGTGACTATAGGGTCGCTGAAGAGGCGGGTCCAACGCGGATGTAACCTGGATGCTCAAAGGGTCTCTTGTGCGCCCTCTCCTCCCTGGTGGTCCCTCCTGATCCCGTGGTGACGCGCAAGGCAGAAACGTTTAGCAGTTTGTAGGACTTTACAAATGAGCCTTTACTTTATTTGGCCTTCCTTCTGCCATCAACATCTAAAGTTTGAAAAAAAAAGTTCAAAAAGTTATTGCTGAAATTCATGGCACATCTGATCTGATGTCAGTGATGCACGCCCCATGTACTCTGTGTCTCTTTCACAGGCAACCAAGCCAAAAAAACAACAGCAAAATTCCCAGACTTAACACAGTCGAGCAGCTGCACAGGATTCCAGATATGTAACTGCACAATAGGTTGTTTATCTGCCCGCACACACCTACACAGACCTTCAGATCACATGTTAGGGCTCACTATATCATAATCAGTCATAATCAGATGTATGAAAGTGCTTACAGGTGTTGACTTGAATGTAATTGTGCTCCTGAGAAGAGGGCTATGTTGCTGTCTTGTTGCTATAACTGCATTGTGGTAAATTGCTATTTCTGCAGACACCAAAAGAGTCACACAGTACTGTGGTTGTTGTCCCACCTTTCAGCACTGCACTCAACAAAACAAAGCTCATAGACCATCATGAAAAGAAGAAAGCATCACACAACTGACATTTTTTGTGTGTTTTTTTTTTGAAGTATTGCAAACAAACAATCCCTCTACAAAGTGTACAAGGACAAAACACCTATAACTTTAAAAGAAAAAATTAGTACAAAAAAAAGAAAAAAAATTACAAAGTGAACACTGGTTTTACAGTTTTACTTACTTTTTGTCTTACTCCTCCGATCATCTTTTGAGCTTTCTTAAAAGCATTATCAGTGGTCTTTTAATTATGATTATGTCGCTTTTGGAAAAAAAAAAAAATAGCAAGGAAACCTGTCAAAGTTTCTGTAGAACAGCAGTAGTTTGTTTGGATTTTGCCTCTGAGTTGTGGGTGAGACTGTTGGTCTGGAGTTAACCTGTGCTGCGAGCTCTCTGTTTACATGCTCTCCTGCTAGCTTACAGCCCCTCACACCCCCAACCTAACATTAATGGTGCAACAAAATAACTGTACCATTTTGAGCCAAATGCAAGCTCATATGAGAAAAATAAAGATGTCTATAAGTGGATGAATTAGGAAGAAGGGAGTTCGTGGCCCGCCCAGTGTATTTTCTACATCACAAGTAAAACATCTTCAAATGGCATCTGCTTCTCATTAACAACAATTTAAATAAAGAAAGACTCAGAAATGCAATTTTAATCTTCCATCCATCCATTTTCTTAACCCACTTTTTCCCTCACAGGTTCAGTGGGTTGCTGGAGCCTGTCCCAACCACTATTGGGGCAAGCCAGGATACACCCTGGACAAGTCACCAGTCTGTCACAGGGCCACACAATCACACTCCCACTCACCTGTGCACACCTTGGGATAATTTAGTGTAAACCTATGAAGCAGGTTTTTGGCCTGTGGGAGGAAGTCGAAGTGCCAGCAGAAAACCCATGTATGCACAGAGAGAACATGTGGGATTTGAACCAGGGCCTGCTCGCTGTAAGGCGAGAGCACAATTTTAATTTTAATTTTCTTCATAAATGTCCTCTATCGGCATTTTTCCATCAGAAAAATGCCACAAGGATATTTGTTAAAACCCAATTTTTTTGGAGTACTTTTTAGTACAAAAAGGAGTCTGGGACATTCATCTTACAGAGAAATTATGGAAAATGTAACAATACAACGATGATAATAATACAACAGAACAGCGATGTTACATCAGACTATTCAAGCTGCATTTTTTCTGCTTCAAACATATAATTGAAACAATCTATTGACAAGCACACCAAAAATAAAAAAAATCTGTGTCTCTTGTGTCATTTCAGGCATCTGATGTCTGATACTGTTCATAAAAACAACTAATTCTTTGTGAAGGTCTGCCATTTTACTGCCAGAACATTTTCTGGTCATTTCATGGTTCAGGCTCTTTTGTCTTTCTTTCGAAGTTTGAATTTTTTTAAATCTTGTGAGTGAACAGTATGTTTAATGATAGTCTTGAAACTTTAAACATTCTGAAATTGTATCAAAAAGCTAAATATTTATACATTTTTGTGAATAGAGAATAAGATTTGCTGATAAGTCATTGTTTTTGAGCTTCCAAAGCAAACCACAAGCATGAATTATTGTACCTTTATTCAATTTTATAATTATAGATTATTTTTAATCACTTTTTAAATTAAGATATTTTCTCTCTTAAATTGAAGGCAAGTTACTGAATGTTAACGTAATATGTGTGATTATATCCTTGTAATTTTGATATACTTACTACAGCAGTCTTTAAGTGCTTCCTTAACATGCATATCATTTATTTCACAATTCAAAATATGGTTTTTAATTTTTTTAATTTGACCTATCAGATTTTCTCTGTTCATCGCTCTCACAAACATTCGTGCAGTAAAAGTGCTTTGCATTGTGGGTGGCATGCAGTGTCGTAGATGCGGCTCAGTGGTGTGCAAAATGCACACCAGCTAGTTTGAACTCTGGAAATATGCTCATGTCGTAGCTTATCTCACTTATCTTGCTAAAGTTGTCCCAGGCGCATTAAGACTCAGTAGAAGAGGTTGAAATTAAGCAACCATCACAACCCAGGCAGACAGGGACGCACAGCAGGCACAACACAGCAATTCTTCAGGGACTCAGTCAAGTTCACATCCAGGCTTTTCTCCTGACTAAACGACTGCAGCTCACATCCCCGCCTGTCTTCTCTCTATAACCTCCAGAACTTGATATAAAACTTTTCTTTCCCAACATTACGAAAATCCTTAGCTCACCTCACCAGTTTCTGTAATGTCTTACAAGTTATTCTCAGCCATGTTCTGGCCTGAAAAGATCCTGAACATATTGCAATTACCTTTCTCAGGTATATGGCGTCATTTTTTTTGTGACATGCAATTTCCCATGCTTTTGACATTTCACATTTCGCCTTCTGCCTCTCTCCGGCAGATGAAAGCAATAAAAGAAGTCATACCAATGCTTGAGCGTTAAGAAAAGCAACTCTAGGAAAAGTTTTTCTGCCATAACTATGTTTAGAACTGAAATACAGCTTCTGCAACAAAAAAGACTACTCAGAAATACAAAACAGAAAAGAACATGCTTACCTTTGCATCGTATTTGGACAAAATGAGAATTTCTTTGTGTTTCTTGACTGAAACCTTTGCAATTTTAGTCATTGTTGCCATCTCCATTTAGGTCACAGGTCAGACAATAGGCTTGGAGAGATTATTTAGATGCACCAAAAGAAAAGGAAAAAACATCAAGCTGTGTCAGTGTGGGGATGTTGCAGTGCCCTGGGCAAAAATAATCATTACTTGATGACAGCGCTAACACAAAAAGAGTGCATTAATGCCTCGGAGAGATGTGCTGCTTTTAAGATGACATTTCCTTGTAGACATTAACAAATTTTCCAACCATACAAGGCTAGACCACTCTCTGTACACAATATATCCAAGCGACTGAAAGGGAGGGTGCAGGTTATGGATTGGTCTTCCCGCGTTCCTATCTGACATGTTCTAAACAAAGAATCTGTGGAAAAAAGGTTTGATTCCTAAGTGTGATGTAAGCATGAAAATGCAGAAAAGGATCTACCATACCCTGTTTTTAATTCATGATTGCTTTGTTAGTCTCTTATTTTGACAGACATTGATTTTTTTTGCACATATTGAATGCTGTAGCATGCCTGCTACTCCTTTTTGGACTGTGTTCCACCACTTTCTGTGTCTGAAGCGGTCCACAGATGCATCATATATGTTCAGCTGTTGTTGCTTGACAACATATAAACCTTTTGTTTTCCCAACCTTTCTTTTTCTAAATCTTGTTGCTTAACAACAACAAAATGCTGCCGGATAAGCAACTGGTTATCGCAGGAGCAGCCAAGGAAACTGGGGTCCTTCAGAGTTTGCAGGCCTCTTGAAGAGTTTTTTATGGTACTGTTGTTGCATCTTCCCTCTTCTACAGAGTGAGCTGCTGGGGGATGTGTGCACTGACAGGAACAGGAAGAGGATCGACAAGCTGGTGCAGAGATCCGGCTTTGTTCTGGGGTGTTCCCTAGAGTCTGTGACTGTGGTGGGTGAGAGGAGGATCTTACGGAATCTGGAATCCATGATGGACAATCCTCTTCATCATCATCCTCTGCATTAGACTATGGATGCACTGAGGTGCTCCTTTAGTCAGAGACTTTAATACCTCGCTGCAGGAAGGAGCGCTATCACATATCTTTCTTCCTGTCAGCTACTACAATTATTGTTGTTATTCATTTTTTAAGTGTATTTTTAGTGTTATTTACAAGGTAATTTCAACAACAAGGGAATTTCCCCTTTGTGGGGTCAGTCCTATTCTATTCTATTCTATTAACTTTAGAATTACCTGTAACACTTCATTCTGTCATGGGAAATGCAAAGGAAATCTACTGCCACAATACTTTAGTTTGTAGTACAAACACTAAACTTTTTTATTCATCCACAAGTACAAGGAAGTGACCGAGCACTGTACATACAGTAATTATCAATACCGACAGAGAGATGGTCGGACGGATGGATAATGTTACCTGCATGTTTTCTGCTTGAGCACACCTGATTCAGCTCATCATCAAGCTCTTCAGAAGCTCGACAATGATGACAACCATGTACATTTAAGCAGGGTAGGTTGAAAACGGGCTGGATAGTGTGCCCTGAGAACCAGGGTTAGGAAACATTGCTGTAGAAGCTTTTCCAGGTGTTGAACTCTAACCTGCCGGAGTCTTAGAGGTTGTTGTTTCTTTGCAGCAGCATGGTGTCCGTCTGATGCTTGCAGAGCAGCCTCTTATTTCTGGACCACAAGAGCCGGAGCGTTTGTTGTTGTGACTGCCTTTTCCGATTTTCCCATGGCTGCTGCTCACTCTCTGTTTTCTGTTCCTCTTACTTTAACTAAAATTGAAACTTTTCAAACATTTTTCACAACAGGTAGAAGGTACAGAATGCAGTTATAAAAAGTGGCTTAATTCAGCTGCACACATGGTTCGTGCAGCTTTTGAAGGATAGACTGCTCAGCTGCTGCTGACATAAAGTTGAAACACAGATGTTAGTCATGCTGGAAACAGACAGGAAAGTTGAGATTATAAGGATCTAGCCTTACTCCAACACACAGTTGCTGTTGAAAGGGATACTGTTGTGGTGGATAAATTCAGTTTATTGTCCTGTAGTTCTCTGTCTTTACAACTTTTAAAAGTAAAGTCGTAAAGTGTACAAAGACATTTTGCATGAATGCGTTTTGGTCTTACAAAACTTCTTGCTGACTTTTCATTGAAAAAAAATTCAATTATTAATCCTATTTTACATAGAGACTTTTTAATAGGATAAAACTGATATTTATTTCAAACTTATCTAACTTTCTTTTAATAAGAAGGGAAGTGTAATACTGTTTATGTTTAAATTATTTCTTACATTTCAATTATTTCTAAGATGGAAAACATCTATTTTTCACTACATATTATATTTTTTTGTAATTTGCTTTGTTATAGTGATTATTAAACTATTATTATAGTTGGCTGTGAACAGAATGATTCAATTGAGGATAAAAGAAAAAAAAAAAAAATTATCTCCCAAGATTTCAGCTTCAAAATTTTCTGTTTTCATATTTGCTCCTTGTTTCAAACAAAAGATAATGTTGTGGGTTTTTTTGTTTTCTTTGTTCTTTGCAAAGGTTTAAAACCCTTTTTCTTGCTGTGTTACTCAGTCATTTTGATGACAGACTTAACAATGTTTTAATTTTTCCATCTCAAATATTTATCTAGAATCTCTCTTTTTTATTTAAAACACCAATGTGCAAAAATGTATATATATATATATATATATATATATTCTGTTGTCAGTAAGCTGTATTTGTCACTAATTTAAGTTTTTACCACTGCATTTCTTGTATTTTGCACTTGTTATCTCCTGTAAGGTCAAATACAATAAAATACAAAGCAGTCAGTATTAAGCAAGTATTAAGCAAGAATAACTTCTTATTAAATAGATGATTAATTCCTGCAACTTTGACTCAAACAAAAAGCTAGTATTTTTATTTTTAAATTAACAGTATTTGCCCAAATTGTTTCATTGAAACTTTTCATTTAAGTTTCAATTTTTGTAATTTAATCTCATTCACTATAAAGTGTTTATGGGTTAGCGCTTGGAAATGTAAGACACTCACCTTAAATTTGTGCCCTTCCCTTTTTTAAAGGCTGCCTGTGGGTCTGATCAAGAAGTGAGGGCTTTATGTGGTGGTCAGTAGTTTTCCTTAGTCTTTATAAGTTGCATTTTTGCAATCTACTTTTTGAAAAGTTTCCCATCCCTATTAAAATTTAGATCCGGTTTTACACTTGGATCTTGGTGCCTGATTGTTTGAACCTCCACATGCGTGTCATGGGTTTGAACCTTGGTTCTGTCAAAGTCTAGCTCCTTTAAGAAGAACATCCAGCAAAAAAGTTAAAACTAATGAGAAGACTCAGAAAAAAAGTGTTGCAAAAATGTCTTCTCGTTGCTTTGCTGCATAGCATCTACTTAAAGAAACAGTGAATGAAAGAAGTGGTAAATTCTGCAGCCTCAGAGATCATTAAAACCTTAGTTTGTACATCTTTGTACTTATACAGTATGCTGTAGTTAACAGTTAGGCAAACATTTGTCCAAAGTCATTCAACAGTTTAAAAAATCCTTTAACCTATACAAAAGAAAAAAACATTCTGCATGACTGAAGTAAAGAACTTAAAGAAAAACTGGAAAGAAGAGAGAAGATGCTAATTTAAAGTACTTAATGCAAGAATTGAGCACTTGTGAAATACTTAGTTCTGAATCAGCTTTAACACCACATCATTATTTTCTCCTTACTGTATTTGTTACATATTTGTTTGCGCTATTTGCGCATACACTCTATACACACACATAAACACCTGCTGAAGTGGTAAAAAGACTGTTGTATGGGTCACAGTACAGGTGAATACTCTCACAGAGCCACTTATTAAGTAGAAATGGTACTGGCAATTCAAAAACCTATAATTATCTTGCCCCTGAGCTGCATAATAACGATTATCGGACCCCCAAAAGGTAGCTCACACTAGGAAATGTCACTTTCACCCACACTGTTAGTGGTAAATATATGCTTTTATTTTTACATTATTACACACGTGCAAACATTGTCTCTAATAAGATATCAGCAAGCATAAAAACCCATAAGAATCACAGAAGTACATTCATTTTCAACACCATCTATGTGCCAGGTGACACTCTCACACAGTTTAATTGGTCTCCAGGAAATATCAAGGCGACTTTGTCATGTGTGTCTTTACTTAGGAAGCTGAAAGTTTTGAAAACTAATTTTTATTCCAAAATGACTCATTGCTACCAAACATTAGTAGCAACTTTGAAGTCCCACTCCGATCATTTTTTGATTCATTATAAAAGCGATCCCAGCAGTCTTTTAATCATGATTATGCTGTTTTTAGTAAAAAAAAAAAAAAAAAAAAGACAAAGAAGTAATTAAACTTTTATTTACAAGTATATACTTTCTGCAGAGCAGCAGCAGTTTATGAGAATTTCGCCTCTGAGTTGTGGGAGGTACTGTTGGCATGGAGGTCTTTAAAATGTTGTGGAGTGTGTGTGTTTGAAAGAACAATGTTACCAAATGTGATCCATGGCATGAGCTTGATGCTAATAAACTTTTGCATGCTTGCCACTACAACTACTAACATTTCCTGCTTTGAAACATCAGCAGTGCCGTCTCGTGCAAACGTATCTACTCCTATCTGTAAATGAGCAGTAAAATTAAAATGTGATGACATAACACTGTAAATGAAATGTTTTCCAGCTCTGCCCAAATGGACAGAGTGTTTCTTGATTAATAAATATATTGCCAGTAGTTGCCAAAAACGTTATTAGAAATTGGCTCTAAGTGTAAGTCAAAAGGCTTTTGTGTCAGCATATATCTGCCAAATGCAGGTGTTGGTGACCCATAATGACATGGCTAAGTAAGATGCTTTAATAAAATGATGCCATGTACACATACAGATGCCATCCAGCTGGGCTCCGCCCCATCCCTCTTCAGTTTCCTCTGTGCATTGAGGGTTGCATGGAAGCCATGAATAAGTCAGCATTTCTGCATGATAGCTCTGTAACTAGGAGTGACAGTTAGAGAGCATAGTCCTTAGAATCTCAGATGGGATTCCGTGTACTCGTGTGTGCGTTTGTGGACGAGTACAAGGCTGAGTGCTGGTGCATGTGGGCTTGTGCCCCCAATGGACGTCATGCTGCTGATGAGGCCTGAAAGTGAGGCTGTTGACGTCAGCTGCAAATTGAGCTGTGAGGTGAGGAGCCATTGAGGGTACACATATACAGAAAGGGTTCTCACATGAACTGCTGTCGGCATCGGTAATTTTACATGTAAATGCCAAGCTGCTAATTGAATGTTCTGTTTTACATACTAAAGCCAATGTGACTCCCAGGAAAGTTAGAATATCTTTTTACAAGAATATCATGAAAAATAAAGGAATTTTTAACCACAGCAATGTTATAGTCACAACAGAAAACAACAAAACAGACATTTAAATAAAGATATGTTACAATTTCAACTAAAAAATGAAGTGTTTTACCTTCTACGTGTTTTTTAATTGTTTGGACAGGTGTATTGTTGTTAAAGCAAAGCCTTATCTTTGTTTTTTAAAGGCTGAAGATATCTAGGTTTGAGTCTTGATGTTGGCATTTGTCCCCCTTCGTATTTGTTATGGGTTTCCATTTTTTTCAAAGCCTTCCTTTGACATATTTGTGAGTTTTTTGATGCCCACAAAATATTTTCTAGAGGGTATTTAAAACAGTGGAGATATTAGGAATGCAAGTAAAGATTTATCTGAGTTACAAAAATATGCATGAAAAAAAGTCCATCTTCTTTGGCGGGTAGAATTTGGGTCGATGATGTCTTGCGTGCTTGGAATGACCATTGATGTATAAACCCCAGAGTCTAGACGCTGATAGTTAGAGGCCAGACCATTCCAGGTGGAGAACGGGGTAAAGGAGGGCCGGCAAAGTAGAGTCCAGAGAGAGACAACCATTTATGAATTTAAAGGCAAGATTGTCATAGACTGCCAAGAAGGCGGGATATGTAGCTATAGTTCAAAGTGAAGGCCTAACCGACAAGGGTCTGTTGAGTTACATAACCCAGTGTAGCTGAGTGTGCAACAGAGCTTCACAAACATCTTTTTTGGCTCTTATCATTAAAACATTTTCCATTTTAAACTAATACTGACCTTCAAGACACAACAGGGCTTCTGGGCCATGGCCAAACGTTGCTCTTTTTTTTGCAGTTTGAAGCTTTAGTTGGCATCTGCTAATGGCACAATTGATTGGTTTTACTGACACAAGATTCTGAATATATTCCTGGTCCCAAATAGTAATGATATTCAGACACAATTGTGCAGATAATGAATGAAGTATCATCTGGACATGTAAAGACCACATGAATCCAAAAGTGTCCCCGTGCACAGGGATTCCTTCAATTTCTTTGAAAGTTTAGTTTATTGAGAAAACCTTTGCAAATTTATTTTTAGGGGAAAGTTATTTCATGGTCTTTAAAAACACTCTGGCACTTCAAGAGTCTAAGAAATCCCTGTTGTTGCTGTTCATGATGCAGACCTTATATCGTTTGATTAAGAAGATGCAATTCTTTCCATCTGATAAAATTTGATTTTGCTTTCAGCCATTTTTGTCAACTATTATAAGGTCACAAATAAAATGTAAACACAAGCTAATATTTTGTATGTAATTGCAAACTTATCTGGCTTTTTTCAGTGTAATGTGAATAAAAAGTTGGCTCACGTGGTTTTAATGTATTGCCGCCCTCCAGAGTTTTTCTCCAACGCAGTACAATGTCTAAAAAAAAGAAAAAAGGCGATTCTGTAAATTTGCCCATTGTTGTTTTTTGTCCTAGGGCTGCACGGTGGCGCAGTGGTTAGCGCTCCTGCCTCACAGCAAGAAGGTTCCCGGTTCAAGTCCTGGCTGAGGGACCTTTCTGTGTGGAGTTTGCATGTTCTCCCCGTGCATGCGTGGGTTTTCTCCGGGTACTCCGGCTTCCTCCCACCGTCCAAAAACATGGTTAATTGGTTACTTGAAATTGTCCCTAGGTGTGAATGTGAATGTGAGTGTGCATGGGTGTGTGATTGTGGCCCCTGCGACAGACTGGCGACCAGTCCAGGGGTGTACCCTGCCTTCGCCCATGAGTAGCCGGGTTAGGCTCTCAACCCCGTGACCCCGAAAGGGATAAAGCGGATTGGAAAATGAATGAATGTTTTTGTCTTGATCCCAGCCCAGCGATCCAAATCCAGATCTGCATTTCTCCCCAGCTTCTCGTCTTTCTTCGTGAGCCTGAGCTTGAACTTCACCTTGAGCATGGCAGCTGATTTAATGACATGTACACACGGTCTCTGCTGAATAAGTCATCCAGCCTCTGCTTACACACCCAAAAGGCTCATCTATTTTTTAGTCCAGGAATTTTCTGTCTCCCTCTTCTCAATGCAGCTCAGTCTGCTCAACCACAGCTCTCCCTTTTTTCCTGCATGTATAGATATATATATGTTGTTAAACATAATCTGACGTAATTACCATTACACACTTTTCTTGGTTCCTGTTAAGCCCTAATGGATTACTTCTATTGAATTGTTTTTGTTTGTGGTTGATTGGGGTGAAGTGGCTTGGATCCATGTAACAGTAGGAGGGTGGAGAACTGAAATTGAACTCGACCTTGAAAAACCACAGGATCCACACTTAATGTGACACCTTGCAACACATCTTCAGAGTGTTTTAAGTTGCTATTCTGTCTGCAGCAATGCAGGACAAGAACACATGGATGCTACATTCACGTCAGTTTCTTGGTGTCATTGGAGAGTTGCTGTCATTTCGATCCCATTCTCTGAGTTCCTCTACAGCCATGCCTTCTCTTTGAACTGGTAAATGAGTGATGAGTAAAGACAAAAGTAAATGTAGGTCACTGTGGGTGATGGTCAGCATGAATCAGACTGAGATAATAAGCAGATATTATGAAGTATAGTGATCTAACCGCAGCCATTCCAAGTTAATTCTATAACTATAACTCATAAATCTGATTCATATTGTGTTGCATATTTTACCAAAACTGATTATAATGACTTTAGTGGTTTCAAATGTTTAATGATTAGAGGGTGTGTGCCCTGAATTGTCTTTTGAAAAGGCAGTTATAGAATCAGGTTCACCCTTAGGTACTGATCACTCAAGTAAGTTTGACAGAAAGTTTAGACTTCTTGTTAAAATATCTTTGAACTTCACTGAATTTGAATATCTGTGCAAGCAGTTTGTTACAGGAGACTGAAGAGATTCCTGGAGTAATTGTCTCTCATCAGCAGTTCTTTTGCACTGAATGTGTTTTGTTATCAGACATTGTTTGAGAGCGATGTGCTCTGGACGCCTCTCAGTGATTTCTGCCTAAATCATGTAAAAATATTCCCCTCTCCTCATTAAGCAAGTTCCCTCCACGTTTCCTGAGACAGGAGAACGATGCCAAAGAAAGAATGGAGCCAGAGTATCAGGCGCTAAAGAGAGTTCAGCTTCAAAGAAAGTCAGAGCACATCAAGGCAAATGGAGTTCAAAAACACCAGGAGGAGTGGAGTGCTGTCTTAGCATTGGAAGAGTAATCTACAATTTATGGATCTGAACAACTTTGTGATCTTAAAATGACAAATTTGAAGAAAAAATAGCTATTATTTATTTTGACATATTATATTATATTATTTATTTTTCTTGCAAAAAAAAACTCAAATTTTGGAATGCTATTACTATTGAATTAAACTGAAATCTAAATGTTTTTCTTGAAACTTGCAAACACAAGAAATACAGACACAAGCCTAATACATCTGTGGGTCATTTCAGCTAAGAACCCTACATTATTCTATCATAGTACATTGTTGTGTATCATAAAATATTCACTGCAACATTACATCCATATTGCATTACTTTGCCCCAGATTTTGGTTGAATTTCTGACATACTTTGGGTGATGTTGGGGCTCACAGTGTGTGGCAAAGTCTTTGGTTTTTCTTTGACAACATCTCCTTCCCTGCGAGATGCTGGTCCACTCTCAGATTGTTGTTGAGGACACTGAGTGTGTGCTGTATATTTGATTCAATCTAAAGATCTGCTGCAGACTCAACAAAAGCACTTTGCTGGAGGGATGAGGAATAAAATGGCATCAGGAAACAGTTGTTGATTAAGGCTGAGATGACTCGAATAAAAGGAAAAATTGGGGGAATCAGCGAACAGATGGGATAGAAAAAAAGATGTTAGAATCATGACTCACAGGCAAAAAGAGAAGGGGGTGTTTAGGCATAAAGAGTAAAAGAGAGTGTCAAGGGAAAAGATTGACGAGACTGTGGAAAAAAGAAAGGGAAAAATGGCAGGTGATGGAGGGATAATGACGTAGGGAGGTCTTACTTGACCTTTGGGGGACCTCTTTCTGGATCCAGCTGCTGGGGAGGGTAGAGGGAAATGGGTGCAGCAGCAGCCCTACTGTGGTGGGATATCCTGCCTGCTAACCCCTCTTCCTCTGACTACATCATCCGTTCCCATCGTTACAGTCACCTTTGCAGGATGACTGTACTCAAAAGCAGGTTAAGTATGAAGGGAAAAACACTTAACAGGCGCAGTGACGCACACACGTTCCTGTACCAGAAAATAGAAACAAACGCACAAGCAGGTGGATGCAGCGCACACCAAAATATGCAGGGCCTTTGCTCATGCTGACATCCCAAAACATGCACACAAACTACATTCACAGTGAAGGGCGCTTTCACTCTGGTCACTGCAGAATAGGACAGTGTTGAAACCATAGCACAGAGGTCATGAGCTGAACACAGAAAGTCTGCCAGAATTGGCAACAGAAAAAAAAAACAATGTTATCATGCAGTGCAAGGCTGTTTGGTTTGAAGAACACAAACAAAATTAATTCAAATACAAACGTGGACCTGAAGCAAAATATCCATCTGTGATTGCAAGGCTGTAAATGCTAGCAGCCTTTTTACCATCATGCATCATTGAGGTTACTTACATGTGTCCCTGCATATCTGCACGCTAAAGCTCACCAGCTTGTGGGTATTTTTCTCTGTGGAAAAGTTGCCTTGTCTCACAGAACCCAAGAACCATCAAAGCAAGGCCACACTGAAACTTTGGACCTCGTTTGGAATTGCCCTCCTACCACCAGATCCAGTAATTACAGCTTATACAAGACATCACCATTAAAACCCGTCAAACCACCATACAATAATACCACAAAGCCTTTCCAAGACAACTCACGTTTCAAGGGAAAAATAAAAAAATGTGGGTAACTAATAGGAGGGAGTGAATCCTCCCTTCAGAGCAGCTGGAGCACACTGCAAGCTAACAAAAACAAGACCCAAAACTGGACCATCAAGATTTATGTTGATTTGGAAATGAACATGAGTGAAAGGATGGATAAGGGCAGTGGTGTTTGCACCACCAGGTATTTTGCAATTAAAATGCTTTGCCTCTTTCTCGTGTAAGAACAGAATTTACCCAGTAAGATTACATTTAAATGCAGTAACAGTTCTCAGATGAGTGGATTCACAACGTAAAGCTTTTTCTCCAAAGTATGTTTCAACACTGCCCTCTGGTGGCTTGTTGTCTCTCTGCATTCCTCTTTTTTGTTTTGCATTCTCATCTTGTTGAAAGCAACAAAGAGGTTGTCATTGGCAGTGATAACAGCTGAGAGAGAAAAGGTACACCTTGAACAGGTCATCTAGCTGCGTAGATTTATACCCTTCAACTAAAATACCGGAACATGCTGTGAGAGAAACTAAACCATTAAGATTCCAAAGAAGCTGAATGGCATGGAAACCAGAAAAAAACATCTCACTGCTGATCATCCTTTATTATTGTAAACTTTAACTGATAGAAAACACACATTTTCACATTGTTTATTAAAGTTCAGAAAAGACCCCTTATTTATTTTTAGTGTTATTTTTTATACATAAATTTATTCATTTTTTATTTTTAAAAAAGTACACAAAGAAAGACAACACTGTAATATACTGAACAGAAAAAAACAGCATCCAGTAAAATTAATAAACAAACAAACAAAAGAAAAAAGTAAGTAAATAAGTTCATGCATTAAATCATGAAAAGCACTTTTCTTTACTCAAAATGTGTTTTTAAAAGTATTTAAGAAATCCCTGAGAAAAGATTTTGCACTTTTACTCTGATTAATAAACAATCTAGGCACCCTGAGTTGATCCTAAATGAGTAAATAAAGTTACCAACACGGTAATTTTAATTAGTCTTGAAGAGTGTCTGTCCTATTTATCTCTGCGCGCCTTCAATTAATGTTGATGCTCTTAACCCCTTATTCAACTTTACATTAAATAGCCTTAGTAGGGGATACTGAGCAGATACATACACGCTAGATTGTTTAATAATAAAGCTTAACAGTAACATTCTGATGGTTATCTTCTGAGAAACTTTTCATATATTTTTAAGTTTCACTCTTTTAAAAGTGATAAAACTAACATATATTTATGAAGGAATGACAAAAGGAGAAAATACCCTACAATTTTAACACAAGCTAGTTTATGGAGTGGTTTTTTTGTCATTATTCCAAGCACAACACAGCACTGTTTTGAGCATGAAACTTTAAAAATATTGTGTGTTAAAAAAATAATTTTACATGCAAACAAAACAGTTTTGCTCTTGAAACTTACAATTATGAGTAATCAAAACAAGAGATATTATCTCTCTCTTGCGCTCAAAACACAGCAGGGCACAAATGTGCCACAAAGGTCAGCCAATCACAAACATTGACATCTAGGTTGATGGTGATTGATCAGAAATTCTTACAAACAGCTCGTAGACTGATGGGCTGTCTGTCTGTTTGTAATGCATATTTTTCCATTTTCAGAACAAACTTTTTTTTATGCACTTTTTTTTTTAAGTTTCAAGAGTGATTTTTTTTTTTTTTGCACCTCTTGAGCTTCAAGTGCATTTTTCTGTTTTAGGTTCAAAATTATTTTTTGAACACCAGCATTTTTTCTTTTTTATTTTACGCTGAAAACATTGAATGTTTCGCTTGGAATAATGACACAAATATCACTCCATCCTTGTACACTTGATGAGAAACAAGTAAAACCCACTGTACAACAGTGACACCCAGTGGTTGCTTTTGATACAACTCAAAAACTTCAAGAAAAAATGCAATTCAAATAATTCACAAATAAAGGTTTTTATTTTAAAATGCATTTAAAATCACGAATAAAACTAGTACAATTAAAGATAATCCTATTTCCCATCTGTCCTCGTGCTATGTTATCTTTTTGCAGATGAGTTGTGTTGAAGGTTATTGCTGCTGAACACCTGAAATTGGATATTGTACAGAAAGACAAACAAGCAGTCAAGCAATGTTAGAATGCAATGTGACATTGTCAGCAATTCTCAAAAAAATGTAAGATACCAATACATATTTTCTTTCTAAAAATACAGCAATGTAGAAAAACTTAAAATAAACTTAAAAATATACATATTTTAAAGGCTTGAAATGTAAAGCATATACATTAAAATCGGAAATCTTTAATGAAAAATTTTGTATGGGTCAGAGAATGAAACAAATCAGCAATTATGAGAAAACTTACAAATGAAGACACAGACATCCTAAGTGGATGTTTAAACGTTTTTCCAAACTAAATTTCATCACAGTAAGTAGTCAATTTAATCCAGCCAGTTTCATTAAAAGTTTTCATGTTACTTGCTGGTAAAGCACATACAGTAGTTGTGATTGAAATATGGTTGCTGGTTTGTTCATAACTTTGCCTCTTTAAAGAAAAAAGGTTATTTGGTCAGTTAATGAAGCAATGCCACCTCACCTTTTCTCTACTTTAATGTGATTTGGATCATAGTTTCTGCCAGATGCTTGTACTGTAAGAAATATATCTTTAAGATTCTTTTTAACTGCTTAATCCGGAAGAGGATTATTTTGCTTCTACATGAAGATTCTGCTTTAAAAATAGCTTATGCATTATACAGTTAGTCACCTTAAGTAGATTGTTGATGTAAATTAAATATTTCCTCAACCAATTATTTGAATAGTTAAATAAAATATAAAAAAACAAATCAGTCAGTGTATTAAAAATATCAGCATAAAACACGTTGACTGGTCCAAAAAACTAAAATTTAAAAAAGCCTTAGTTTTACTGCAAAAGTAATAGCCCATAGTATGAAGAAGAACCTGAAAACACATCAGGAAACACTATTATTGTTTCTGTCCTCGTTCACAAAATATTTATCTATGCAATTTTGATTAAATTGTTAATCCTATATCCCAAAACTACCAAATAAACCCCAAATTAAAGAACAAAATTCAAAAAGTTTAGATAACAACTTCTTGTTGTAGTTCGGTGAGCTCTCCCCGTCTTAACTCCGCTACTAATATACTTCAAAGACCACAGTGCATTGCGGTGACACAGTCGTTATCCGGACACATCTTCAATACAGGGGAAAGCTTCCTCTGTAAAGGCGTTTTACTTAACCTTGTCGAGAAGGTAGCTCCTTCCTAGAATTTCATAAAGTAAAGAGTCCTTACTTTGACAGATATTGACTTATTGCATCTTAACGCGCTTCATATTTTTAGTACAGCTAGCATTTATGCTAATGAGCTATCTTAAAGAGAGCTTCGCGGGCTAGTTACTAGCTAACCTGACTGAGAGAGGACAACGAATCTATAAAGCTGGGACGCTGAATTCAAGAACAGCAGCTGACAGGAGCGACACTTGAGGGTAAACTTATATGTTTTGTCACGGGGAAACACTACGAAGTAAGTACCTAATCTATTCGTCAATATTTTCCCTATGTGAGATTGTCTATTAACAAATCATGGCTAGCTAAACTTGAATCGTAAGTTGCTGTCACAAATTGAGGGTATATGACATCGTGTACACGGTGATATGTAAACATTTGTTTTTAAACCGGTGGTGCTTTTTGTTCCGAGCGCTGCCAACTTTTGTCACAATACGTGGCGTCAGTTGTGTTTTAATGGACTCGAGTGTGAAATGTTATCACGTGAGTGGCCACAACACAGGAAGCATAAATGCAGTCTTCTATTACAAAAGTCAGGTATAAAATGTCCTAATGCATCCGCGAGCTCTGCTCTTTTTGTGAGCGGATGCTTTTTGGGTGCATTTTTACATTTACCTGGCTTTTATTTAAAAATAACTACTTCTAGTCATGCTAGCTGCTAGCACTTGTATGCCTACCACTATGTGTGCTATTGTGTTTCAGACATGTGATATGGATTTAAACGGTTTTTCAGTTGTAAACTATAACAGAATTGGTTGCACAAAGAGTATTACAGAAGTTTTCAGGCTAAAAGGGAGGCTGTTAGGTAACATTGTTATTCTGCATTGACCCACAAACTCCTCTATACCTACTGCACCCTTTTGATAATATACACTAAACTTGTTTTGCTGCAGTCCCAACAGAAGTGAAACTCTGTAAATGTTTACAATTTCCCCCAAAAGTAGGGATGTAAAGTAGAAGGCTTTTTAACCTCTTAGTGTTTAAGATGAGACTTTCATTTGCAGAAGTCTCTACCAACACCACCTTCCTTGTATTGTTCTTTTGAAAGCATTCTTTTGTTTACCAGTCTGTTCTCTCCGTACCATGGGTGTAACTTAACTTTCTATGCATTCTGACCAGTTTCTGAGAAACTAGGTGTTGCACTTTTATGAAAAAAAGATCTCATGTCTAATCTCTAAATGGACGAAGCATAGCAGTGGCATGCAGCTTGATCTGCAGGCTCAAAAGAGCTTGATACCACCATACTGATATACAGATTTTTAGACAATTGTCCATGTGTTTGGCTAGTCTTCTTCAAGCATAGTTATCCAGTAGAAATTTTTTTTTTATTACACGCTCTAGTTCCTCACAACCCCAACCTAACATTACAACAAAAATGGTGAGCAATATTGGAGCTATCCAGTGGTACAATTTTGAGCCAGATGCGGAAAACAAATATGTTATTGGATCTATTTGCTTGTAGACTGCTGACTGTAGCACCTACGTCACTGCTGCAAGGTTTATATATATAGATATAGATAAAGATATCTATCTATCTGTCTCTCTCTCTCTCTCTCTCTCTCTCTCTCTCTCTCTCTCTCTCTCTC
>BSAI01000189.1:19229395-19291592 GCA_036245035.1 Adrianichthys oophorus | reverse complement strand
CTCTCTCTCTCTCTCTCTCTCTCTCTCTCTCTCTCTCTCTCTCTCTCAATATATATATCTAAATCTCTCTCTCTCTCTCTCTCTCTATATAAGCATGTTTTGGTGAACCAGCAAAAATGTTTGCATGCTTAAAATGTAAATCCAAACCTGTGTAGTTAACTTGTCTATAGTATGTCCTCTGTTCACGTTTACAGGATTATGATAATCACATTTATACCATGGTTATCATCAGTGTCTGTAATGCCCTAATGAAAGGAAAAAAAAAAATAGAAAACATATATATGAAGTTTCCTTTAAGTATCTATTTTATGTTTACATATTTCCTTCTTTTCCCAGTAACACATGTTCATTGGATGCAAGGGAAGATGACTAACTTCATCCCATGTTGTCCAGTGAATCTCACTTGGAGTGGGAAGGTTTTATAACAAAAAGAGTTTTCAAGCACCTTCATTGGACTATAAAGATCAGCCATGAATCTTCATCAAGTCCTCACAGGGGCTGTCAACCCCGGAGACAACTGCTTCTCGGTTGGGAGTATCAACGATATGCCTTTTACGGTAAGATAGTTTAAAGACCAAGTACAATAATCTTTTGATTTATTTCAAAAAATATTCCCAGTAGTCTTGTAATCAATGATTTTGCAATTTTTAGCCAAAATGAAAAAAAACTGCTGTTTTCTAGTATATTGTTTCTGCAGCAGCAAGAGTTTATTAGAAATTCCCCTCTAAGTCGTGGACATGACCGTTGTTGTGGAACAACCCCAACCCCCTTCCCTCCCTGTTACTGAGAGCTCTCTGTATATGTGCTCTCCCGCTAGCTTACAGTCCCTCTCTTCCCTAACCCAACATTACCAATGCAAAAAAAAAATAGCGAGCAATATTGGAGCTATCCTGTCAAAGAGTTTTGAGCTATCCAGTAATAAAGTTTCGTGCTAGATGCCAGCTTAGATGAGAAAAACGAAGACGTAAATGGATCTAGTTGTCTACAAGTGGATTTATTAGAATGGAGTGGAGCAGGGAGATTGTGGGCCGACCATAGTATTTTCAACATCAAAGACGATCTTTTCAAACAGCATTTTCACATCTGCTCCTGATTCACAATGATTTAATGGTTTTAAAAAAATACTCAAAGTGCTATTTTGAGCTTTATTTTCTTTATATATGTCCTCCATTGTCACAAAAAAATACACAAGAACGTGTTCAAAACACAATAACACATTTTTTTTTTTATCAGAGGGGTTTTTAAATTCTGATAGATGTTTTGTTGCCACAACTTTGTGTTTAATACATCTTATGACACAAACAAAATATATGACACAAAGCTGAGTGATTTTCTTTGGGGTTTTTTCTACTCTATCTCAGTGTCAAACCAAACATGTTCTTCATAAGATGCTTTTGATTCACTATAGGTGAAAATGGCTTGTCATTAAACAGTTTAAGAAAAAAATGGTTGAATGAGACTCAGTCATTGTGATTCAGAGTCCATGTGAGGATTTTCTTTACAGAACCACAGAAATAGTCAATAAATCTAATCTTATTCTCCTGCACTCTAGAGCTGTCATGTGATGGCATGTCTGATTCACAATACTTGCTCTGGGGCAAGGTCAGGTCAAATGATCCTCTTTCACACACATACATACTCATACACGCACACAAATGCAATCTTTTTTTGTGTGGTTGTGAGTCATCCCTGGCTCTCATCACCTTCTGCTGTCTGTCTCTCTATAGGCGTATGCGTCAGGCTGCGATGTGGTGATTTTGGGCAGTAATTTTGAGCGGCTGCAGATCATCCCAGGGGCCAAACATGGCAATATCCAGGTTGGATGTGTTGACTGCTCATTGCAAGGGGGGCAGGTAAGAAGAGTCAGAAGATGCTCTGCTTTTTGTAATCTTCTCAAGATGCAGGGTTTCATATTTTTTTTGTATCCACATTACAACAAATGTTTAAACATCCTACAAAAAAACTAACTATTATTTCACAAGTCCCTTCAAACCACTTGATTTAACATGTTGAGCTCTTAATTTTGCCACTGCTTGTTACCACAACTTGCAAGCCTAAAAAAAAAGTAACATTTGTTTTCTTTTAATTTTATTACTCTAAAGTTAGTTTTTTTGTCTAAAACTACAAGAACATTAACTCTTGTGTCACAATGTAGAGATGTGACAAGAGTGACCTGCTTACATAGGAAGCAGACGTCCTTAAAGTTCAGGAACATGAGTTTTTTATTTACAGCAAATGTACATTGGCTGCACAGCTCACACATACTCTTTTCTTCTTCCTGTCTGCTTCCACACTGAGCTTCTTCCCTTTTATGGGCTCCAGTTAATTGGCTGCCCACGCCCAGGAAGGAAGCCACCTTAACCATACAATAAATAGGAACTGACAGCAAAAAATTGAAGTGTTTTGGAAACTATACATTTAAAGTACTGTAAACAAAAACAAACATAAATTAACAAACAACTCAAACCATTACAAACCAAAAGGCAAGCAAACATATCAAAATCCCCTCTACTTCCCGTTCCCAACCTCAAAACACGAAGTGAAGGCCTTAGCCAGCATTTTGTCCTCTGGGCACCAGGAAGAGAAGGTGATAAGCATAACAAAATCAATACACAAGTTTAAACATCTGGTGTTTGTTCTGTTCCTTCATGACATGTCTAAAAGTGATGACCGACAAACAGGTGACAAGTAGATACAACTACTTTGTCACATCTTGATAATTAATTTATTTCCATTCATTTTATTTTGAAAGGTACAATCATAACTTTACAATCTTTTTGACAATAAATACATATGTATATTAATCTGCCTATGCTTAATCAAGACAATCTTGAATAATCTTTTTAATAAAGCTGATTAAAATATTGGCATGAAAAATAATTCTAGAAACATTATTCCAGTCCTTTTTATCAAAACAAAACTTATTTAGGGGGTTTCTTAATTATTTTAAAACTTCTAAGAACTTGACAACAGTCTAGCACAGGTTTGTTTTATTTCAACAATTCAGAGCAAAAGAAGTACATTAATTAGAAAATGAAATGTGCTCAACTTTTCAGAGTCAAGGAAAGTAGGGAAAGCTAAAAAAAAGTCATTGCTAAATAAGCTGAATGCTCAGAGTGCTGTACCCAAGCATAATAATGGGAAGTACAAAGTTTGATAGAAAATCGTGCATTAGAAATGGGGAGAATCAATACCTTGAGGATTGTCGAACAAAATCTATTCAAAAAAATTTGCGATAACACAAAGAGTAAACTGTCTGGAGTCAATACAGCAAAAATTACCACATACAGACGAGTACTACAGATGGGCTACAAATGTTGCGTTCTTCGTGAACAAGAGACAACATCAGAATTGGACTGTTGCTTATTGGTCCAAAGTTCTCTTTTTAGATGAAAATTCATTCTTCATTTCATTTAGATGTTAAGGTCCCAAAGTCTGGAGGAAGTGGGGAGAGACACAGAATCCATGTTGCTTAAAATCTATTGTGAAGTTTCCTTTGACAGTAAGATTTAGGATGCCATGTCATCTGCTGGTGTTAGTCCACTTTGTTTTTTAAGTCTGTCAAAGTAACCTGAGCTTTCATTACACCTGTGCAAAACCACAGGCTGATCACCTCCAAACAACAATCTATTAATGCTGTAATTAATACTAAAGGAGATCCAACCAAGTATTGAATGCATAGTAAAGGAAGATATTTGTGCGGGAAACTTTTTTTCCTGATTTCTTTTGGCCATAACTTTGGAAATTACTGGAATTAAAGGCTTGAAATATTTCAGTTTGTGTAATTATTCTATATAAAAGGATTTTCACGTTTTAAATTGATAGGGAGAAAAGATTTTGGTTTTTCACAATTTCATTCACTTCTAAATGTACATGTATCTGTACTTGAAGCTGGTATTTATTGCTGCAGAATCTAGCATTGTTGCACAATGATATATGGAGATCATACCTATGAAAAGTAAATTTACTGTGTGACAACAAATACATTTCCATTTATTCTGTTTTCTCCTTTTCTTCCTTTGCCATTTTTTAAAATATGCTCTTCTGTAGTCTTGGGTCATCTGCAGTCTTGCATTTTAAATGCAGAATATCGAATAGGTTTATGGTTATTCAAAAAGAAGTTGCACAATAATTCAGATGACTTTTAGTAAAAGAAAAAAAAACTTCTTTGTTGAAACTCTTGTCTGCCTCGAAGGCTTCTATCATGTGACCGTGCTTGTGCACTTCTCTGCCTTCATGAGTGTGCATTTTTTACTTGTGCTTGTGACCCGCTTCATCTCTGGTTTGTTTTTTTGAAATTCACTGCATTCTTTTGTCACGCTAAGGCATATCCATTAACAGACATGATCAGAGAAGGTCTTGCAAATATTATAAAATATCTTGATGCTGAAATCTTGCAGTTAGTGATATTTCTAAGCAGCTTTTACAAGACATCAATAGTTTAAAAGCCAAAGTGGCTCCAGACTTCATAAGGAGCGATTGTCTTTTATTTGAAAAAGATTTTTAACTGATTTAGTCATTATCCCATTTTTTTCTTTGGTTCATTACTTTACAGTCTTGTTGTAGAGAGCAGAGAAACGTTTTTGAGCAATACACATTATTGCTTAAAATAAGGATTAATATGACTTATGGCTGGTTTAGGGTATTAGTTAGGAAAGTTGGCCAATCATTAATATGTGAGTCATTCAAGCTTTTGAAATGTTAATAAATGTCTGCACATACTTTTTTTCCTATCAATTTAACCGGTGTTATGTTTTTAGTGCATGTTTACATGCCATGCATAATTATTTACCATTTCCTTCCTTTTTTGTTGTTTTGCTTATAGGTTGCAGCTTCCTATGGAAGCACTGTATGTGTCTTTGAGCCTGTACAACCCCCAGATAGAAAAGATGCACCACTCTCTGTAAGTAGTTCAAATTGTTTTGAAGCCTTTGTCAGTTCATAGCTGCATTCACAAGATCTGATTACAGAGAAATTAATATTTTGATGAGGCTGTCTATATTTTCATGACGGATCCTAGATTTTTTTCCCCTTAATTCAACTGTAGAACAGTTTCAGCTCTAAATCAAACATGTTGAACCAAATTTGAGCAGCTCACCGCTGTTAGAGAAGTCAAAAAAATGTTAGGAATGTACTGCGTGAGCTCTGTCTGCGGTTCTGTCATTGCAGAAGTTTCTATTCACATGACTCGGATTAAGCTATATTTTAGTTCTTCAGTTGTTCCACTTGAGCTCAACTTTTTACAAAAGGAAATGTCATTTTTTTGTCAATTACAATTAATATTTAAATGTTTTCTTTCTTTTTTTTTGTATTTTGTGTACACAGAAGGGGAACTGCCAGTGGCAGAAGACTGGTCAGTTTGTGTTGGAAACAATGGTACAGAACCTGGCTTGGCACCCCACAGGTACTTTAACGCACTGTTTTGTCCCAAACCCACATAAGCATGTCAAGGTTTATAACAACTGCAAGTTGATGGTATTATTCTTTCATGTAAATTTATTTCACCAGTAAACTATATTTTTTATACAAATACTCAGTGGTGACTGTCTTTATACCCAATCAAAGTATTTTTTTAATATTGTAAAATCATTCACAGTGGTCTTTTACTTAAGTTTATGCATTTATTTTTTTTTTAGCAAGAATAAAAAAGCCTTTTTTGTTTTTTAAAACATATTTTCTGCAGAGCAGCAGGAGTTCATCAGAAATGCTCATCTGCATTGTGGGCAGGACTGTTGGAGCGGGAGTTAGCTCTGCTAATTTTCCCATCAGCCCTTTGTTTACATTCTTTCCCACTAACTCATAGCACTTCACAGCTCCAAGCTAACATTAGCAGAGCAAAAAACAATGAGCAATAATGGCGGTATCTAGCCGTGCAGTTTTGAGCCACGTTGCAGCCCAGACGAGGAAAAGGAGCTATTTGTTTGTTTACAAGTGGGCGCTTTAGAATTGTAACAGAGAAGAAAGACGTTGGCCCGCCCATGTCAGCTGCATCACAAACCCAAGCTTTTTCAAACCGTGGGTTTTCATCTGCTCCTGATCCAATGCAACTTGAATAATGAAATACTCAGATACGCATTTTTAACCTTAAAGTAATTTATACATGTCCTCCATTATGAGAAAAATGCTACAAGAACACGTTAAAGACATAATTTCATTAGAGTGGGTCTTTCAAGAGTCTTAAGGTTTTGATTTTTTTAAAGGTAAAACCCTCTTGACGGGTTCCAGCAGCCTCCAGCTATGGTCTAATGTGAATGGTGTTCAAGATGAAGGTGAAAATGGGAAAAAGAAGAATCAAATGACCATACAAGGCTCTGCTTGGAGGTGTATTTGGCAGAACAGGTAAGAACTGAGAAGTCCTAAATGGTCGCATTATGCTTCTTTTAGTTCACAGTTTTTTCCAAAACAATGCACTAATTCTATAACTTGGCATCTTGCAAATATGTTAAAAATGAATTGACATAAAGTCTTTTTTACTACAGTTTTTTCTGTTGTCCGTGTTAATGTTCCTGATAAAATGATTTATTTTTCACTTTAACTTGTATTACATTTTAGGTAACAAATTCACACTATAGCATAAATGATGATAATGTATAAATCTTGACTTTTTTTTTTTTTTTTTTGAAGGACGGCCTCACCAGTAAGTTTTATGAAGTTCTCTCCAGATGGGGAATTTTTTGCCACTGCAGGGCAGGTAAGTGACTATGTGTTGCTAACCCTTTCAGGATAAACGTGTGTACAGGCGCACTTGTTTTTACAATATAATTATTAAGTATTTAAAGATAATTCCCCAGTGCTGCAATGTAGAATTAGGGATCTGTCATGACAGTGTCTTTTTCTTTCTGTCTCCTCTCTTCAGGATGACTGTTTGGTGAAGGTTTGGTACAGCACCAATAAGTGGAAGTCTGGTGTTCCCAGACTCTTCACTCCCCCAGATGCCAGTGTGAGTGTTCAGGGAGATTTGGCTTTTTCCTTTGTGTACCTGGCCCATCCTCGTTCTGTCACTGGTTTCTCCTGGAGGAAGACTAGCAAATACATGCCACGGTATGAACACTGTCATGCATCAATTTAACAGCCCCAAAAGTGCAGTGTTTATTTTTATTTTCACACTGAAATGTAAACCTTTGCCATTGATTTCATTCTGTAACAAGACCCCTTCAGAGGTAATACCTGGTAAGGTTGCTTAGCACTGAAAGCTTTACTCTAGCATAACATTTTTTGTTATTTTAATTAGAGAACCATGTTCCTATAATAGCAGGTTAAATGCTGTGTTTTGCAAAAGTATTATGACGTCTTAATGGCCTCTAGTTGTGCTTTCCTACATTAAATGTAACACTGTAGGGTTTCATTTTACTAATTTATTTACATCTGTTTTCCAACAGTACTAATAATTAGAAGAGAACCAATATACCTTCTATACAAATGTATTACTTACCTAATTTGCAAAGTCCTGTGATCTGAATTGTAGTTTTGTCAGCAGTTAGATGCAAATAAAAGTGATCACTGTTTTTGTTCTGTTTACACAACATTCTCAATTATTGTTTTCTCCTTTTCATCGACAGTCGACTAGACTTAGGGTTACATAACTTTAAAAGATTGCTTAGAATAGTTTTTTTTTTCTCTCAGAACTGTATAATTTTTGTTTACATGTTTTTGTGCTGTTGATTTATACTTGGAGCAATAATAATTTACTATTATTGAAAAGTCCCCCTCAGCATAACCTTTGCTGTTTCCTTTCTCCCTAAAGAGCTGCAGTGTGCAATGTTCTGCTCACCTGCTGCAAGGACAACGTCTGTCGGCTCTGGGCAGAGACGATGTTACCCGGCGATAGTTTCCTCTCTGGTCACTTCAACAACCCCGTTTCTGGTTACAATGGGGAAACGGTCAGATGTTCCGACCGCTCCGAAAAAAATACCCATAATGGAAAGACACAAGGAATCACTTCACAAGAAGTAAGTGTCTTTCATGTTGTATTGCAGGAAAAGGGGAATCTTATCTGTTATTGGTTATCTCACACTTGTAATTTTTATAGTAAAGTTCTTGTTTAATTGAGTTTAGCCCCTTGGAAGTGTGTTTTTTTTTTGTCTTTTAATCCTTTCATCACAGAAGTACCGTTTTTTTTTTTACCCTTTGCCTTACGATTAAGTGTCTGAAGAGGGATTTCAGAAGAATTCAATAGAGTTGAGACTTTGAACCCCTGCGAGATTTTGTCATATGCTGTATAAGTCCACACAGGCTTTAAAGACCCTCTTTGATGAAAGTTGTGCATTTGGTATTTTGAACATGTTCTTGTGGCATTTTTCTGATGATATATCTGATTATTTATACAAAAAATTCAGCTTAAAATTGCATTTCAGAGTTTTTCTTTGACTAGATCCATGTACATTTTCACTTGGTTGGGGGTGTTAGGAGCTGTATGCTAGCAGGAGAGCGTGTAACCAGGCCAGTTCTCTCCTCTGGGTGATGGGAAGGAAGGGTGGGGTTTCACTGCACCAGTGGTCCTGCCTACAACTCAGAGGCCAATGTCCACTGAACTACTGCTGCTCTGCAGAAACTATGTAAAAAAAAAAAAAAGACACAGATTTTTTTTTTATCTTGGCTAAATAATTGTAATAAAAAGACCCCTGGGAACACTTTTAAAATAGGTCAAAAGATGATCAGAGTGTCCTTATTATATGGATGGTAAAGGTATTTGACCAAGTCCAATTGACTTGTGCACCATTATTTACACAAGTTTAAAATGATGTACAGGTTGAATAAAACAAGGACAAATCATCCCAAGAACTGTTTTTATTCAACCGGAATAACAATTTGAAATGACTAAAAAAAATTCAAAACTGTATCTGCTGAAACTACAATTTTAGATGATTTTAAAAGCTCACTGTATTGTGGTATTGCGATTTTTTTAAACTATATTTATTATTATTATTAGGTTTGTTTAACAATTATAACACTTTCTTCTGGTTGTAAATTCTTGATTTTAATTACAGACACACCTTTTAGTAGTTATAAATTAATTCTAATTTTTTGTTTTGAATGACTAAATTGTGCATTTTTTATTAGCTGTAGATTATTTAGAGGTTTTTTTTAAATGACTGAATAATGCACTGTTTAGTAGTTGCAAATTAACTAGCTGGTTTTTTTTTTATGAATAATGCACTGACCTAAGAGCGCTTTAAATTCCATTAAATAAAAGAGTATCGTATCTATGTTTATCAAAAGATAAATGTACACTAATAAAACTAATTAATCTCTAGTAATAAAACTCTTATGTGATGTTTAGTTCATGCAGAGAAACGTTCTGTTCAGATACTAGGAATGCTCAAAGTATTGAAAACTTGTGACCTGGACTAATCGTCCTGAGCAACCAACTGTAGTGGTACTATTACTTCAGTCTAAAATGAGTTATAGTTTGTCTCATGCATATCTGTGACCATACAGTGGTTTATTGTTAATCACTACCTCTGCAAATGTGGAAAATAATTTGATTAACGTTTTTCCCACAGTTTAATTTTCAAGAATCATGGCATTCCTCCTCCTATCGGGATATCCCTGTGCCCTCCTTGACTGGATGCCTGCCTAACCGCCAGAGCCAACACTATACCCACAAGATGAACAGCAATGAAATGCCTCACGCTAACGCTCTCTGCCACTTTCACATTGCTGCTAGCATCAATCCTGCAACAGGTCTGATTCCAGCAGTTGTTTCTCTATTGATCCCACTCAACATCATCTTGTTTAGCTAACATGTAAATTATCTTTTAGTTGCAGGATTATATACACAACAACTATGTACTATACACAATGTAATTATATAAACATTATTTGTGCTGTGGTTGAATAAAATCAAACTGCTGTCAGTGGACTTCACCTCTGCTCTTCTTTACTGCAGAAAGCATGTTTCATGTTTTTTCTCGATTGCCTGGTGTAAAGTTGTATTTGCAACATACCAATGAACCTTAGTGCTGCTCCGATAGCTGTTGGCATTTTCTTTTCTTGATTTCTGTTTTTTTTGTCACAGCTTAAGTTGACCTGAATCAGGGAAAAGTGTGAAACATTTTCTGCCTTAAGGCTGAGCACTGGTACAGTTGCATTTGTTGGTTTCACTTACTCTTTTAGCATGGAACGTTGCCAACTGTGCTTGCCTTTGTTTTAGTTTTACATTTCTGCCTCTCTGTGTAATTGTGTGTGTTTGTTCTTGTCCTTTTAAAATGTTTATTCACACATTTTTTCAAATTTTTATAGACATTCCTTTACTGCCCTCCATATCCTCTCTGGGTGCTGTGAATGATGAGGAGCAAGGCGGTCCCTTTACTGTCCACTGGCTCAATAACAAGGAGCTTCATTTCACTTTATCTATGGCTGTCTTCCTTCAGCAGCTGAGAAGCTCTTTGGATGAACAAAACGAATGCTCAAATGAAGGTAATGGGAGAAACGTTTTGTTAATTTAGTCTTTTTCAAGCATCAGTTTAATTAAAATGAGGTTCACAGCAGTTTTAATATATAAACCTAATATAAAAATTAGGCTTAAACATGTTCCTATGCTTGCATAATTTTACAGAACCTGAAGATGAAGATACATATGATGAAGAAGATAACCATAGCAGTCCAAATGACCCCAAAGGAAATGAAGGTGTGGAGCTTCCTGTTGCAGCTTTGGAGCACCAAGTGAACGTTTTGTTGGAGGAGTCGAATAAAGGGGCTGACATGCTGTTCAGTATACATCCCATGGATGGCTCATTGTTAGTCTGGCACGTGGACTGGTTAGATGAATACCAACCAGGCATGTTCAGGCAAACTCAGGTACGCCACCTATCATGCCCTTTTAAATGACAATTAAGAGATGTGATCTTAAACATCTTATTTGCTTAGATTTTGTTGGTTGTTACTTCTTTAGTTTGGTATAAATAAGACTTCATATAATAAGACAATTTACTATTGTTTTAAAATAGTTTTACATAAGATTTTTCTCAGTTTTTATTGCAACTCAGATAGATTTGAGGCTTTTTGTTTCAAAGTTTTGTTTTATTTAAAGACCCACTTTGATGAAAATTATGTTTTATGTGTTTTTAACATGCTCTTGTGGCATTCTTCTAATAATGAATGGTATATATTAAGGACATTAAGCTTAAAATTGCATTTCTTTATTCAGATCGTTGTGATTCAGAAGCAGACAAAAAAATGCAGTTTGAACAGCATTTTATTGTGGGACTTTGTATATTTGAACACCTAATGTAACAAGTAGCATATTTGTTCCTGAATATAAAGTAAAAATAACTCAAAACCTTATTATTTTTTATGATTTTAAGTATATTGACATTTCTTTTTGTTTCTTAGGTGTCATTTGTGTCCCGCATCCCTGTAGCATTTCCCACAGGTGATGCCATCTCCTTGAGTCACAGTGTGGTTATGTATGCCTGTAACAAAAACGTGGATTTGGCGATCCAGCATGGAAGACAGCGACCGCCAGGGACCTCATTATCTCAAACAAAGACTACTCTGATAAGCTATGGATGCCAAGTAAAAGCTGCGAGTAGCAACAGTCTTCGATTGAGCATTTTCACTCCCAATGTCCTTATGATCTCCAAACATGACGATGGCTCTCTGAACCAGTGGGCTGTCAGCTTTGCAGAAGACTCTGCTTTCTCCACTGTGCTCAGTGTCTCCCACAAATCACGCTACTGTGGTCACCGTTTCCACCTCAATGAGCTGGCCTGTCATTCCTTACTCCCACTCCTCCTCACCACTTCACACCACAATGCCTTGAGGACACCAGAGGCAGAGAGCATCCTGACTCCTGCAGAGGAGGATCGAATTAGTGTTTCCCATTCCACGTCTCTGAATTGTGGATCATGGCCCAGTCGAGTATCCCTGGGTGGGGTTTCTCAAGATCCTAACGCAATCTACAGCGAACTGATTTTATGGAGAGTGGACCCTGTCGGCCCTCTGTCTCTGTCAGGCGGGGTGTCGGAGCTTGCTAGAATAAATTCTCTTCATGCATCAGCATTTGCTAATGTAGCCTGGCTGCCCACACTCATTCCCAGCAGCTGCCTTGGTGAGGAATATTAATATTGTTGTCTTTTTTCATTGAAATGTCTGCCCTTCATAAGTCCCAGCTTTATATTATTTTGTTAAACAGTACTTTTTTGTTTTCAAAATGTTTTTCTTAACATTTAAATTGTGAATCTATTTCAACCTGATTGATTCTTGTCCAAAAAATGATTCAAAACTCTTCACGGAACAGACAAAATTTTAATCTTAAGTTTAGTTTAGTTTAACTTCTCAGCACAAGTGTTTCATATTTGCTGAGTGAATCAGAACTTATTAGTTTTTCCTCATTTTATTTATTTTTTATTCTTCTCTCTGCAGGTGTGTATTGTAACTCACCCAGTGCTTGCTTTGTGGCGAGTGATGGTCAGTCTCTACGGCTGTATCAGGCCGTCATTGAAGCGAAGAAACTCCTGAGCGAGCTCTCCAACCCAGAGATTTCTGTGAGTCACAGTTTACTAACCAGACGCATAAGCAGGCCATAATAACGCCAATAGTATAAATTTTATTGTAAATGCATTTTTGTACATTGAATATTTGAGTCTTTGTTTTTGTCCCCACTTCTATAGAGATATGTTGGGAAGGTTTTCAACATTATCAGTCAGCAGTCCACAGCCAAACCAGGCTGTATCATAGAGCTGGATGCTATTACCGACTTTGTAAGTATACAAAAAAAAGTTTCTAATAATTTTTTGCCCTTCAAATTTAACTCAATCTTTCCCTTTCTCCTCCTTGTCTAATTAACACATCACCATAGCACAAAACACTGGGCAGTAGGCATGAGTTTGTGAAAGGTCAACCTTTCAGAAACAAAAATGTATCCGAAGAGAGTTCTTCTAAATCCCCTGGAGTATTTTGTGTGTAGATGAATGAATATCTGTTTATTTAACTTTACCGCAGTCTGTGTCTGTGAATCCTCCCACAAGATAAGACATGCTCAGCACAGCAGTATGTTATGATGCGTCGCATTTCTCATTACTACACTTTCTTCTGTTCTTTATAGCAGGGGAAGGAGACTCAACTACTACACGTCTTTGAAGAAAATCTGATCCTTGACAATTTCAGAGCTGAAGGCCTGCAAGAAACCGATTCCATTTGTAAAAGTCAATTTTGTTTTTTTAATTAATTAAAAAAAGTTCAAATTGAAATGCAAGATTTTACTCTCCTACCTAAGAAATGATTTCACTGACTTTTTATTTTTTGCAGTTTTCAGTGAGCCAGCCTTCTCTGCACGCTTTTTTCTTGTGGTGGTAGAATTGACTCAAACAGGCCGCTCACTCCTGCACATGTGGCAACTGCATCTCGCCGCTCTACCTGTCATACTAGGTAGTTACCTCTGACAAAAGATCCCTCAATCCTCTTTTTTTAAGAAGTTTCATGGTTGAATCAAATTTCATTTTAGCTCAAGCGAATTACGTCTTTGAGTTGTCCTACTTTTTTCTTTTAACATTACCTCTGTTTTGACAATTACCACATTTTGGAGGTTCTCTGCTTTCACAAAGCTGCATGAGCTTTTTGATCACTTATATTTGAGTTTATACAAACGTTTTTTTTAAATAATTGATAAAGAATATTGTAAATAATGTTTGCCAGCAGATTTGTATATATCAGTAGAAACACAGAAGGATTTTTTTTATGTTAATAAAGAGTTGACACTGACGCTCCATCATAACCAGTTTATAACACTTGGACAAATTTACAAAGCTGCACCATTACTAGTGGACATTGATTTACTTATAAGAAATCTATTATACTCAATTTTGCAGATCTGAACTTAAAAAAGTAAAAAATTAGAAATACTCCCAGAAATGTTAGGATTATTTTATAAAGCTACTTCAAGGTGCTTACACAAAAATTAATGAATCTTTTTTTTAACAGTTTTGTTTGTATTTATTTCCCACAGAAGACACACAAACTCCAAAGGATCTCACCACACCTTCTCCAATGTACAACTCCCAGTTTCCCTTTGACGTTCCCAGTTCTCCAGTAATTCTCAGGCGTAAACCCTCCACCTCCAACCTTCAAACTGCCTGTCGCCTCAGCCTTACAACACGAAAGCTGTTCAGCCAAGAACTGTCACTTCCGCCTGGGGTCGAAGCAATAAGTTTTACTGCTTCTGCAGGTATGCATCCTCTGCAGTTCCAGTCAGTTTGTGCAGAGCAGGGGGAGGCACAGGGTGCACTGCAAGACCCTGCCGCTTGCGCTTGTATTTGAACTGGAAAATTGTAAAGTCACAACTTATTTACCAAGCAAATGTTGAAAACGCACACAGAAAAAGCAATCATAGAATAGTCATGTCTAAAAAATTAATATTGGATTTTTATTTTCAACTAAATAAGTGTATTTGTTTTGTTTTGAATATTTTAAGCTATATTTGACTATTAGTGACTGCATGTCATTGGCAGAAAGTGATTTCATATTTTACTTTTAAAAAAAAAAGCCAATTTCCACTTGTCATAGAAGCGGTGGCCCTCACTGTCAACTTTTCTCTTTTATTTATTGCTGGAAATAATTCAGTTCCAAAAAAGTCAAAATTTACAGCTGACATTTTAAAAATATACTAGAAAGTGTCACAGTAGGATTGCACGACAGAGCAATAACTTACAATGTATTTTAGACAGCCAACATAAAGAAAATGTAATCAATAGTATTTTGATATGATTGATTTTATGAAAGGAGCCTGCGGGCCTTTGGAAGTTTTAGCATGAGCCACATTTGGCCCACAGTCTGGACATGCCTGCGCTAAGCAAAACATCAGATGAAAGCAAACATTAAAATATTTCACCCAGGTCTTTACTGTTAATTGTCATCACCTCTTTTCTCAGGTCATTTGAGTGCGTCGTGTTCTTTACCAGCTGGCCGTGTGCCGTATCTTCTGGCTTCTTCCTGTTCGGATGGAAAAGTGCGCTTCTGGAAGTGCAGTGTTTCAGCACCAAAACCCACCAGCACAGATGGCTTTGCATACCAGTGGGAGGAGTGGACTCTCCTGGGGGATGAAAGGCTTCCAAACTGCAGTGCAGTGAGCGTGCCTGGTCGCCCTATCAATGTGAGCTGCTGCCACACCGGACGGATCGCTGTCGCCTACCGGCAGACGCCAAACCCTTCGAACTCAACGCCTCATTCAAGCTCAAATGGGCTACCGTCTTCTCCTCCCACCTTGGCATCCTCCCCATATGGATTCAGCAACAAAAGACATCCAAACCAAACTCCCAACATACAGCCCATTCCAAGTCTTAGCGTCAGTCCTAACCCATCAAAAGCAAGAGAACCACTGGTCTACATCAGCATCTTCCAATGTGACTCCACCGGTGGTTCGGAGTGGATTCTAGAGCAGACCATAGTTTTGGACAGCGCTGATCCCGCAGCTTGCAGTTTTGTGAAAGGTGCTAATCTTTCCAGTAATATCGACCTATCTGTGCCTAGTGACAACTGTCCTGGCTCTGCAAATAGGACAATGGTTCATTTGGACTGGGTTTCCCAAGAAGACGGGTCACACATTTTGACGGTTGGTATTGGGACAAAGATCTACATGTACGGCCGCCTGTCTGGGAAGCCTCCAGAACTGGTTCTGTCTTCTGATGCTAAGAGGGACCACAGTTTGTCTCGCCTAGTTTTGCTTCGCTCCGTCAGTTTGGTCTCCTCTGTTGACGGTTCATTGCCAATCCCAGTTTCCCTTTCCTGGGTGAGAGATGGTATCCTGGTTGTGGGTATGGACTGTGAGATGCACGTCTACTCCCAGTGGCAGCCGCCAGCACCTCCTAAACCTGCATTCACAACTTTCCAAGGCACCGATATGAGCAGCAGCGTCTCCTCTATAGTGTCAGCTGTCAGACAGTTCCAGGAAGAGGGCGTCACTTTCGCAGCACCTACACCTCTCCTGGCCCCTCCCAAAAAGGCCTTGACAAGATCAATGATGAGTCTGGCGCAGAAGCTCAGTGGGAAGAAAACAGTTTATGACCTGCCTGTAGAGATGGAGGATTCTGGGCTTTTTGAAGCCGCTCACCAGCTTTTTCCCACTTTACCTCAGTACCATCCTGTACAGTTACTGGAACTCATGGATCTAGGGAAGGTAAACAACAGAAAATACTTTTAGTTCTGCTTTTACCCTCCAGAAAACATAAATCCAAAGCAGGATACAGCTTCTTTATTTATTTTTTTACTTTTCCCTCTATGTGTAGATCTATCAGCGTATCAAAACATCGGTTCCATAAAATTTTAAGAACGTGATTTTTACAGCATCTCAAAGTTAAGTAAATGGCATGCCAGCATTATCTAATTCAGCTGCAGCTATTCTTTACAGAACTCTGCAGCTTCTTGAATAGATTTACTTTATTTTATTTCTACTAAAAACAGTAACTTCAACACCTTTGAGTCTTATTTGTTCCACAGATCCTACAGTGAGGCTTTAAGTCTGTTTTCAACCCTAGCAGTACAGTTGAAATTTGGGATCCTTTGACCTTAAAAGCCAATGTTTGAAATATTTATTTAACGAAAATTTTACTGAGTGTGATGTTTTTGCTGCAGAAGTAACCAACCAAAAAAGGACAAGTTGGCAGGAAAAAATGTGTTGCATTTAAATTAATTGTTGTAAACATGGATAATTATTTCAAAGCTTTTTTTTTTTTTCCATTGCTAGATATCCAATAACAAAAGGTTTAAAGTTTGTGTAAAAATAAAAAGCAATCTACTTATGACTACTAGACTGGACTATGATCGTTTTCAGGTCCACCGTGCCAAAGCGATCCTCTCCCACCTGGTGAAATGCATTGCTGGTGAAATTGTCACGCTGAAAGAGAGTACCACCATCCAAGAGAAACGCATTCGCTCTCGAACAATCAGCGTCGGAGGTAGCACCGCCAGAGATGAGAAGATCTTCAGCAAATCGGAAAGCTCCAGTCCTGACTATACAGAAATAAGCTCCGTGCCCCCTCTGCCTTTGTACGCTCTTCTGGCAGCTGATGAGGACGCACCACAACTGGGTGAGTGTGTAGTTTGTTCATTCAAGTTAAATCAACGTAGTAGGTTTTAAAACTACTGAAGAATTTGGGTGAATCTTCCCTTAAAGACCCACGGCGATAAAAAAAAAAAAAAAAAAAAAATGTTTTTGATGTTTTTAACATGTTCCTATCGCATTTGTCTGATGATGGAGGACATGTACAAAAAAAACACATCTTTATTCTCTACAAGAGGGAGAGGAAGAGGGATGGGGTCGCACTGCGCCAGCAGTCCTGCCCACAACTCAAAGGCGAATTTTTAATGAACTCCTACTGCTCTGCAGAAATTATCTCCTGGAAAATGACACAAGTTGTTATGGTTTTGCCTAAAAACTGCATAATTAAAAAGACTACTGAGAACAATTTTAAAATAGCTGGAAAGATGATCAAAGTGGGACTTTAAGTTAAAAAAAATTATTAAATACGATTATACTGCAGTGTTACTAAATAGGATAAAATAAGTTACTATTGTTAAGTAGCATTTTTTCCTGTTACAGCATTCACATTAAACTTATCCCTCTTTCTTCAGGTTGTAATAAAAACCATTAACAGCTTGTTTGTGATAAAAATGTAATATTTCACAGGCTAAACACTAATCTTCTATTTACTTTACTAATCATTTTGTGTTTTGGTTTATCATTTATCAGTCATTTCAGAAAGTTTTGTTTCAGGAGACACACTTCCATCATGTAAAATGAGCCAGCCCTGAGAAGATGTCGAATGTATTTCATGTAATTACTGATTCAAAGAAGACCTAATTCCAGGTGCTTTTTGATCTTAGATCTTTTGTTGACTCCACAGAACATAAAATCTCTTTGAAGAAAGAGAAAATGGGTCAAGCTTTTACATTGTATTATCTTTTGGTTCAGATCACATCTTAAAGGGAGAGACTGTTTTGGTTCTGGGAAGCCAATATTCCTAGAAGACCACAAATCAGTTTTTCACGGGGTTGGTGTTAACATCTCAATCTAGTCCTAGTGTCTTTGCCAACTAACTTATTTTAATTAGTTATTCATGGGCAATGAGCCTAATGCATTACTCTTTGCAAATGTAAATCAAGTCTCTTTTCAAAAGCATATTGTATGAAATACTTCATAGTATAATTATTTTATTCTTGTCTTTCTTTTAATTTCTTGACAGAAAAAGGTGGTAGTGTGAGTGGAGATAGTGGGCATGGTTCCAGTCAGACTGATGCTTATGATGAACTTTTTCATACACCCAATATAGTGGATCTGAACCCACTGAATGAGGATCAGGAAGAAACTGGGAGTAAGGTAAGTTTCTGTAGTTTTGTGTGCTTAAATAAATGTCTCAGTATGGTAGTTTGAGTGTTTACATGCATGGGTCATAGCCAGTTTCTCATCTGGACAGACTTGTGCTAAGTGTGAGTGAAATGTATGTTTCTGCTACACATATCAAATAATATGAGCTGGATCTTGTCCAACATGTTTTTTTATGATTTTATGAAAGGGTTTCTTGTTTGCTAATTTTGAGTCCCTTCACATCAATGTTTGACTGTGCCAAGGGCAAAAAGATAATTGTTTGCTGGAACAGAACATGGCTGTGCCTGTAAAAAAAAAAATATATTTTTTCCTAAAGTGTCTTCTCTTTCTATAGGTCATAGACCTGTCAAAGTACAGTCCTACATATTTTGGACCAGAACATGCCCAGGTTCTCTCCAGCCATCTCCTCCACTCCAGTTTACCTGGACTAACTCGAATGGAGCAGATGTCACTCATGGCGCTTGCTGACACCATTGCTACCACAAGCACAGACCTCAAGGATAATCAGGCAAAGAGCAAAGGTAAAATCCCACATTTTCATGCATGTGAATGTGATTAACAAATGTGTAAATTTAAGGTTAATCTAGTCATTTTTTAAGTACTGAGAATTGCTTGTGATTAAACAGGAGGGGAGACTCTGGATGAGTGTGGCCTTAAGTTCTTGCTGGCTGTTAGACTCCACACCTTCCTTTCAACATCCCTGCCTCCAGCACACCGCGCACAGCTGCTTTGTCAAGGTATATAATTGTTTTATAATGTTGTTTTTTGCTGTTGAGCTTAATATTTAGGTTTTGGTGAGGAATGCACCAAAGCTTCTCAGTTCACACTCAGAGATTTTTTTCAGAATGCATGATTTTTGGACCATGTTGCATCTCCCTGCACATTCTGAATCTGTTCCATGTTTCTATTGAGGTGTTAATCTTCAGGATCTCTAAAGTCCAAAAGTTGTTTTATGGTCCCAGCTGTGAATACTTGACTGTGTGACTTGTAATGACAGTTAAATGAGCCACAGCGTGTTTATCATTCTTAATTGCTGCAGTGCAGGTGAAATCTGTTCACCCTTTAACCTTATCCAACTGATTATATGTTTTGTTTTGTTTTGGTTTTTTTTGCCTTACTTATGTTTTTTGCAGGTCTGTCAACATGTCATTACGCCTGGGCCTTTCACTCGGAAGCTGAGGAGGAATTACTGAACATGCTCCCCGCTATGCAGAAAGGAGAACCCACCTGGCCTGAGCTGCGCTCAATGGGTCTGGGTTGGTGGCTGCGCAGCACTGACAAGCTGCGCAGGTGTATCGAAAAGGCAAGACAGTTGACACAACCAAAAAGCAGGACTGGGCATTACTGCTAAAATACGGAATCCAATTTCATTTAAATTCACATCTTTGAGATTTAAATAGAATAATTTGTGTTCTTTGGAGCGACGGACTTAGCAGTTTCTAGTCCAAATTGTTACATTTGTTTGAAACAAAACTGCACCGTAATGTTTAACTGCAACTTTGGTTGTTGGTGTGTGAAACGCTTTGTACTTCAACTGATTACTCTTTTTAGAAATAAAATGTTCATGTTAGGTGTTTTTTATGAGGTTGCTTTAAACAGCATTAACATCATACGACGTGATGTTTATGTGTCGTTTCTGCTTTCTTCTGTCAGGTTGCCAAAGCTTCTTTTCAGAAAAGCAATGATCCTCTGGATGCAGCTATTTTTTATCTGGCTCTGAAAAAGAAGGCAGTGGTTTGGGGACTCTATCGGTAGGCATAAATGACAAACCTTGTTATGGCAAATTCCTGAACACCTGAGACACTGTTGCTGTTTGTCATTCTTCGCAGGTCTCAGAAGAATGTGAAAATGACAGAGTTTTTCCGGAACAACTTCAGTGAGGACAGGTGGAGGAAAGCAGCACTGAAAAACGCTTTCTCTCTGCTGGGGAAACAGCGGTTCCAGCACTCTGCAGCTTTTTTTCTATTGGCTGGCTCCCTGAAGGATGCTGTGGAGGCAAGTACAAACAGTGGGAAAAAGTCTTTTAAGAGAGAAATCTTCTTTCATCTGCTCTGCTGCTGTCCTGCCTGTTTAATTTTTCTGATCTATTGTAGACGTGAGGAAAGTACCATTAGTGAACTATGAGATTGTAATCAAGATTTTGGATTTCTTATTATAATGTATTGTTTGTGTCTGTAGAGAAAAGTGGCCTCATCAAAAACCAAAATTTCATGAGCAACTCTTCAATTGGCTTCTCTTTAGATTTTCTTTACTAAACCACTTTAATTCATTACCAGAAGCTATTTTATCATACATTTTTATGATTTTTTTTTTTTTATATTACTGACTGGTTGTTTTTTCTTTATATAAAGTTTAAAGATTAGTCTCTCCATTCTACCTGTAAAGTCTCAGTCCAAATATTTTTCTCTACTGTAAAATTGTTCCTAGTGATCTTTTATTTATGATTATGCAGTTTTTAACCAAAATAAAAAAGCCTGTGTCGTTTTTTAAGGCATTTTTCTGTGGAGCAGCAGGAGCTCATTAGTAAGCCCTTTGTTTACACGCTTTCCCGTTAGCTTATAGCACCTCACAAGCCCAAGCTAGCATTAGTGAAGCAAAAAAGCAACATCACAGCTATTCAGCCGCACAGTTATAGGACTGAAGGCAGCTCAGAAAATGAGACATTAATAGATTTATTTGTCTTTGGAAATGAATGCATCGGTATTGTAGTGTAGTAGGAAGACTTTGGCCTGCCCATCACAGTTACTGTGTCGCAAACCTGAACTTCTTCCAGCCGCTGGTTTTCATCTGCTCTTGGCCCAATGCAATTTTAATAAAAATATACTCAGAAACGCAGGTTTAATCTGAAATAATTTATGTATCATGAGAAAAATGCCACAAGAACATTATTCATTCATTCATTCATTCATTTTCCAATCCGCTTTATCCCTTTCGGGGTCACGGGGTTGCCGGAGCCTAACCCGGCTACTAATGGGCGAAGGCAGGGTACACCCCTGGACTGGTCGCCAGTCTGTCGCAGGGGCCACAATCACACACCCATACACACTCACATTCACATTCACACCTAGGGACAATTGAGAGTGACCAATTAACCTGTGAAGCATGTTTTTGGACGGTGGGAGGAAGCCGGAGTACCCGGAGAAAACCCACGCATGCACGGGAGAACATGCAAACTCCGCACAGAAAGGTCCCCCAGCCAGGACTTGAACCGGGAACCTTCTTGCTGTGAGGCAGGAGCGCTAACCACTGCGCCACCGTGCAGCCCCAAGAACATTATAGAAAAACAAAAAACACAATTTCCACTGCAGCAGGTCTTAAAAGAACCATTCTGATCACCTTTAAAAGATATTTTTAAAAGCATTATTTTATCAAGATAATGCTGTTTTTAGCTAAAATCAGAAAATGTGTCTTTTTCTATAATCGTTTTTGCAGAGCTGCAGTAGTTCATTAAAAATTTGCCTTTTAATTTGTTGGTGGGACCGTTGGCACGGAGCAACCACAGCCCCCCTTCCTGTCACTCATAACTGAGCTATCTCAACGATACGCAACGACTTGAATAAAGAAATACTTAGAAATGCTATTTTAAATTTAATTTCCTTAATATCAGTCCTGCATCTTCTGAAGAAATGCCACAAGAACACATTAAAAACGTGTAGTGGGTCTTTAACAATAAAAAGGATTACTTTATACCTCGTTCTTGGCTATATTTCTCCAGGTCAGTTTTTTTAGATTAAAATAACTGCCATTTATTAGGGTTATATTAGGCTAATATAAGGGAAGTTCTCAATATTCAAAGGGGGACTAATCCTCTAATTAATAATTTCTTTATAAAAGTTAATTCTGCTTGGATAATCCCCTGGGCATAGAGTCTCATTATTAATCTGCATGAGTAACACAAATCTCTGTTAGCATTTTATGGAAATTAACATTGCCCAGGCATAAGGCTATCATTGACTTTGCTCAGCCTCTTTGGCTGGAAGGTTTGCTCATTAAAATGCGTCTCACACCTTATCTGCTTGGAGCCTCCTCAGCAAGTTGAGTTTCCTGTGCTTTCGTTTAAAATCAGTTATGATAATAGTTTTGGAATTTAATTTTGTTCCCTTTCGGCAAAGCAAAAGCGTTTTATTGTGCTATGGACAAATGATGCTCAAACTTTCTCTTTGTGTATCTAAAGTAAATGTACTCTCTTTTCAGGTGTGTTTAGAGAAAATGGAGGATCTACAGCTGGCCCTGGTGATCTCCAGATTGTACGAGTCTGAGTTTGAAACGTCATCCACCTACAAAAAGATCCTTCAGAGGCATGTTTTGGGCCAAGACAAACAGGTAAGCACTTGATTGTGTTTCTAAAGATTTATGTTGCTGACTTGAGGAGCTATCGATTTTGCTTTTGGAAAAAAATAGCTTTCATTTAACTGACTGATGTTCTGTCAATACTTTATTTAGAACTTAAAAAAAGCAATTTATTAACTGCTTTATTTTCCAGATTCCGACCCATCCAGATCCTTTCTTGCGAAGCATAGCCTATTGGGTGTTAGAGGACTACAGCAAAGCCTTGGACACTCTGATTGAGCAGCCTTCAAAGCTGAAAAGCTGTGGATCCTCTCAGATCAAATGTGACACTGGTACGTGTGCTGCTGGTCTGCACGATTACTTCTTTTATCTTGTTTGCTGTCTGCTTTCTTAGCGTGGACGTATTCATGTCTTTCTTATTTTTAGGAAAATCTTACCATTTTATCTCAGCTGCTCTTCTTTATTAGTTTTACATTCTTTTAAACATTTTTGGTTTTTTGTAATTTATAGGTTACATCAACCCATTCATATTGATAGGTAGCTGTATTTTTCATTTTTATGGTTGCTTTCACACTTAATCTGAAGACTACAAACGCACACAGGAGTACTGTGGGACAAATGAAACACAGTATAACAATATTTCCTATCATACATTTCCTATTGTACTAGAACTTTTTATTATGTTTTTATGTCACACTGTGACTTCTATAAAAAAAAATAATAATAATTACATTGTGTTACACTTATTTTAGAGAAAGCAGACCAGTGATAAGTTCTGTTTAGCTCAAGGAATGCAGTTTGCACTTGTTAGACTTTTTATTGATTTAGTAAACTTTCTTTTTTTATTCTTAGTTTTTTCTGTTTGTCTGCTGGTCCTTTTTTCAGTTTTTTAATTTAGTTTTTATTTATTTTCTTTTTCTTTCTGTTACTTTTCTTTTGTCTGTCTGGTTTAATTTTTTATCTTTCTTTTTTTTCTCTTCTAATTTTCTGTCTTTCTTCACTCGTTCATTCCCTTTTTCATTGAGAAGTTCAATTTTCATGTAGTTTAAGTATTTTACAAAGGTTTTTTTTTCTATTTGTTTCTCGTTCCTTCTTTCCTTCCTACCGATAAATTCCCCCAGCACACATTATAATGCGGAAGAAAATATTCTACCATAAAAGTTCACAATAAAAACATTCATAGAAACAGAGGCTCTGAAAGGCTTTATTTGGAAGCGTAAATGTCTTATGTCTAAAAATCCAGCACAATAAGAATGTCCTGTTGACAGCAGTTCAAACTGGAGCAGCTGCATGTTTACCTCTGCTGTTTCTCCAGCGTGTTTCTCCATGTTCTGTATATAAACCTCTGATGATAGATTAATATGTAAACTGTTGCTTTGGAAACTGGAAAATGGAAAATGCATACTTAAATATAAACTTCATTTGAACTCTGGTTTACTTAAGGCTTCACTGGTTCCAGATAAACACGCCTTTGCCACATGTTTCATAAATGTTGTCAAATCACACTTGCTTGCAGAGGAAATAAAATTAACTTCAAGAAGACTTAAAAAACTCATCTACTTCTAAGAAAAATTTGCTCTTGTTCTTGCAGATTTTCACTTCAAAGTTTTATATTGACATTGACATAATTAGATGAGAAAAAACAATCTTGTTTCTAGACTTTGTGCTCTTAAGCTTTTTAGCTCATAGCTTCATTCTAAATTTCCATTTGAGAGGCATTTTATATTTAGACCAGCTTTTGCTGTTTTGATCCATTAGTTCAAATTTGTGCTTTTGTTATGTGCTCTATTGAAAGCAGGACGTAAGATGTCTCTTTTCATCTCTCACAGATTCCTCTTCAAAGCCTTTGTGCAACCCAGAGGTTTTTAACTTTTACATCTACCTCCGTACACATCCACTTCTCCTTCGCCGCCATTTTGCCTTTTCTGACGGGGCTAAAGTTGGCTTGACCACTGAAGGTCGCAGGGCTGACTCCATCAGTCTGGATGAGAGGAGGCTGTTTTTCACTACTGCGTATGCTCACCTCCAAACTGGATGTCCCATGCTAGCACTTGAAGTCCTGTCAAAGATGCCCAAAGTCCACAAACATTCCAAACTCCCCAACCAAGATGACACGAGTATTTCACCTGAGCTCAGTGTCGGGAGTAAGAACGGACCAGCGTCTGACCCAGACTGGTCTCAGTCGGCTCTGAACGGCTTCGATTCGGCTGGAAACAGTTTATCCAACAGCCAGTCTGACTCCTTGTTAAGTTTCGATTGGAGCCAGCCATCGCTGAACCTTCCAGATGAGCCACTGGAACTGAAGTGGGACAGTGACAAAGATGAAGAAGATGAGGATGAAGATGATCAGCCACAAATGACAAAAGAAGGGAAAGACTGCAAAACTACTGACAGCAGTGTTTTCCAAGACATTCAAAACGCTTTTCCAGCGGGTATGGAAACCTCGAGGCAGGGCGACCTCAAAGATGAGGATGATTGCATTGTTCCATCTGATGACATTTTAGTGTGTCAGCTTAAGTTCACCGCCTGCTTGAAAATAATGACCAATGAGCTCCGCACCCTGTCAACTGGGTATGAACTGGAAGGAGGGAAGCTGCGTTACCAGCTGTGCCAGTGGTTGGAAAGAGAGGTACAAATGTTGCCTGGAAAAGTGACGTTTTTTTTGTTTGTTTTTTTTTCTTATTAATCTCAATTATTTAAATTTTGGAGAAAAAAAATGAAGTTTTATGTTTTTGGTAGAGTATTTTAAATTTGTTGGGCCTTTTTTTTTTTTTTTTTTTTTTACCTTTAAGGTTTGTCTTACTTTATTTCCAGTACAGGAATGATGATTATACAAATGTGAAGTGAAATTCTGTGTTTTTTTTCTCAGGTGCTGGCTCTGCAGCGTTGCTGCAGCTACAAGCCTTGCCTGCCAAAAGCATCTTTCCAGGATGATCAATCTGTTTCTGGATTAGTGGAGGAGGATCAGGTGGGTGTTGATATCTGGCTTGTTGCTGAAGCAAAAAAGAGAAGAAGAGCAGAACAATATTTTGTGAAGTTCTTGTGCAACATTCCCTTTTGTTTTGTTTTTGTTTTGCTCCTTCATTCAATTTCCATTAATATATCTTATTTTGTTGCAGAGCAGAAGAGACTGTTGTGCATGGGTTTACAAACAATTATTTTCACATCACTCTTGAGATTTTGTTGAATACCCACCAACTGGACAACAGTGCCATCCATGATTATAGAAAAACATACTTTATTTCCACACGAGTAATGAAGCTTGTAATGTTTTTCAGCCCCAGAGCCCCCATGCTGTTAGCCACAGGAGCAGAAGACAGTGGATGCAGAGTAACCAGCCTTTATTGAGGATGTTTCTGAGCTACTGCAGCTTGCATGGCTCTCACGGTGGAGGACTGGCTTCGGTACGCATGGAGCTCATATTGCTGCTTCAGGAGTCCCACCAGGTAAATAAACCATGTGCACAGACGCACCACAGGCAGCTAAGAAATGGGGAGGAAATTTTATTTCAGCATCTCGTGTGTATTATGAAAAGCTTGTTTTTTTAATACCACAGAGCTGGAGTATCGGTGCTCTTTTTTGTCATTTCTTTACACCTGGGCCCACAGCAGCCAGCTTTAAGCCTCCACTGCATCTATTTTTGAACTGGTGTTACAACTTCAAAAAGGAAAGCAAATGTAGCATGATTTAAAATTGTTGGTGGAATTTCTGATTTATGTAGCTGCAAACACACATTCATGTGTAGTTTGGAGTTAGTAGCTTCAGCAGTTTCCAAAAAAACAAAAATGTTTTTGATATTCATAGGCTTTTTTTCATACCAGTCAACATTTGTCATGAGGATACAGACCAATGTAACGTGTGATTTCCAATTATAAAGTAAGTTCATAGCCTAATGTTTAAAGACCTACTCCAATTAAAATTGTGTTTCGATCTCTTAAACATGTTCTTGTTGTAGTTTTTGTCATGATGAAGGACATGCATAAAACAATTTAACACTGCTGTAGTTGGGCAACTTGTGTGCACATGTGGGTAGAGATCCTCCAAATGATGAAATGTAATATTCTCTTTGAAAGTGTTCATACTGAGAGGATGAGCAGCAAAGCACACATAAAAGAAAAAAGTTGGGCCATCTGATTGTCACAATTTCCCCAACGGACACATAGACACTCCGGCATGGTGACTGTACTCTGGTGATTGTTTGTGCACCCTACAGCAGAGTGCTGGCAGCTTGTGCTGAAGCTTGGAGCTCTAGCAAGCGGTTTATCCTCAGGCTAAATTAAAAAAAAGAATTGTTCTGAGAGGTAAACAACTCAGAGGTCCAATGGGGAAATTTGCTCAAAGTTGGCAGTAAGTGGACCCTGGTGGTCTATCCTGCTCTCCTCCTTTTGTAAAATTTCTAAGTTTCATAGTTGTTAAATGTTTTTATGGTTGTGAAGTATTGTGTGTCTGTTTTCTGTGTGTGCTTTATCCTGACTTTAAACTTGTGTTAAAAGTTTGTGTTAGGTTGGTTGGTGACAACTGAGCGATTCATTGTAGCTGAAAACATTTTTTATTCAGGTGTTAGTTACAGACAGACACACTTCCTTTCCACTGCTCCTGTTTCTCTTTTCCACTCCTCTAATGTCAGTCAAATCTTTGATGACATTTCTGCCCGTTTGCCTCATTTCTGTTCTGTTCATTCTGTTCACTTAAAGATAGCGAAGCGCCTCTTCAAAGGTTCAGATTAACTTACTTCGCTTATTTTTTTTTTTTTTTATTTGCAAGTTGGCTACCAATTAAGGATTAGAAATTAAGAGCTTTTAGAGTGTCATTTGTTTGTTTACATCCTAAAATAATATCTATAAAAGTTTGCATGGCATTTTTACATGATAAAGCTTTGTTTTGAGGATAATCTGACCTGTTCCTCTTTGATTTCCCTCCACAGGATGACTCTGTTAAATCAGTGAAGCCACTGGGTTCTCACCATACGTCCATCCCTCTTCTTATGGCTTGTACTGCCAATGTAAAGACGGTGGTGGCTAATCCTATTGTATACTTGACTAACCTGGCTCATGACATCTTGCAGACCATCAACGCGCTCGACTCCCCTCCACATCCTGACGTTGTTAACAGTGAGGTCAGTTAGATATATATATATTGTTTTCTTTTTTATTCCAGAACATATTTTTGAGATGCTTAATGTCAAATAGTAATTTTAATAAACCATCTTGTAATGCTGACAAACAAAGTGAGATAAGTACCTGTATATAATTTTTTGTAAAACTGTGCAAATCTGAGCAAACAAAAAACAGTGTTTTACATATGCTGTTTTTACTTATGCATTTAAGAAAACTGTATATTTCAATTTAAAGGTATTTTTTCCATTTATTTCAGATCTATGTGATGCACACTCTGGCTGCTTCCTTGTCCGCCTGCATATATCAGTGTCTTTGTGATGGACATACATTCAGGTAAATGTCTATGCAGTGAATGCACTGCTCACACCTGTCACCTGTTGAGCTGCATTTTGTATTCTAAAACTAGTTTACCCTATTAACTTTTATTTAATCTGAAGCTAAAACTATTAAAGATTATTAAAGATATTAAAGATTAAAGAAGAACTAGTATTTAAGAACATTTAAAACAACTGCAACAAATATACATTTAAAATAAGAATTGAGAGTAATGCGAAAGGAAAAATGTGCAAAAAGAAAAATAAATAACTACATTTACAATCACTGGCAATGCTTTGTGTTTTTATATCTGTTTTATAAGATTTGGGGAAAACTTGTAATGACGCTAAATGAGTCAACTTTCTACTGTGTTGCAGTAAATCTTTATTTTCCTCTGTGAAAATGTTCTGACTGGAAAAAGTATCTACTTAGCAGTCCGTGATTCTACACTGATTCTCCCCTAAAAATACACATGTAATGTTTTTGTGTAACAGCGTTCATATCCATCAAACAAGCAGTGGAAATGTAACCCAGAAACAGCAAAATGTGTCCGAACTGAAAGATGATTGTGATAACTGCAGTTATGGGTAGATGGGATTTTCCTTCTGTCGCTGAGTGTGATGAAATCATTTTATTACAGGGCATTAAAAAAGCATTTGATGCTAATCTATCATAGTTAAAGATAAAAGAGAAAATATGTAATTCAAAAAAATGCACTTTTTGGTGTAGTTTATAAAAAAATCAAACCATAGAGGTATAAAAACATTCTTGAAACCAGGCTGTGAATATATTTACTTATGTTATAATGTTGGACTGCCTGATATGAGGGATAAATGGGGTCCTAAACTGCACCTGGCTGTATAAAGTTTTATTATTCAAACATGTTTTGTTCTGGAAGTTAAAGGGTTGCCCCTGTATGGTTTATGGTTCTGTGTTTTTTTGTTTGTTTTTTTTAATCAGGATCAAATTACTTTATTAAAAAGCCTAAACTCTTTATTTCCGTAGTCATATACAGGGGTCCCTCGTTATATTATGGTCTTACCGTTTTGTGGATTTTTTTCAGTCCAATTTTGCTTGTTTTTATTCATTTATTTATTTTAGTGCATTGTGTTTATTTTACTAAATTCACATAAGTCTTCAGCCGATCTTTGTTTTCATTCTATAAATCTGGATTTATTTTTCAATGAAGGTTTTTGAACTTTGAGAGTTTAAACAAGAAAGAAAAGTGTGAAAATGTAAATGTCTGAAGTGTGTAGTGAGGGGTTTTCAGCCTTAAAATGTATGTAATCCTACTTTGCTGATGTCGTTTAAAAAAAAATGAGGGACTACTGTATATATGGAGGTGTGCATGTGATTTGTTACTAATTTACATTTTACTGCAAAGTAAAAAAGAAATATTGTAATTTTTCTGCTCTTAGCAATAAATCTACGCCATTATGCAGGAAAACATAAGAATTACTAAATGGAATCATTTACATGTTATTATGCTATGATTTCTGGGTAATAAACCATCTCGTAATGCTAGCAAACAATGTGGGATAAGTAGTGGTATCTCACATTGACTCTTGGTACTTAAAAATAGGAGGTTAACTTGCACAATTTTACCAAGTAAAACACTAAATTCTTAACTAAGTGAATACAAAGTGCAGTAATGTGGTTTAAGGTAAAGTTATAGAATTACTTATTACTAACAAAGAATAAAATCAGCAGTGTTTTTTTGATCATGTTGGATATGAATTATGAAAGCTGCAAAGATGCAGTTTGTCATTCTGATTGTACATGCTTAATTAGACTGCTGGTTCCTATTTTTTTGTTTGTTTGTTTTTTTTTTAGGGGAGATTGCATTGTTTATTTAAGACCCTGATGTTTTATAAGTTCCAATTAGTTTGACAACAGCACAGAAGGATTCAGACTTCATAGAAAGGAATGTGCATGGTTACTTATTTATATTTCAGAGCTTTGGCATACAGCTGTGCTGCTCGGAGTTCTTGTCATGCTTCTGCCATGTTGCCTCTTGATGGGTTGTTTGAACTCTTGCTTTACCAAACTGGGACATTAGGACACCAGGGTGTAGTTTCAAAGACAAAGTCAAGTCTATTAACAGATTGTGTTATTTTCTTTTTAAGTAAAAAAAAATGTGCCTTCTTTACTCTTTACTCCACGCTTGTTAATAAATTGATAAGAGAACGTTCTTTATTCTAAAATACTCTGCACATGAAGAAGCAAAGGGATAGAACAGCAATCTGTCACCTGCTGTTGAGAGTTTAATAGTTAAGAAAGCTCTTTCCTATTTCATGTAACTTTGGCAATGATGACATGAAATGTTATAATATTTTTTCTTCATTTCACCCTTCTCTAAGACCCAAAGGCCTTCATTATCTCAAAGAAAGTCTATCAAGTCGACTGCTATGGGACCCACATTAATCTTACTTTAATTAGGTCAATTGTTAAAATAACTTATATTAATAAATGGCTTAAAAGACTTAGATATAGTGAGGCAAATAAGTATTTGAACACCATGTCATTTCCAAGTTCTCCCACTTAGAAATCAGAGGGGTCTGAAATTTTCTTTTTGGCTGCATGTCCACTGTGAGAGACATCATCAAAAAATGAAAAGCTGTCCAAAGACACCAGAAACAAAATAGTAGACCTCCACAGGGCTGGAAAGATCATGGGAAAATTGCCAAGCAGCTTGGTGAAAAAGATCCACTGCTGGAGCAATTATTAGAAAATGGAAGAAGCTAAACATGACTGTCAATCTACCTCAGACTGGTGCTCCATTCAATATCTCACCTCGTGGGGTCTCAGTGATCCTAAGAAAGGTGAGGACTCAGCCCAGAACTACACAGGAGGAGCTGGTCAATGACCTGAAAAGAGCTGGGACCACCGTTTCCAAAGTTACTGTTGGTAATACACTAAGACATCACAATTTGAAATCATGCAAGGTAACAGAAGGTTCCCCTGCTTAAACCAGTATATGTCCAGGCCCGTCTAAAGTTTGCCAATGACCATTTGAATGATCCAATGATCCAAGAACACCACTTCTACTCTGATTCATGGGGGTGGTAGCATCCTGCTAAAGACTCATACAATGTGATTTCCATATATTTTTTAAAGATGTTTTTTACAGTGGACATGTACCTAAGATAAAAAATCTCCGACCCCGCCATGATTTCTAAGTGGGAGAATTTGCAAAATCACATGATTTTCAAATACTTTTTGCTTGCCTAACTCTATACAGTGTCTATGCAAAATGTCTGGAGGAAAAATTTGAAAGTATTCAACTCCAAAATACAGAATGCATTCCTAAAACATATATTTTATTTTGACTTTGTCAGAGTATTGGGGTTTTTTTGTTTGTTTTTGGAATACCTCCTAATTGGATTGCAATATGTAATACATAAGAATGCAGCACATTTTGCCAAATAACTAAATTTATTCTAATATTTCTTATATTTTAAATCTCATTGATTCATAACTATGGTCTTGCTTTATGTTCAGTGTGTTTGCTTATGGCCCTCTTGATGCATTCCGAAGGTTATATAAGTTTTAAAGATGTTTTGTTTGACAAAAAAACAATACTGGACAAAAATTTTCTCTATTTATTTTTATTCAACTGTTCAGACAGAATATACAGAATCAAAATGAAATTAAATTTGAATGTTGATTAACGCCTAATTTAGAGATGGAAGTACTAGTAAAATTCATATTTGGCTTAAATTCTGTAACTACTAGTAGTCACACTACTATCTACTTACATGCACTGACGCTACATATTATTGCTGAAATCATGGTACTACCAAAAACTGTTTGTACATAAAAGTGTGAATCTCTGTAGGAGGTGGATAAAAAAGATGCCAGAAGAACAGTGACTGCAGCTTCGTTTGAGCGCCGTTTCCTTTTAACTTTAGGAATCGTTTTAAGAAAAAGCAATTAAGGATTTTCCACAGGAATTGAAAGGAGAACTGGGGACCTAATAGACTCCCTGGTGGCTGAAGCAATGCATAATATTCTCATCCAACATTATGTTTTTGGTTTTTTGAACACACAAGGGTTTAAAAGCAGCTTAATGTGACAGCTTGTCTACTGATGTTTCCTTCATGATTAGGTGCTTCTTCTCTGTTTCTGTGCAGCACAACAGGCAGTGATTCTGAAGTGCTCTATTATCTCATGTTTTGACAGATCACAGCATGACAACATGTCTAAAAAAAAACACAATTTATAATAAAAGTAAAAACCCTTTAAATTTGTGATTTCTAGATAACTATCGAAATGATATAGTCCAGGTATTTTATGTGGTTTTTTTTTTCAACTCAAACAAATTTAAGCTTATTTATGATCGCACTGGGTTCTTTTTCCTGTTTTTCCAAAGCCATGTGAACCACTTCACCGGGACTGTTTATCAGAGCGTTTTGCTGTCTCAGAAGCAGCTGCTCAGAGCTGTCAGCACGGATGAGTCTGCTCAACCTAACACTTCTCCTGCTCAGTGGCCAGGTAAGTCAATACGCATCTTTTGCTTGATTGAAGAGAACAACACAAGGAACACAGACAGTCTATCCATCTTCTGACTTATTTCCTGTCTCTTTTTGCGTCACATTTGCTTCTGATCTAGATGTATATATTTTTTCACGTTGTTCATAAATGTAGATAATCTTCATTGCTATTACCTTTCTTGCACCAGCTTGTTTATTTGTGAGTATTTCTTCGTTTTCAGATGTAAATTCATGCAGGTTTATGATCTTAGGTTTACATTAAATTTTTTTCAATCTTCAGCATTGAAACCACATAATGAACAGTACAATGGATTTTAAATACATTTTACAGCTGTTCTACATTGTTTGCAGCACTCTTGCATATTTTCTGTAAATCAGTGGTGAGAGGACATTGTTCTATGCAGTCTTCTTTTGGGACAGCAGCATCAAAGTCGGTGACTCCGAAACTTAACAAGCCGATAAGGAAGGATGACTCTGTCCTCTGGGTTACACTGAGGACCCCTGGAGCTGATTGTGGAATAGAGAATGCTGTATGATAAAAAATTCAATCGAAGGCACAGTGCACCATCTGCACAAATGTACTCTTAAACCGCATTGGAATTTCAGACAAGGACTCTCTCTGCTACAGACATGCATGAGGTCAATCCTGCCCACAGAAACAACGATACAGACATTCCCTAATGTGACATTTTACACTGCAAACTAAGTTTCCCTTAGGCAATTTGAATGTATGTGAACAAGATAAATAATTAAATTTAGTTCATAATATGTATTACTTATGTTTCTTTTTTTGCTTTCTAAAAAATAAATAAATAAATAAACTCATCCCTGTTTTGATTTTAGCGTAATTCTGCTCTTTTTTTCCCCCGGCAAACATGACCTCACCCATAAATATGAACATACAAATGCTATTTGTCAGTCCACTGTGATGCTAAAAGCTTGGAAAATGTAATAAAAATTAAATATATACAAATTTTTTTTCAAATGACAAATTGTTCAAACGCTATGAATTGTGGTCTATTTTTGCCAACCTAGTCAGCATCGATACACACTAGTTTTTTGCAGTGACTTCTTGGAAATTTCCAGGGCATTGAATTTGGAAATTGTCCGGACGCCCGACAAAATGGCGTTGCACTATATAGTACATTAGTTGTGAGTAGTGAGGCACTTTGTACACAACTATTATTGGCTTTTTTTTCTTCTAATATGAACATTTCTGTTGTGAAGATGTTTTGGTGATCCAGTAAAATCAAAAGTGCTTTGTTTTGAAACACTGAAGACTTCCTGTTTTGACGTTCCTTTCTCTTCCTCTTGCTTTCAGGTATTGCTTCTCTCATTTGTCTGCTGAACTCAGCAGGTGAGGACAGCCAGCCGGGCTTGGCTGTGCTGCTGTGTGAGATTCTGACTGCAGTCTACCTCAGTCTTTTCGTTCACGGCATGGCAACTCACTCCAGCAACGAGCTTTTTCGCATTGTGACCCATCCGCTCCACAGCAAGCTGTGGGTGAGCGTTTTTGGGGGAGGAGCCCAAATTCCAGTCATAGGAAAGCTCAGCAGTCCAACAAGAACACCTCCACCAGGTAACTGTATGAACATATTTGTCATAAAAATGGCTGAATAGCTAAATTAAATGTAGTTTGATAAAGTTGATTTAAGTCATAATGGGATAAATCTCCAAAGTGAGTGAAGCCCCTTTACCCGCTTCTTTTTCTCCACAGCTTCTCCAAGTGGGTCAGAGAAGAAGACCAGGCGTTTCCGGCTTCTCTCATCACGGGGTGGATCAAAGGAAGAGTCTGGGATTGAGCGAGAAGGCCCATCCAGTCCCAAATTTGGTTCTGTTGTGGAGCACGGAGTCACCTCTGTCTTTAAGGACCAGTTTGTTCCTCCAGAACTCAGCATTTGGGATTACTTTATTGCCAAGGTAATACAACTAAAGAGAAAACTGTCTTGTAGAAACTTGCCTTGTATTTTTACCACAGCTACATTTCTATAGAGTTTCAGGTTCATGTATAATAAAATAACACTTTAATATAAAAAAAAGACTGTTCATGTGACTTTGTTGTTCTGCGCTTTTCTTTTCAGCCTTTGCTGTCACCATTAGAAAACAGGGTTGAATATGACTCAGAGGAAAGCCTGAGCAGCCAAGAAGAGGATGATGATGATGACTACGAATGTGATGATGTGTTTGAACCCAGCTCTCCACAGAAAGAGCATGCAAATAACAATTCATACAGGTAAGTGGATATTGCGGATAAACCGATCTGATCACATGTTCAGAAATCTGGCTCGATCACATAGTTTCCGACTCAATTAAAATCAGATGTTGCATCCCGATCAGGAATCGGATGTTTGTTTTATTCTCATTATTATGATCAGGGCTATATATTTCTAGCGTATTATTACAGACTTCTACTTGAAGGCTGCATATTATGAGCGAATTAAAGCATTTTATTTCCGTAAACAGCAGTAGAATATGGCTCTAGATTGAGCAGGAGGTGCACAAAAACACTTCTGTAAAGTTAGCAGGATAGTCACAGATTCGGACTTCCAGGCTCAATAACTCTTTTAATAAATACGTTTCAAACTGACAGCAAGTGTCTCTATTTTCTTACCTCAAGCAACAACTTTCAAATGCATTTTAACAGAAAAAAGATGGGATTTTTGTCTCTTTTTGATGAGAGTGGCACCTCCTGCCAAGGTCCGTCTACAAAGTGCAATTTCTGGAAAAACACTATTAAAAAAAATCTTACATGGTTTAAAAAATTACCAAAACAAATAAATGGCTACATTGATATGAGCTAATAATGAGTGCTTATCATCATTCATGCTACAATAACAATCTTAGAAGGTCATTTTTAAGAATTTTTAATGGAGATATGAATCACATCTGATTAAAAGATGTTCAGTTTGCATCAAACAGAGTAAAGCTACAGTCACCAAACCTTCTCACATGACTAAATATCACCTATTTTTTCTAGTTAATAGTTAACCACCTTTTCTAGTTGATAGTTGCGCTATTTTTACTTGATTGCTCAAACTACTTCACAGAAGTGCTCTTTTTAAGTGTCTAACGACAAAAGATAGAAAGAGTAGACCAAAAGATTTTTCAAAATTAAATGAATCTGAAACAGATTGGAGCCAAAAAAACTTGATTGGGACATTCCTAGTGGATACTACTGCTTAATGATTAGATTTAAACTATATATTTGTGGCTCTTTGTGTTCAACCCTTTGACTCGAGAGCTGTCACCGGCGACAGCCATTTAACTCACACTCTTTATACTACTGTAACTCTTCAAACGTTTACGCATTTGCAGCCAAAAGTGGCTGCTTTTCTCCACATCAGAATGGCCTGGATTATGTTAATTGAGTCAACTGTTGAAGAGTTACCATACCTCAAAGAACATCAACACTGGAGCTAAAGCTCCCATGTTAAAGGGTTCTATAAAATTGGTTCAGCTTGTGCTGCTAAAAATCTTATTATTTCTTTAACTTTAAAAAAAAATTATTTCCTGTATCTTTCCTTCCAAAAATATAATTAGTAATCTGTTTCCTTCCAAGCTGGTGTTTGATGCGTCTGGCCATGGTTCAGCTGGTATTGGTCAACCTCAAGTCCTTTTACCCAATGGCAGGATATGATCTATTGGGTAAACAATAAAAATACACCACCCATCACGCTAACATCTTTAATGCAGATGAGCGCTGGCCTACTTTTCCTCACCATTCCTGTCTCCTCGGTTCTGTGTTTTGCCGTTTTCCTGACACAGATTTGCCCGTGGCCTCTCCTCTGTGTCACGCTGTGCTGAAGACTCTGCAGCGCTGGGAGCAGGTGCTGCAGAAGAGACTAGAGATCTTCGGGGGCCCCCCACCCAAATACATCTCCACCCACCTTCAAGATGAGAGCATCACACCAGGCCCCGCGTTGCTGAGACACAAAGCCCTGTTTGAACCAAGCAACACCCCGTTCAGGTATCGTCACACTTTCCTTTGGAACCTTTTGACCTCCCTTTTTTTCTTGTATCTGTCTCTACTCTCCTCCAAGCAGCCTTTGTCATTCACAGCTGCACACCCACTCCTTACCACCTTTTGAATCCCAGAAGCTTTGTGACGCCACACTGTAACATCACAATAAACTTTAGATTACATAAAGCTTCATCTCTGAGTCACCATGGCATCCCCATTGAGGTGACATGAACAAAGGTGATGGTGCCATTGTTACCCCAAATTTGCGTCTCCTTCCTCTTGATGCCCCCCGAAGCCCAAAGGCAAATGTTGATATTGGAAAGACCTAGGAATTATGTGATCATTTCTGGTGTTTTTTTTGAAATGGTTGCAAATATATTTTTGTTGGGGATGTAAAAGATTCAACTACGAATAAAAAAAAATGGATCTAGTTATGAGAGTAACAGCAGTATCAGTGGAGAGCTCCAGATACAAACAAGAATAGGTTGTTAAAAAGGTATAAAATTGATCAGTAAGTAAATAATCTGTTTCTTGCAAACTGTCAGTTTCTTTTCCTGTTCTCTCTTCTGTCTTTGCCTTTTTATGTAAATATAATGCAAACAAAAAGATGTACAATTACAAGCTTCTACCAAGTTGTGTCAATTACAATTGGCTGAAGGTGAACCACAGTAATGAATGTGTGTTGTGTGCACTAAAACACACTACCCTTTTTTTTTTTTTTTTACAGCACTGCAAACAACACCTGAATAAATTTATATTACAGACTTTTAACCACAAATAACTTAGTCTGAAAGACCAAAAATTCCAGGTTTGTCTGTTTGAAGCCGTTATGTCAGACATTTTATTTTTGTTGTATGTGCCAGTTTGAAAAAAACTGTTTCTCTTTTAAAAGGCATTTTTATTTATAGTTTTGAAAGCCAAACGAAATAATAAATATCTAGATTGTATCCATTTAGGTAAACGAATTGGACTGTATCGTATCTCCACAAAGTTAGTTAGTATCGATTTGTGGACCATGTATCAAGATGCATATCGAATCATTTGAAGATGTACACCCCTAACATTTTTATTCTAACAGCTGCCTCAATAAAAGCTGATAGGAAAATACACTTTGCATGCTCAACGCTAACAAATGTGTTTGAAACAAACATGGTTACAAATATATATTTTAATTTATTTTCAGGTGATTTTATGGAAAATATGGGCCATAAAGATAGTATTTCTCATTTCCCCCTTTTATTAACAAGATATTTTAGCTATACATTTACATTTTTTACTAAAATTAGGAATTTTCTCTTTTTTGCTCAACTCTTTTACTTTGACAGTTTTTGCCAATATTAATTACTCATATAAAAATTGTAATCTGTTTATTTTTCACAGAGCTAGTCACTCTTCTGCTCTGCCAGCGAAACGTTTATGGCAGTATTTGGTGAAGCAAGAAGAACTGCAGGAAACGTTCATTAGAAACATCTTCACCAAAAAATATGGCACAAATCAGGTAAGTAAAAGTAACTGTGTGGCACCCAACTGCATGACGCACTGTTAACAGACACTAATTAACACAATATTTTGTCCTGATAATATCGCCCCGAAGCCCCAGACAAGCTGTATCGTGATTGTTTTATTATCCTGGCTCCTGAAATTGTGATGTTTTTTTGTGTGGGGGAATCTGCATGATAACTGCACTTGCATGATGGCAATTTAGTTTGTGTTTTAAATAATTACACCCTCTGTGATTAACACCACTGTAATTGAATCTGTGTATCTGCATGGTATGTCATTGTCGTGTGTTTCTTGTGTGTTGGTCTACCTTGTGCTGCTTCCTAAATCACTAAAGTCGGACCAGGCTGACAATGTGAAATGTTCAGGAATGGACGAGACAGGAAACAACCAGGTACCGCTGCTTTAGATCAGTTATTGCTTATGATAGAATACTATAGGTAACATCTTTTATTGGATTGCAATGTGTTTGATCTGTCTACCTGGGTTTTTTATTTGGGTAAAAAGTAATTGTCAGTATTTTCAAGTTGTCTAACTTAAAAGATGTAAGAGGTCTGTAATGTTCACTTCCACTGTGAGATGGAATGTAATACAAATAATCAAGAAGTTACCACCTTTTTATTTCTAACCCATCAGGCAACAACCATTATTTTGGCTCACACACAACCTTATATTTTTAAATAAAACATCATGCTAGAAATTTGATGACTAGTGTGTGACCAAATCAAATTTGGGATGGGTATGGCTTTGACCTTTTGCCTATATTTTTGGGGACCACATCCAACTTTCTTGTAAGTTGGATTGGGGTACAATAAATTTCACTTTTTGATTATGTTTAAATTTAAATAACTTTTTTTTAAAATATCTGTGATGTGCATACAGTTTTGAAGAAGCATATTTGATTGAGGAAAGACTTCATTTATGCGGCAGTTTTTCATTTGTTGCCTCATGGCAACATTGTTCACTTTTGTGTGATCTATAACACGCTTATGGATGGAGGTGTGTAGGGATGCAAAGTTATCAATTTAATCAATTTTTTGCTATACTGCATCTACTTTTACTTACTGGAAATAGATGCACAAGCATTTTAAGGGTATTTGGAACATTTTCTGATTTAAATATTTTATAAGAACCCTCTCCCAGCACCTAAATCTAGGGTTAAATATTTTTTTCCTCATAACATAAAAAAATCATGCCATTGTGATGGAGTTAAATAATTTACTTGTATAATGGTGCAAAAAAATAAGTTCAAAAACAAAAGTTCCTCTCAATACTTCGTAATGTAACCCTGACTAACAATGACAGAGGTCAAAGGTTGGTCTTCAACATGTCACTGCTTTTTTTGGTCCATTCTTCCATGTAGAGCTGTGATGTTTTGGGGCTGTTACTGGAAAACATGAACTGCAACCTCCCTCCACCGGTTGGATTGAGTTCTGGAGACTGTATAGACCACTCCAGAACTGTTTTTACACAGAGACTGCTATGTTGCCTAGGTGATGTGTTCATTGTCCTGCTGGAAGAGCCAGCCACGTTTCCTCCTTAATGGTTTGAAAGATGGAAGCAGATTTTTGCCCAAAATATCATCATAGATGGCTCCATTCATCCTTTCCTTCATACAGATCCATTGAAATGTACTCTTTGCAGAAAACCACCCCCAAAGCAGGATGTTTCCTCCCCCAAACACACCGTGTGGCATTTCTACCAAAGAGTTCCATTTTGATCTCATTTGGACCTCAGGAGCTAAAAACTCATTTTGTGCACTGTTGTACAAATAAACTGTACAACAATCAAACAGTGTGATTTCCTGAATTATTTTTTGAATTTTGCCTCTCACAGTTGAAGTGTTTCTATAATGAACATTACAGACCTCTCATCTTTTTATTGGGACAACTTGCAGAATCAGTGACTGACAAATACTTTACCCCCTCAATATTTAACTGAATGTACTCATTGTTTAATTTTTAAAGAAACTCTCTGACCTTTGATTGGCAGATACTGGGAGATTAAACCAGTAAAACATTTACAGAGTAACCGTTCTTTATAGACCTGCCCTTATAAAATGTTATTGATTTGGCAACATACCAACACATTTAAAACTCTGTTAAATATCAAAGTTTTAAAAGCTTTCATGAAAAAAATTGAGTGTTTGCATTTGCAGAATAATCAGTTTAGTGTGAGTAATCTTTAATGGAACAAGACCATATTTTATGTGACATAAATCACGCTGCAGTTTGCATGGCTTTAATTATACGTTGCTACAGACACAGGCACGCACACGCTGTGTCACGTAGTCTTTCTGTTCCACTTGGAAAGAAGATGTGACAGCAGCTTTAATAAAAAATTATGAATGTGTGATCTTGTCAGAAATACAGAACATTTATTTTTAGGGCCACAAATTCCAAATGTTAACGTCAGGTTTTGATCCTAATCTTAGATCCCACTGTCTAAATATTCATGAAACTGTGAGGCATTAATCTGGAGTTATACTACGCCATTGCTTTGTCGACGGTTTCTATTCTTCTGCCTTAAGTGTGCAAGCTGCTATATTGGAGGTACTCCATTGGTTCAGTGGTAATTACCCTGCACTCTCAGAGGAACAACTATGAGGCTAAACAGCTTCACATTAATGAGCCTAAAACTGTTGCTGTGAATCTGCATCCTACAGGGACTATGTTCTCTGTGAAAATGGCAAAACACCATTTTTAGATTTCTGCAAGTCAGGTTTATTTCGCATCATTGAAAACGCTTTCGACTCTTTTCCTCTCGACTAAATGTAAAGATTTGATCTAATCTAGAATAGCACTGGCATCAAAGCCTTCATACTTCTCTACATAAACTGCAGAATTGCAGTTTAGCCTGCATTGCTGCACAGATTAAGCTTTTCAACTTATTTTGAAGTTTTTGTAATCATTCATTAATGTGACTTTAAAGACCCACTCCGATCATCTTTTGATCTAAATGTGTTCCCAGTGGTCTTTTAATTATGATTATGCAATTTTTAGCCCTAAATAAAAAATCTTGTTGTTTTCTAGGACATAATTTCTGCAGAGCGGCGGTAGTTCTTTAGAAATTCCTCTAAGTTGTGGGCAAGACCCTTGACGCAGAGCAATCCCTTCCTCCCTTCCCTGATACTTAGATTTCTTTGTTTGCACACTCTCCCACTAGTGTGCAGCACCTTACAAACCCAACCGAACATTACTGGAGAAACAAAAATGGCGAGCAATTTTGGAGCTATCCAACAAAACATTTTTTCTGCTCAGCTCTCCATTTGAATGTAGTAGTTTTTCCTTTTTTTTTAGCTTTAGACTAGTTACATTAGAAAAGGCTGTTTGTCTGCAGTAAAGTGTTTGCCAACGTGTTAGTTGAAATGCCTTAATGTTTGAGTTGTTGACGTGTTTTTGTTTTTTTTGTTGCCACAGACAGAGTCAGATCAGAACAGCGCTGGAGGTAAAGCACGCATCATTCACAAGGAATCGGACATTATCACCGCTTTTGCAATCAACAAGGTAAAATAATTGAAATTTCCCAGAAAAGGAATACTGTTGAAAAGGTGGTGTTTTGTTTAAACTTTTAACAGTTTATATCAATCTGAATGTATGCTTTTATTGTGGAATTTGGCACAATAGATTTTACCCTTTTATTTACTGGAATTTTCAAAGACTGACTTCTCTTATTGAAAAAATGTAAAAACGGCAGATAAACAATTTTTCTTCCTTCTGTTCACTTTTGTTTTCCTCATAAAACAACTTTTGCAAGATCTTTTATTTTGTTGTGGAAATAAAAAAATTAATACATAAAGAAATTGAAAGTCGTAGATCTGATCAATTTAAATCAATATGTTGCTTTAGTTTTTAAAGATTGAACCATGTTATGTCCATCAACAACATTCTTTACTTTTAATCTTTTCCTTTTGCTAAAACTTTTTCAGGTTCCCTATCTGTATTTTCAGTTAGAAAAAAAAAAACAGAAATGGCCGCTCTGAGCCAACTTTGTGTTTATTAACTTCACAAAGTCTAGTGAGTGTTTTTCTCATGGCAGCTGATGAAATAAAACCTTAAAGTAACATGGAGTCCTAAAATCCAATAAAGTTATGCACCGTCACTGTATGTGACAGCTTCATTATGACACACTAGGAGATGTAACATTAGTGCAGGCCCTAGCCAGCAGGGGAGTTAGAGGGAGGGTCAGTCCTACTTGAGCACAGTTCGGATTAATCATGTCTGATGTGGAGAAGCCCTGAGACTCGACCTTTTCCATGCTCCACTGTGCCCCTTGTCCTCCTCCTCTCCCATTCCTCACTTCCTTTCTTTGTTTGTTTCCCAGGCAAACCGTAATTGCTTAGTCATGGCCTCAACCCACGACATTCAGGAGCTGGACGTGTCTTCCATCTTGGCCACACAGATCCTGACGTGGATCGATGATGAGGAGCCGGAAGCCAAAGGGTATGAAGACAACCTGTGGCTTTGCATTCCCTCACTGTACTTTCCACTCACACCAAAGAAGCTCCAAATATTGTGAAATTGGTGGTTGTGTGAGTTGTTGACATGAATTGCTAATGGTTATTCCAGTGGTTTCTACTTTGATTATTTATTTGTTGATACATTTCCAACATTCAGAGTCAGCAGTCTGTGATTTCTGTTCTTGCTGTAGTGTTGGAGGGGATGACTTCCTGGTGGTCCACGCACGTGATGACTTTGCTGCACTTCACGGCACAACACCTTACACCCACAGCAGCCCTGGGACACCTATCAACGTGCCCTGGCTGGGGGGCATGCAGACGGGCAGGGGTGCAGCTGTGGTAAGTTAGCAATGCTATCTTACTGTGCTTTATTTTGTAAGCCTATCGGGACTTGCTCTATTCTGGGTATCTGTTGAGCCTTTGGAAGCCTCATAAAAACATGTTAAGGTTCTAGATTAGTAAAAATAATGAAAAATTTCACAAAAGGCATTCTAGCTAAATACCACTAGTTCTTTTTCTTTCCACACCAAATTATTTCTAATATTTTTTCATGTTTCTTTGCACAGTTTGCCAGAAACATCACTCCTGATTAATTTAGCCCCTCTTTCTGACTACCGTTAGTTGTTATTTAGGGATCTCCATTGTTTAACTTGTTTAAACCGTTACACAGAAGGGACAAAGAGTTCAAGGTTTTATTAAAAAACAGTCGAAACAGTTTAAAGAGATCTGAATGAGAAAGTATTTTAAAATAATAAAACAGAGGTAGAAATTACTATTAGTCTGTTTCTTGTGAAAAAAATAGTGCTGTCAAACACTTTTGGATTGCGATTAATCACAATGTTTTACTAGTTAAATTTTATACGACAATATGTGGCTTTTGAACAAAAAAAATGCCAGAAAGAAAATGTTCCTTTCATAAAATGTTGTAATTTGTAAAGCATTAACTCAGACATCTCAGAAATTTAATTTGTGTGCACAAATCAACAGTAAGATAAGCAGAACTCTAAAGACTTTAATGTCTGCGGTATTACTCCAAGTAAACAAAGATGCTGATATACAGCCATAAGAAACTAACATTGTGTTTCTGCACTTTAAATGGTCTGGGTGAATTCTCTACTCTGATTGGCTGCTGGGTGTTGATGTACACCGAAAAAAAGAAGTTCCGGTCACATAGCCCAAATGTTCTATATCCCTGCTACAGGCTACTTTTAAACAAACTTGCTTTACCTTCTGGACTAAAATAAGCGGTAAGAGGTGAACTTTCTCTCTGAACTGATGCTTTATTGAACCTATCGTGACAACCAGCATATATATCGCTTTCCTTTGCCGCTGCAGTCGATGTCTGCCGGTCCAGCTACTGTGAGAACGAGCCGCACCACCAATCAAGAAGTCCGCTTTTTGTGGATAAAGCGATCTAAACCAAAAAAATATCAAGAATTAAGTACTAAAAATTGATTGAAAAATTATTTTTTTTGTTAGTGACCATAGTATAAGTGAAATAACACCCGACAAAAGGCGCTTTTTCAGAAATTGATGCACGCTGTGGAAGCCTGAACCGTCCGAAGCAAAGCAGATGACAGTCGCTTCTGACATATAATTAATCTGCGTTAATAAATAATAACGCGTTAATTTTTTTAATTAATCCCGTGCGTTAAGGTGTTAATGTTGACAACCCTAGAAAAATGGGAAACATTTGGGAAATGGCAGCTGATCTACAGTTATTTAAAAGCTAAAGTTTAATTGAGAGCCATCTTTTTAAAGTGTTTATAAAGACAACTCTTCGTACTTATATTCTGTTTAATTTCCCTTTTTTTATTTTTAGATGATCAAAAGAAATATTAACAATGTCAGAAGAATGACCTCTCATCCCACTCTGCCCTACTGTAAGTACAAGACTCATCAGCTGTTCTGTGGATTCAGCAAATGAGAATCTGCTTTCTTTATGTCATCCTTTTAAAAAAAAAAAAAAAAAAAAGTTTGCGGTGTTTTTTTTTTACCTGAAATGAATACAAATTTCTACTACATAAAATGCTTTTATTTTGAAAAATAACTACAAGAATTCAGCTGTTTCACATGTTAAAAATGACTAACTATTTGAACTGTGTAAAATTGAGCTTTTTTAAATTAACTATACATTAAAAATATTTTATGCTAAATCCTGTTGATTCTCTTGAAGTTCCACTCCAATCATATTTTTTCTTTTGTAAAATCGTTCTCAGTATTCTTTTAATTTTGATTGTGCAGTTTTTAGCCAAAATCAATAAGTTGTTTTTTAAGACATATTTTATGCCCAGCTGCACTTGCTCATTAGAAATAAAATTCTGGTTTGTTGATGGGAATGTTGACGTCACTCTATTGGCGCTTTCACGCGTGAGCTTATAGTCTCAAGCTAGCATTAGCTGCTCAAAAATATTGGCGAGCAATATTGGATCAATCCAGCTCTACATTTCTTGAGCCAGACTGCGCCAGAATTGCAATTCGCCACAGAACGACTGTTAAACGCTCATTTTTCACACACCTAATCGTGAGTAGCTGCGTCATTAGCTCAAGCTTTTTCAAGCATCCGGTTTTCTGATACAATTCGATTTGAATAAAGAAATCCTCACAAACGCAGTTTTAATTGTACATTCTTTTATCTAGGTCGTATATGATGAGAAAAATGCTACAAAAACATATTAAAAACACATTATTTTCATTTGAGTGGGTTTTTAAGGTGCGCAGGAATGTAAGCCGTGTTGTCGGTCACAGTCAGTGTTCCTTGTGTGTCAGACCTGACAGGAGCTCAGGATGGCAGTGTGAGGATGTTTGAGTGGGGACACTCCCAGCAGATCACCTGCTTCAGGAGTCCAGGCAACTCCAGAGTCACCAGGATACGCTTTAACCACCAGGGAAACAAGGTGACCGAGTCGATCACTACAGACTTTACAGTGAGGAAGATTTTATCGGTTAACGACCACCTCCAGATCTCAAGCCATATAACTAGACTCCACAGTGATCTATGCTGGTTTTAGATGCATTTTTTTAAAGCATGGATTCCTGCTTTCAGTTGGTCTTCACAACATATTGTTACTCCGCTAAATAAAGATGGCACTTTAAACTCAAGCATCTGCTTTAAGCCAATCATTGCTTCTGCCAGTTCTCGCGTATCTACTTATTAAAAGCCAAACATTCTTTGGAAAAAGGAACTTCTTATTCTTGCTTATTTAAACGGAACATGGGCTTGTGAGATAATTTTTGGTAAAAGAATAAAAATATAGATTGGCAAATGCATAAAAATGCAAAGCAGTTGCATTAAAAACATAATGCTATGGAATTTGAATATTATTGGTTATTTAAATTTAAACAAGCTTTGGTTCCAATGAATTTAAACACAATGTAGTCGTGTTGAAAAAATGTTTCGGTTGCGGTTTAAAGCATCACAGTCATGTTGAAAAGCAGCCACAGATTTAATGCATTTAAATGCGATGAGTTTTGGTTCAAAACATGTTGCTGATGCAGTTAAAAGCATTACAGTAACAGTTAAAAGCATTACAGTAACATTGAAAACATGCTGCAACCAGCTTTAAACATTAAACCTATGCAGAAGATACATGTAAACACAATACCTCCATGTTGAAAAATGCTGCAGATGCATTTAGATACAAAAAAGTGATGTTTTAAAAAATGTTTCAGCAAATCTTGACAGGTTTGTGTTGTTCCTCAGTTTGGTATTGTAGATGCTGATGGAGCTCTGAGTCTCTGGCAGACCAACACAAGTGGAAATACACCCAAACCATACCTGGTAAAGAAAAAGTATATTTGTTTCAAACTCTGTGTTGTCCTTTACCTTTGTCTTTCCTATGTGTTACTCTTCACATGCATGTTTCTCTGTGCCAGACTTTGCAGTGCCACAACAAGACAGCTCATGACTTTGTCTTTGTGGGCTCCTCCTCCCTCATCGCCACTGCAGGTCTTTCATCAGACAACAGGTATCAGACTCATCTCTACCTGTCATGCCTGTTATTTTCAGCCGAGCAGCTGAATGCTGGTTCTTTTCCATTTAGCTTCACATAAACACTGACCATCACGATGTGTTGAAAAGGCTGAACAATGATGTTTTGTTTTGTCTTTCTTGGCCACAGAAATGTGTGTCTTTGGGACACTCTAGTGACTCCTGCCAACAGCCTCGTACACGGTAAGACGCCTCACAAAGAATTTTTTTCTGATTATAATTTTGAATTGAGTCTAGTTATCTCTGATTTATTAGCCTTTCGGTTTCCAGCAGAAACAAAAACAACAGAATTACGATTGTTCCTCTTGTCTGTTCTGTAGCTTTCTGCTGCCACGACTCCGGTGCCACTGTGCTCTCTGTGGCCCCTAAGCGGCAGCTGCTCATCACCGGCGGGCGGAAAGGCTGGATAAGCGTCTTGGAGCTCCCTAACAGGCACCAGCGGCAGAGCTTCCAGGCCCACGACTCACCGGTCAAAGCTCTGGCTGTGGATTCAGTGGAGGAGTGCTTCATCAGTGGATCGGCTGAGGGCAACATTAAGGTATATTGATCGGCTGGGTTCCAGAGGAGGAGGGTTAATCACGTTTAATGTGAACGTTTATGAGCATTTGTTGATGTTTTCATTGCTCGCTGAAAAACGGAGAGCAGACAGTTTGATCTATTAGAGAATTTATTGCAATAAAAGGTCTTGGAGCACCTTTTAAAACAGTATTAATTTTGTATGATGGCTTCAAGAATGAAGCAGTGGATATTCAAAAGGTTTTAAATCATTTCTACTTCATAAAGCAATGGCACACCTGACAGAAACCATCCTGCAGGGTGTTGGGCACCCAGGTGTTAATGTCTCTGGCTCTCCTCCACCATCAGACTGTAGTGTTTATCCACAGGGGCAGTGAGCCCCATCCAAGTCAATACAAATCAATGGCTCTTGATGATCTAGCACCTGCTGGTGACAGCAGAGACGAATGGAGTCTAGGAGGAAAGGCAGGAGGAGTAGTGGAACCAAAAGCAGTTCTGATGGTGCTCAGCTCTATGCTTCCAGAGGGAGCAGGTCTCTAATCTCTTTGACTTGGTGGAAATCACATGGCTGTCCTGTCCTGGCCCGTGGAGAGTCATGAAGAGGAGCGGCCACATCTTAAGGGGAGAGCAGATGTGTCTTGCAGTTCCCTTGAGGCTCATACGGTTTCCTTAAGAAACATCATGAAAATGGAAGGTACCATTGTCATGCGTGTAGTAAGTCTCATAAAAGATTTTGTAGGGATAACGTGTGTTGTACAAACGCTTGATGTCTGGATGATGTTGTCATATGGTGTGCTTTACGCCGGTAAGCTGCGTGTACTGGCCCCTATTGACCGTGCACAGATGCTGCACACACGCGCAAGTGATACATTTCCGTACTATAAGGCACACCAGAAATGATGGCGCATTAATGGAGACGAAAGAGTCAGGAGATAAATCCGTCAGTCAGACTTTATGATCTGCGTTCACAGTAACCCCAGAACTTGTTTGTTACACGCTAGAGTATTTCCAACACCTGTAACTCCCAACCTTGTTTGCAACACGTAAAAGACAGATTGATTCCAATAAAACAAATGTTACTTTCAAAAACATGTGTTTACATGTGTAAGTTTATAAGAATGTATCATGACTGGAAAGACATGTATTTAAAAGGATTTTTCTTTTATTTCAATAAATGCAGGATGTAAAGAAACTTCATCTTTAATTCTGAAGAATTTTCCTTCACATTAAAAAGTTCTCAGCATTTTATAACTGCTTTAAAATGTGTGTTGAGATCTTCACCTACACACTTCACAAGGCAAGTTCCTTTCTTTGTTCTTCGCACGTGTTCAGGTGTGGAGTTTGGCCTCGCAGAGTGTCCTCTACACCTTCCCCAACGAACACGCCCGCCAGTCGCTGTTCAGGAACCTCGGGACAGGCGTGATGCAGATCGAGGTGGGACCAGCAAACCACATCTTCTCTTGTGGCGCCGACGGGACCATGAAGATGAGGAGCCTTCCCAACCGCTTTAGCATGGTGAACAGCAGCCACAGCAATGTCGGAAACAACGTCAAGTTTTTCATTTAGATGGCGGTCGCACAGAAACGGAGACCACGCACAGGAGCTTCTCCCAAGTCTTTTTAAAGTGTAGCTACAGAAAATACAGGGTAAAAACTGAGTAAGTTCAAGATGAATAAACAAAAAAAAACCTCATCTGACATCGATGCGCATCAAACTGCTATCAGAACAGCACATGGAGCCTTTTTGTTTTGTTTTTGCACATATGAAAGCGAGGTCCAAGAGCTCCGGCAGCCATCTTTCACACAAATTCGCCTTTCCTTTAGTTCATATTAGTTAATATGAAGTGAAAGGTCATCCTTTATATGGAAGTCAAAGTCTCAACCGTGGATATCAGAGCACATCGTCCAGCCTCTGGGTGGTAGAAGATGAGGAGCAGACGTTTGTCACCATCAAGGCACTCCTCACCAGCAGGTCGTCTTCGTATCAAATGACTGTTGAAGCTTTTCCAGAGCTCCTCTCCTGCTCGAACAAACTTTTCTGTAGTTGTAAATAAACCATATCTATTAGGGTAATAGCAGCAGCTCCACATTTTAGGATGTATGGTAGAGATTTTGCATCAAGCCCCACACTCGTGTCTGCAGAGCGTGACACAGCTCACAGACTGGAAAACAGCCAGTCTGGCTGTGTGCAGCAGAAGCAGCCTGCCAACGTCGCTCGACTTCATAAATTAACACATCTTGTTTGTTTAATTAAACAAACTAAACGATAGCGGCTCTTAACTCCACTGCTGCCAGCACAGATCCACCGGGCGGATAGCTTTATGGTCGAGGATAAACTAGCAAACGAATTTTACACCGGTGGGATCTGGCTAATCTGTGAGCTGCAGAGCAGTTTTTATTTGTCTCAAATTAAAACCAGCTCCCGTCTTTCGCAGACACGAGCGTTGTGACTCCGCCCATCCTAAACATGGCAGCTCCCTGCAGAGTCGTTGAAGTTGATCTTCCATTTGCACATTAGTTGAGCTCAATCACGTATGATTAAAGTCATAACTATAGGAGGCAGACGAGGTAACGCGTGCAATGTTTTTGGCCCAGCTTGGATAGAAGCAGCTCTTAAAGTGTCCTTAATCTTGACTTCTGCCAACCTGGTACACGAGTGCTAATATTGATGAGTGTTGGTACTGCTTTGCACAAAGTAGCTTTAATTAAACGAGTCTCTCATTGATGTGAGAGACACAGTAATATCTTCTGGCTACATCATTCTTTTTTTTTTTTTTCTAATGTGCGGCGGGGGGTGGGACTGTGATGTCATGCAGATGACCTTGTAGCTTTGCCGTTGACAGTGAAAACGGGCGCAGGTGGAGACATTTTAATTGAGGTCTAGTTTTATCCTGGTAACAATGCACCTCCCTCTCATCGTCCAGCACCTGCCTTACACGCAGTATTTGTGCCCCGCAGCTCAACTAGCAACCTTTACTCAATTAGCCAGTTACGATCACCTGCATTTTTTTATGACATTTTTTGTGTGTAATTCAGGTCCTGAACATGTTTGGATTGCATAATCTGAGTGATACCCAATTTGTTCTTTATTTTAGAGCAGGTTTAATGCAATTATGTAAATACATCAGTCACAGCATAACCACAGCTAGTCATATATGAATAGTGAGTAATAAAAGCCACTTTAAGACATATTACTCTGTACAGACAAGTATATTTATGAAACATGTTCATATATCTAGTGTAGATCAAGCAAGAGGCAGAAGTTATTCAAATATTTTTCCTTTTTTTTTCCACAAAGTGTTGGAGTAAATTCTGTTTTATCAGATTTATGTACTCAGTCACTGGAGACTACTTTTTTAAAATATTAAATATATCAGAGTATTTCTTGATAGTCCGGCCTCACGAACTGCTCCATGTGTAGGATTGCAGCTGTTGCACAAGAAGAAACATTTGAGCTTTATTAAAGGATTCTCTTTTACCCTCCATCAGCAAATGTGAATTTAATCAGATGATTCTAATTTTCTAATGTAAATTGTTGCAACAAACAAATGTGCATAATCCATTAAAAATGTATGTAAAACCAGAAGCTGTGTGGGACTTTGCTCGACAGTTTGATTCAAAACTTGTTTTCTGCCTTTTAAAGTGAAAATCATCTTCAGCTTCTGCAGAATAAGTTTGAAATGTTCAGCTTTTCTATCCACCTGGTTACAAAATTCTGTTTTCCTATTGAAGTGCATTTTTATGTCCTGCAGCAAATGTGAACAGATTGTTTTTGTAAATCACCCCTGCCACATGCTCAAAAACTCACCAAAATATGCACACCTATTACCCGGTGAAAATGAATTTTAGGCATCGTGAAAGAAAAACAAAAACTTATGACATCATGGCAAGTGAAACCGCCAAGAAAATGAATGTGGCTAAAATCTCTAATGTCAAAATCCACTAATAGAAACTAAAACATGTAAGAAGTTTTGAAATTATCATGGGATGACCACAGGACCTACAACTTGGCAACCATTTGATGGCAAAGTGACATTTTTCACATTTTGCCACAATACGTGAAAAGAAAACTTTTGTTCGAGCGAACTTCATTAAAATTCGCACAGGCTACGAGGTTAAGTCTACAACCACCACCGAAGTTTTGTGGACCCTTGACCTCAGGCACAAACCGCCATCTTGAATTAAGAAAAACAAATTAACAAATTTAAGCTCCTCCCAGGGATTCTGATCTCAAATTACTAGAAAGCTACTTGGGGGGGGGGGGAAATGTTGAAAATGAAGTTTGTAGATTTTGAACAGCATTAACAGAATATTGTGAAAATTTAATACATGAATCCTTGGCTGAACTAATCGATATGACATAAGATCTGAACATAAGGAATGTGAGCACAGTTAACAAAAAAAAAAAAAACAGTTGCCATGGAAATTCAAAATTTTACTTTTGCCGAATCTTTTAAAAAATATACAGACCTGTTTGTCCCCCCCAGGGGACCAGAAAATAAAATGGTTGCTGTGGATATAAAATTACCATAAAAGCCAAGATTAGGAAAAAGTGATTTTTCTTCATGAATTTGTCATGTGCAGCTCTAAACAGGGTGGCAAAGGGGGAGAGTGAGGGGCATGTAACAGCAGCTCAGCCAGTGAGGGTAGGTCAAGGGGCGGACAGGACGGGTATTTTCATTTGATTTTTGTGATAACGATCATTTCTCCCCAGGTTGAAACATTAAGCGCAGAAATGTTGAGCCAAAGCTCCAAAAACATGTTTGAACGTAAAAATGAATTCAAGCATTTAAGAAACTACAACTTTTATTCTAAATAAATGATTTTATTTAAGTGCAAATGCCAATTCTATTCAAGCTGCACATTAAATGTTAGAAAAATGTTGTTATAATTTGCAAAAGTTCTTAAACTGCTCAGAAAACTGGTTTTAGTGGATCAGGCACCACTCCACTGGGTGAAATGTTCACCTCTGACAGAAGCGCAGACGCCAATTAAAAGTCTGGTTAGTTCTTGAGTATTGATGAGGAGCTCAGAGTTTAGCGTAATCCTTCAGGATGACCTCCAGCTTCTGACTCAGCATGATGTTCCCCCTCATTTTTAGCTTCCCAGAGAAAAAAGCCTGAAAACAGAAAAAGATCAACTTCAGTAATTACATTTCTTCCAAAGACTCAGAGTGTCCTCTGCTTGGCAGCTGCCTCTACTCATTATGCACAAACGGACTCAAACCTGCTCTGAAACAAGAGTAGGCATGAAATAAACTCGCCTCAGCTACAATCAGTCACATGACAGAGTTAGGATGACCCTGGATGACAGGTAGCATCACTTTCAACTCCACCTGCAATCAGCCTTCATCTTCTCCCTCATCATCCCAGAGTCCAGCTGGCCCACTGACTCTTTGTAAAATGCAGGCACACACCCTTCCGATCAATAATGAACTCCCCGGGAGACAAATGAAACGGCCACAAAGACACCCCCCTCCACACACACACATTGACAGATGTAACAGACAAGTTCGGCTCATTGATCGTCTTTGCAGAGCCTTTTTTTTTTTTTATTCTATGTGATGAAATCAAAGTGGACTTCATTACAGACGGGAAGGCACCTCCGCTTTGATCACACTGTACAGAACTTCAGACTTCATCGTGTCAGGGAATTACTTCTTTTTTTTTTTCTATACTTTGTCCAAAATGGATGAAAGAGTTTGAAAGAAAGCACAAGCATCACCTTCTGAGGCATCAAGTTCCCCTTCACCACTTCCATGAAGTCCTCATCTGATATGGTGATGGTCACATCTGCCTTTTCATTATACGGGCCTTTGTGAAGGGAGCCGCTGCCATTCTTCAGATCAATGGCTGCAGAAAGAAAAAGCGTCCATTGGTTTGGTTTGTCACTGAAGAGACAGCTGTTACTGTTTTAGGTAAAAAGCAAAGGAAATCCCTTTAAATCTACATTTTAACAGTGACAAAGGACAGCCCTCATCATATAGAGACTCAAAAGATCCACTATCACCTTTACAGCTATTTTTAAGAGCGTTCCTAGTGGTCTTTTAATTATGATAATGGCGTTTTAAGCCAAAAATTAAAATAAAAAAAACTGTCATTTTCTAGGACATAGTTTCTGCAGAGCGGCAGTAGTTTATTAAAAATTCACCTCTGATTTGTGGGCAGGGCTGCTGGCATAGAGCAACCCCGACCCCCTTCCCCAACCCAATGCCGAGAGCTTGGAGCAGCAAATTTTCTTACCCAACAAAAACAAGCTGAATTTTTTTTGTCTGCTCCTGATTCACAACAATTTGAATAAAGAAATATTCCGAAATGTCTTTTTTTTTTTCAGCATATGTCCTCCACCATGAAAAAAATGACACATGAACATGTGACATTTTCAGAGTGGGTCTATAAGTCCCACGTAAAATAAAGAAATATACATTGATTCATTTTTTTCTATGCTGACATGAGACTTGTGTGCAGAACTTTGGTGACAAACTGTTGGTAAAATAAGCTGAAGGAACAAAAGTGGATTACATGTTATGTTGAAGGTAATGGTGTAAACTTACATAGAGCTTTCCTACCTTGCTCTGAGGCCCAAAATGCTTTAGTCACAGTCCCATTCACACACATTCACACTCATGATGGTGCTGCTGCCCTACACTGGCGCCAACCTACAACCATTAGGAGCAATATGAGGTTCATGGTCAAGGACACGTCCACACGCAGGTGACAACGCGGTAACCAAACGTGCAATCCTCCAATTAAAGCTCTCTACACCACTCATTTCATTTCTGTTCAAGAATCTTCTGAATATTTCGTTTAGGTTTTACACACTGCTGACTCGGCTGCAGCTTCTTTGATTTCTGCTCTTCTCTGCCAGACTCTCCAGAAGGAGGACATTCTTTCTCTCAAGATGCAGACTGAGCATGTTGCTCTTCTATGCAGACCAGGCTTGAGTTCTGCTCCATGCTCTGATTCCAACACGGTAACAAAAAGCCTACATGAGACAGCCTCATGTATGTTTCAAGTCCTTCTGTTCTGGTTCCTATCACACCAGCACACATTCTTAACTATTCTAAAGAGCTCTGCATTTTTGCACATGATTTAAACTGAGCTGACATATTGTCCATGATGCAGCAGTGTAATTTTTTTTTTTTTTTTTGCTGAACACTCACTCCACTGCGCTGCTTTCTTCCCATCCTTTGTGATCTCCCAGCCGAACACGGCGTTCACCTTCTTGACCAACTCTGAGCCCAAGTCTTTGATGCGACGGCCGATCTCTGCGAACACCAGCTCGCTCTGGAGGCCTCCTCCCTGCACAGAGACGGAGAAATGAAGAATTGATCTGAACTTCAGGTTTATTTGCTGATTTTTTTTTTTAAAGAGTAAGAGTGTCCACCCTGAGACAGGAAGGTTGTGAGTTCAAATCAAATTTCACACACTTAAGTGATAGAACTTTAACTTTAAAGACCAAAAATAAAATCATGTTTTTAACATGTACTTGTGGCCTTTTTCTTATGACGGAAGACGCATATTAAAAATTGTTTTAAATTGCATTACTGAGCATCTTTACTCAAATCATTGTGAATGAGGAGCAGACAAAAAAATGCCGTTGGATAGAGCTTGTAGCTGTGGCGTAGAACCTAAAATTGCTCACAAGCTCCCTGCTCCACTCCAATCTGATGCATCCACTTGTATACAACTAGACCAATCTTCATTTTCCTCGTCTGAGCTGGCATCTGGCTCAAAGCCATACAGCAGGATAGCTCCAATATTGATCGGATGGATGATGGGAAGTAGAGGCAGGCTTACTCAGCGCCAACAGTCCTGCCCACAACTCAGAGGTGAGTTTCTAATGAACTACTGCCGCTCTGCAGAAACTATGTCGTAGAAAATGACAGGTTCTTGGAGTTTGCTTAAAAACATCATAATCATAATTAAAAGACCACTGGGAATGCTTTGACAATAGATCAAAAGATGATCAGTTGCAGTGCATTCATCTTCAAGGCAAAAGCATAAAAGAAAAAGAGTTTTGTTGACAGACAGGAGTATTTCTGGATGAGCCACCTGAAGGAGCTTTTCAGGAGAACCCTCAGAAATGTCATGTAAATCCACGTAAGCCCCGGTCAGCACGACGTCCCCGGTTTCCTTCACCTGAGTGAGAGACGATCAGAAGAGCAGATGTGAGAAAAAGAGGTTCATTTCCCCTGTAAACCTGTTAAACAGCTGTGATCCACAGTAAAAGAACACTAACTTTGCACTGGACGTGGATTCTGTTGCCCTCCTTCCACATCTCAGTTTGCAGGGACTGACCCGGAGTCACTGGCTTTGCAAAGCGAACCTGGAAAGAGATAATTAAAGCAGGACTATAATTGAAATTATTGTATTATCCTGATCTTGTCTCTATTAGAGACTGGATTTAATCATGTAAGTTATAGAAAATGCTTGGTTGGCATAAATAATCTCAGATCAATAGATGAAACACATCTAATCGATAGAGATAATGTATGAACTCCAAAAGTCTGTTCATCTTTATGCAAAACATGTTTTTTTATACATAATTAAGCTTCCAAATGAATTCAGATTAAGGCTGCACAATCACAGCAAATACAGTCTTCACCTCAGGAGACAGGCGGAGCAGCAGAGCACAGTCTCAGTGACAGACCAGATTCTTTTCCGCAGAGTAAAATCAATAAATATTGTGCATTTTCAGTGACTCGTTTGATTTAAACCAGGACTTTGTCACTCACCTTGATCGCCTTGAATCTGGAGGGGTCGTTGTCTGCAAACTGCTTGAGAACGTGTCTCCCAGCAAAGCCGAAGGAGCACAAGCCGTGCAAGATGGGTTTCTTAAAACCTGACCAAAGAGCACTTTTTAAATCAACAAGATCAAAAAATCTTCTAAAAGTCATTTTCCTTTAACCCAAAGGGAAGTTTGAATCGCACAGACTGACCTCCCATGGCAGCAAAGCTTGGGTCTATGTGAAGAGGGTTCCAATCCCCGCTCAGACGGTACAAGGCAGCCTGAAACCGCAAGGGGAGCAGGCATTGTTTAGATCCATATCTAATTCATAAGGTGGTTTGAAATTAAATCATCACAGCGATTCCTAAATTTGGAAACATCTTTGAAGTCATTCAGTGGTTTGAAAAGCTTCAGGGACTTTGTGCTTTTTTTAATTGTCTTATTTCCTTTTTTACTTTTATACCACATCACGTAGGCAGAAATCCTTTTTTTTTTTGACACAGAACAAAAACCCTGTTGAAGACTTCTGTCTCATGCTCCCATTTTGTCTCAAACTTCATGATTATTTCAGAGGAAAACAACTATGTTCCATTTTCACCCACAAATAATCAGTTTAGCTGATTTATTCTGCACCAAAACCCACACAGTCGCACTCACTTGGTCTCTGGTTGTTGAATCAATCACCACAGCATCTGGTGCACGATTAGGAGGAGGCTGAGGAGGCTGCAAGAAGGGAACAGAAAACAAAAGGGAAATTATTAGACACAAGACTGTTTAACTAAAAGAACAAAGAATATTTCCTTCAATTTCTATTTTTTTAGTACAATTTAAATGAGTTTTAGCTCTGAAAGTTCAGTATTTTTAAGTTTTTTTGGTTGGCGGTGTTTTTAAATTTCATCCGTAGATAAAGCAGTAATATTCAAAAGTATAATTCTTACAAGTGGTTCTAAATCAATTATAAATTTCTCCAGAAAACAACATCTATTTCTAATGCTGATCAGTTCAAAGATTTGAGAATCAAAAAAATAAATAAACCTCTCCTGATTTAGTGAAACAATTTCACTAAAGAATCATCTTTTGATCCATTTTAAAATCGTTCCTAGTGGTCTTTTAAGTATGATTTTGCAAATTCTGGCCAAACATAAAAGAAAACCTTTTTTTCCCAACGACTTTTTTTAATCTGCTCCTGATTTACAATTTGAATTAAAAAAATACTCAGAAATGCAATTTTAAGCTTGATTTTCTTTATTTTCATGTCCTCATCATCAGAGTAATGCTACAAGAAAACCTTATTTTCACCCAAGTGGGTCTTTAACTGATTAGCAGTTCATCACTTTCTTCTCATATTTGTCTGAATGTGAAAAACAAGATCAAAACTAGAAACGTACTTTGGCTTTGTCCGAGTTTCGTTTTACACCAAAGCCTCCAGCTCCAACCACAAACACAGAAAACTGGCTGTAGCACACCAGCTCCTTCCCACTGTACGTGTTCACTAGAAGACAAAGCCAACACTGCATTTTCATGCCCAGATTTAAATCAGTTAAATTCAGTTTTATTTATATAGCCCAATATCACACAGTGCAGATGTCTCATACTGGTATTTATACATAAAAACATAAAGTCAGTCAGAAAATATAAACAATAGCTGGTTGCTAAGCTAAGCTGCCATCCCTGCCCTTAGACCCTTCTCGGTGAGGAAAAACATTTACAGATTTATCACTCAGACTGGTTCACTTACAAAGACACAAATGTATTTTGTGTCTCTGAGAAACTTAATTTACTTTGTAGAGTTCATGCAACAAGTAATGGTGTGATTTTATTAGTATATGCTGGTTCCAGGGGGACAGAGGAACTAATGAAACTCTGCTCCTCAGCTCAGAATAGTTTAGGGTTAGTCAGATTGCTTTAAATAGATAATTTACTACACAAACTGTGAGAAAAGAGTCAGCCTGACACGAGTCTGACCAACCTAAAACAAGAGAATATTTAGAATTCAGAAGTCATCAGATTTACTTTACATCTCGAGAAATATCTGTGATAGTAAATTCACTAACAATCAAATCTGCTTTAACGAGAAGTTAGCCTGACAACAGATCTTCCTTTTTATACATTTATAACAACAGAAAATGACTCAAATCAATTGTAATTGTATGCAATGCTCCTTTAGCAGAGTACGCGATTTCCCACAGAGCATCCCCTTGTTGTTTGGGAGGACAAATATAGATCAGAGTGATTCTCATAACATCCATCTCTGAAGGATTGTCGAACAAAACCCTGAGCTGTTCCAAGTCTGTAATTCCAGACTTTTAATTACCTTTTTGATTCAGCCCCTGAGGTAGATCATTGAAAATGGCCCAAAAACAACAAATACTGTGAATGATGACATTTATGCAAACTCACCATCCAATAGAATGACAGCTCCAGAGCCTTTGTCCAGCACATCTGCGACAGTGGCTTCAGAGATCAGCTCCCCTGCAGATTTCATTTTAGAGTTTCACTTTTAATTTGATCAAGCTGGTTAAAATATGAGAAGATAATTAGCAAAACCCTTAAATACAGAGATGAAATATTTCAATGCTATTCAACATTGACAAGAAGCACCAATAAAATGCATTTATCCCTTTTTCTGCTGTACTGAGGCACGTCGCTAGCACTTATACTCCCTGTTTGGAATATAAAAGCAAAGTTAAAGCAGATTCTCTGTGTGCAACAGAAGCCACAGCTTCAGAAGATTCCAGAAATAACATCCAAAGCAGCACCAAGTGCTGCTAAACGCCCCAGTGGGAGCAGACAGACCGTCGGGGATTCATCTTTTAAACAAACCAGAGCTGTGTGACTTCAATGTCGTGCTAATGCAGAAGGCACAAACTGCGATCACACTGATTCATTTATCACCCCGGTATGAACATGGGTTTTTTTCCTCAGTATGCATGTATGCAGTGATGTTGGACTCAGGTCCGGTTTTCAGACAGATTTTTTTTATGTTATACTTCGGAATCTGATTAATTATCATTCATTCTTGTTTTGAATAAACAGGGCCCTGAATTTTACATTGAGATCTTTCAAGACCTAATTAAGTATGTTTATGTAGTTGGACTTGCAAGGACTTTCTGTGAGACGCTTTCTATTCAATTCCATCTTGATTTCTGAAATTCTGGAAAAATAATCTTAATTTCAAGCAAAGTTCTTTAAATGCAACAGATTTTCAAGTTTTTAAAAAATTGACTTTTAGTCATGAATAGTATTCTATTATAGAAACGGGCTGTTTACAAACACGTCAGACTTTATTACATTTATTCCACATTCTTAACATTTCCATACAATAAAAACAGATTTTTTTTTTTAGAGGGAGATACCTGATGTAGGCAGAGGTTGGTAAAGCTCCAGGTACTGCTCTCCGTGCAAAACCTGACAAAACACAACCGCCGTGACACACATTTAGAGAAGCCTCACAAGTTGTGTGCTACTACTCCTCTTGTGTGCGAAATATCCCATATGGAAAAAAAAAATATGGAGAAACTTACATGAAATTTAAAAAGCAAGGCGGAGACACTGGTGCAGAGGAGAAATGACTGCCTGACTTACCCGTGTGAAGTCGATGTTCAGTCCAGGGACTGAGCTCAGCCCGCCATCCATCATCGAGGACTGCGATGGAATGACCCCAAAGGTGGGGAGGCAGCTAAAGTCAGGATGCCCCTCATACAGGAACCTACATCAAGTGTTACTGAAGTGTGAAAAAATATGCAGAAGCAAGACGCAGGCAAAAATAACAGCACAGATGGCCACAGACGTGTGACTCAGTCCGCTCTTTCTTGCAGGCCACTGTAAGAGTAATAATTTTTTTTGTTTTTTAATTCAAACAAATTGCTTTTTCAGAGTCCCTGAGGAGACCGTAGCCACAAACACACACAGTTGCATACCTAAGGTGGTCGGGGTCTTTGGTGGACATGCCCACTCCCAGAGCATACAGGATACATTGAGTGTGAGTGTAGCTAAAGGTGGATGTGGGAAGTTTTTGTCCAACAGCCATTGTCTAAGATGGAATAAAAAGAGACAGAAAAAAAAGACCATTTAGACCATTCAATCTAAAAGAGATCAGCAACTGTAAAGTCTAACTGTCAAGTGTAGCAGCACAAGATGGTGGTGTGTGGGATGACTCTGGTGGTGAGGAAGATGAGTCTTTGTCCAAAACTAATTAAAGACCCACTCCGATCATTTTTCAATCCATTTTAAAAGTGTTCCCAGTGATCTTTTAATTATGATTATGCAGTTTTTAGCCAAAATAAAAAAAAAAAACTTGTCATTTTCTCTGAGTTGTGGGGCTCACATCACCCACAATCTCTCACAACCCCAATCTAACATTAGAGGCGCAACAAAAATGGCGTGCAATATTGAAGCTATGCGACCTGATATCAGCTCGGGTGAGGAAAACCAACAAGTACATGGATCCATTTGTCTGCAAGAAGATGCAGCGGAAAGGAGTGGAGCATGGAGCTTGTGGCCTGCCCAGCGCATCTTTTACGTAGCAAATACAATCTTTTTTTAAACAGCAATTTCTCGTCTGCTCCTGATTCACAACAATTTGAATACAGAAATACTCAGAAATGCTAATTTAAATCAAATTTTCCCTAAAATATGTGTCTTTCATCATCAGAAAAAATGCCACAACCTACTTTTCATTAATTGCCAATAAGCAGATTTTTGCTGTGTAAAGACAAAAAAAAAGTGTGTGGAGGGGATGGGGGGGGTAAACTTTAAAGCTGCAAAATAAAGGCGGATCTTCATTTTGTTGGCTTCATGTAAAGAAACAATGTCTGCTAAAGTGTAATTGTTGGTGCTCAACTATTCATTAAGGTTTGTCATGATTTCATCAAGGCCAAAAGTTTCACTGCAATGATTAAATAAATAAAAGTGAAACACTCCAAAATTTGATGAAATGCATCTTTAGAAGAGTCAAGAACATCACATCTAATCTGTGATTATCAGCAGTCCTCGCAGTTTAAGGACCTGAGGGGGTGTCAGGGTTGGAACAAAATCAGCAATTCAGAAAAGAGCTGGAGGACACGAGGTAGAGGTTTGTGAGCGATCAGCAGAACTTGAAAATAGGTCCTGATTTTGATGGCTGGTCAAGAACTGTGGGGAATTTGTGCCAGCATCCAAAAATTAGGAAGCAGCCTGAAAACGGGCTGGAGCGTTTTGACGACACAAATGGAAACAAGCGCGAGTTATCCCACAGCAATATCAGTGAGCTAGAGTCTTTACTGAAAAACGTCAACGTTCTGTACGCCGAAGGGAAAAAAACCAATCAGTGAAAAAATAAAATCAACTAAACAAAAGCACATTTAGTTTATTTCTTCTTCTGTTCTCAGATGGTCATTGGTATTTTAATTTTGCAGACACCATCATATACACAAAAAATGCTATTTTTCTTTTGCGTTTTTCAGGACAAAAAAAACAGTTAAAAGAAAATGAAAATTGTGTTTTTAACATGTTTATGTAGCTTTTTTTTTCTCATAATGGAGGGCATACATAAAGAAAGTTAGGATTAAGTTAAGTTTTTCTTTATTCAAATCATGGAGAATCAGGAGCAAAAAAATGTTTCTTAAAAAATACACTAGGCAGGACACAAGCTCCCTTCCCCGCTCTTTTCCAATGCATCTTCTTGCAGACAAATTACATTCATGTATGTCTTTGTTTTCATCGTCAGAGCTGCCGTCTGGCTCACAACTGTACAGCTGCATTGCTCCAATATTGCTCACCATTTTTGTTGCACCGCTAATGTTAGTTAAGGGTTAAGTGTTAGCTGTAACCTAGCGGGAGAGAGTGTAAACATAGAAATGATGGGAAATGAGCGCAAGCTTACTCCACGCCAACAGTCTCGACCAAATGAATCTCACTCTGGATGATATTACCTCTCAGAAATCGTCTTAAAGCAGGACCTCTGGAGACATTAGAATAATTAAAACGGCATTAAAATGCAGATGTGGGAAATGCTGCGGCTTCAGAACAATTTCAACATTCCTTTGATTTCATGTTATATGTTCCCATATGTTAACACAGAGATTACTGGCACAGCCTCTTGAGGTTTTGGAAAAAAAAGATCACATTATCAAAAGGGAAATGAGTCTTAAAGCAAAAAATAAATGAGCTGCTTTTTAAAGGAGACCAGGCTGCTCACTGGAATGATTTGACTTGTTAAGCGTGTTTCTTAATGAATCTGCGAATGTGGATCAACTTTAGCTTCTTTAAAATAAAAAAAAATAAAAAAACCTACAATAATCACTTTGGTAACAAATCTGAAATAATCTGTTAGAGATTTTATGATTCTTATTATTCTGTTTTCTTCAGTTACTAATGGTGACTCCTCTGTGGAATGGCAGTTCTGAGTGTATCTTAAGAGGTTGTGACCTTTCCACACCAGGGGCAGGACAAACAGGGGAACCTCAAAGTCTTACATACCAGAGCTGCACACTATCAAACCTCAAAGTCTTACATTCCAGAGCT
>BSAI01000189.1:19168705-19229385 GCA_036245035.1 Adrianichthys oophorus | reverse complement strand
CTATCAAACCTCAAAGTCTTACATTCCAGAGCTGCACACTATCAAACTTCAAAGTCTTGTTGTGTGACCCCTATCTCAGGAAGGGGCACGGTTTACCCCTCCTTTTCTCTTCTTATCTACAAACTGCTTCAGCCAGCCCCCTTTTTCCCCTCCCTTAGAGGCTGAACCAGCATGTAACTAGGGTGTTCCCTTTAATAAATAGCAGGGGGAGGCTAAGATCGGACAGAGTGTTAAGAGGAGCTTGTAACTGAGCGATCTCTGGCACTCTCCCTGCAGGTGAAAGCCATACTCAACTCTCTTGTGTTTCTTTGCAGATTTACTAATGTTTGGGTTTTGAACCTAACATAATCCCAAAGCAAACCGACAAGATTTCTAATCTTTTGAATCTTGCGCAGAAGCTCGTGTTACAAATTTTTCATAGCATCACTTTTCCCATCATTTTTTTTTTTTTGTGAAGATACTGCCTAAAAGATTACCATTACAGCAAAAAATGCTTCCTTATTGGAAAAGGCAGTTCAGTCTAAAGCCGGGATGTGGAGCCCGCTTTGGCACGTTCTAATCCACTTGGCACACCTGATCCAAGTAATCAGCTGTCAGTGAAGCAATAACATCTCGAAAACATGCAAGCCCCAGATCTTGAAGCCTGGAAATTCCCAACTCTGATCTAAAGATTTGGTTGATTATCTAAAGGAAGCAAAAGTCAAATTAATGTCTAACATTGACTGTGATGCACATTATGGTTCTGCTGGATGTAAAAAAAAAAACAATAGTTAAGAAGAATATTTTGGTTAAAAAAATGAATGTATGAATGCACAGCAAACCAGACAACATTTGTGTCATTTCCTAGCTGCAGCTCTGCACATGAGAGCTCATTTCTCTTTTCTCGTGGTGAGAGAACCAAACAAAAGGACGTTGCACTGCAGAGAACAAAGGTGACAACTACAACCTGTGAGAGAGCTGGGCGACTTTTCTGCAGAACAGGAATAAAAAGCTGAGCGACATCACTTTTTTTTTTTTTTTTTTTTACTGGAAGTCATGCTGCTTTTATTTGATTATTACACCCGTTCTGTACCTTCCTGTGCAAAATGTTTCAGCTTTCTGTTAAAACCCTTCAGGTCTTAAGGAATTAGAACCCACAATTTATTATTTTCAAAACAAATTATAGACTTGGATGTTTCTCTGCATTTTCAAAGATTCAACCTCTTTCTAACATCTTCTTTGCCCTTTGGTAAAAGCAACAAATGTTTTTTCACAACTTTACAAACTACAGTCTCTAATTTCTTATAGGGGGGATTTAAAAATTGTATGATGCTTTTTTTTTTTTTTTGTTCCTAGAAAGGTTTTTTTCCATTCAAAAAGGCGCATAATTTAAAAGATAAAGTAGCACCAAAAATATTTCATGTATTAGCATATATTTTTAACATTGTGCTGGTACAAATTCCCATAAACACAAAAGTACAGCGACGACAACCGGATGATGCCGGTCTTGAAGCTGCAAACAGCATCAGCACCCAAACACACACTGTAAAAGTGCAGCACAGCAAAAATGAATCATAAATTTGAAATTTTGGGGTATTCTGTTCATCTCTTTGAATTCAAATGGAGAAACAGCTTCTGATTTCAAAATAAAAATTATTTTGAGTATTAATAGTCTTCTTTACCTTTAAACGTAAATGGACCATTGCTTCCTACCAGAAGCTTCTTGAGAATCTGAATGTCTAAGTGAATAATTTCCTGTAGTGTGATTTCACTCGAAGCTCAATGTTTTATTGAAGCTGCTCAGCCTTATGCGAGCTGTCAGCAGTTTGCTGCAAAGGCAAACGGAGCAACGTGAAGGAGCTCCAACTAAGGGAGCCTCCACTGCGCTCAAACATCGTTTTTATTTTGGATTTCAAAAGCTAATCGGAGCAGATGCTCGTTTGGTGTGCAAACTTCCAACATTTACAGGAGATATCAAAGTCGTGTGTCATAGGAACTTTGATAAGAAGGTTATTGTTGTCCCTGACTTCATACTGTGTGGAGTTATTAAAAAATCATAAGTTGTCAAGTTTTAAAAAGCCAGAGTTTGTTGCGGTGTACTTTCAGAAGTCATTACAGTATATCTCCCGCTCAAAGAACCAAAACAAAAAATTAAGAGCTGTATGAAAAATCTTTAAGGTAAATTACTGCAAAAGGGTTGCAATAATTTGTCCTATAAACTGAAGGTTAAAAAATAAAAAACATGATTACAAAAAGCCATATGCAGTTCATGAAGTAACAAGTACAGTTAAGCAGGTCAGTTACAAATGACTGTAATGTTATGTTTAAATTTAGAAATCCTTTTCTCCTTTTTAACCAACAGAAAGTTGCTTGAAAAAGGCAGTTCATATTTGGTAGCTTGGCTTTGTAGGTAATTTAGGGACAACGGGATTTATGATAGCTTATCACCTACTTCTATAATTACAATTGAAACACAAGAAAGCTAATTAAAGTGAAAAGATTTTTAAAAAATAAATAATTTGTTACAGACATGAAAATAAACTACCACCATTTCTCAACTTCTGGAAAATATAATTTTGGGACATTGTGTTCGTGACACAAAATTATGACAATCTGAGTAGTGTTAAATTTCCTAATAATTAAGTTTTTAACTGGCTGAAAGTGAATCAGAGGGAAAACATATCTAGTTTCTTTCTTAAATACTTTTAGACCCCAACTGTGTTGAGTCCTGGCACACAGCATAAATGTTTCCACCCTGGAAAGTGTTTGAATGAAAAAGAAAAATATCAAGATAAGAAGATAACAGAAACACAAAGACAGTTACAACAATGGAGGAGCAAAATCAGAGGAAGACTGGAGAAAAAAAAAATCACTTGTTACCATCACTCAGCAACAGGCAGTCATCAAACACATGCAGCAACAGGTCTTCTTAATGAGCAACAAATGAGGAGGCATGACAAAACCATGCTAATGAGAGCAGCTACCACGCTGTGGGACTGCCACCCCCATCCAGCAAACATGAATACCGCCACCCTCCTCTCTGGGAGGATGAAGAGGCATGAAGGAAGAAATAATTACCATTCACCGCCCTCTTATTAGCATCCCACCTTCGGGAATGCTGCACCGTACTCACCGCAGCTTTTCCGCTCCACCCCATTCCCTTGATCTGTAACAACATTTGGTTTGTTACCAAACTGACGGATCCGATAATTACAGACCACAATGAAGAAACTGGCTTTTGTGAGAAACTGCTGTTCTTCAAATGTTTCATTCAGGGAAACAGAGTAAAAGATGAGAGGCTATGAATGGATCAGCACATGGGTAACAGACACATTCAAGGAGAAATACCAGCAAGAGCAGCAACAGCAGCAGGAGTTTAGAGAGAATCTCATTCAAATTTATGGTCACAGAGTATCAAATAAACCCATTTAAGACTTATATCAGAGATGCCAAGTCTGTTGAAATCTACAAACTGACAAAAGATTTTTTTTAAATATTATAACTTATAGTTTTTATTCCATTCTAGCTTTTATTTTAAAAGGGCTGGATGCAAACATGTAATCTGATCTGGACTATAAACTGTGAATTGGGGCAGAAATGACCTTCAGATCATGTGTGAATATAACAACAAATTCAGCAGGGGCTGAATGCTAAGAAACACTGCTGCTTGGCTCTTATTTCTTTTTATAACATTTGATCTAATTTTATAACATTTGATCGTCATTAAGCTTTTTTTTTTAATGAAGAAGCAGTAGGTTTAAAATGAGTAGAAATAGATTACTGTAAAAGAATATGATTCTTATATTTTTAAATTTCTAAATTTTACCAAGCCTTGAAGGCCCATTCCAATGAAAATTGTGTTTTTACATGTTTTTGTAGCATTTTTCTCATAATAGAGGAAACATTTAAATTAATTTAGGATTAAACTGCGTTTCTGGGCATTTCTTTATTCAAATTGTGGTGAATCAGGAGAAGATTAAAAAATGCCATTTGAAAAAGCTCTCAGTTGTGACGCAGCAACTGCAGACAAATAGTTACATTATTGTCTTCATTAAACAAAGGGATGATGGGCCATCAGTGGAGGCTTACTTCCAGACCACACTGCCCGCAATTCAGTGGCGAGTTTATGATGAACGCTCTAAAGAAACTAGACAAAATTTTCATTTTGGCTAAAAACGGCGTAAATATAATTAAAAGACCACTGGGAACGCTTTTACCAAAGATCAAAATATGATTGGATTGGGACTTTAAAATGTCTATTTCGAGAAAAACTATTAATTTGGAAAACTCGTCCATAAACCAATAGCAATTTAAAAAAAGCTTTTTTGTTGCATATCTCTTATTCTAAAATTAAAAAATATCCATCTTCATTACATTTGTCAGGTAAAAAAGCAATTAAAGTTAGGTCATCTTTTAAAAGTCATTTTATTTTATGGTTGTCATGGCTACCCCTTCTTCACTCAATATCATATGAGGGTAGCTTAAGATTCAGAATAACCCACCATCCAGGATAAAGATAAGACATAAAACCTTAACAGCATTTGAGCTTGTTATCTAGTGGATCTAGAGAAGACTTCAAGGAAATAGGATATGTGGATTTAAGTTCATTTAAAGTTTTGCCAAAACATGTCCAAAATAAAAAAAAATGCTTGCCATACGGACACAACTGGATACAAATACATTTTCCATAATTAATGACTAAAGTAACCAAGAGAGCAACCGAGGGAGAACATATAATGACTTCTAACACTTCTAAAGATCTGCAAACAGCATATATTTTACTTTCAGAGAGAAAGGTGCATCAATAGCCGTCTTGACTCACAGGATTAATCCATGCGTCTGACGCCGCCGAGGCTGCAGCCGCCACTGGGTTTGCACCGACTTCTCCTCCTGACTCCACTTGAGACAGCACATTCACAAATGATCCCAGGGACTCTGCAAAGGTGAAAGGAGCTTTCAGATATTGCAAATGACTGGACTGACTTTTGCAAAACAAAAAAAAAAACAAATCTATACATTTTATAAATTTTTTTTTTTTTTTAAACTTCTCAAAACCTATATTCGTAGCTCGGCACAGCATGAAATTCTGTTTTGTTGGTGTGTTACTCTGTTTTATATTGGCTTTTTAATTCTATTATTGATTTATTCTATTTTACTTTAATTTGTTTCAACCTTTTAGTTGCTATTTTTAATTGTTTGAGCTTTTAAGTAAACATAAAAAATTTGAATTGAAATACAATAGAAGATACTTGTATTTGTAATATTTTAAACAAAAAAAAGTACTTTAAAGAAAATTTAAATTGTGGTGTACATACTATTGTTTCCTAAAGTTAAAAATGGAGAAAAATCCAAAGTCTTTGTTTGACATTTCAATCAAATTTGTGTTAAAAAAAACGTTTTAATGACTGCATAGAAATCATTTAAAAAACAAAGATGTTAAGAATTTTAAGCGGCTTTTAAGATAAGGTTTTACTGGAAACATTCAAGAAATAAAATGCATGAAAAGTAAACAACAGTTATTTCAACTTTTACTTTATTAATTTAATACTTATACTTTTTAATCCTAATTGTCTTATTTTTACAACAAAATATTATAATTCCACTTCAGAACCAGAGTATGCGAATAGTAATTCCTTTGTTAACACTATTATTTTATTTAAAAATTGCTCCATATGACTAAAAAGACTGCAGTCATTACCATTACTTAGGAACATGCAGTTACCAAACGTACGTAGCAACACGTCTCTTTAATGAGCAACAAATGAAAAGGTGCACCAGAACATTCAGCATCCTGTGGGACCGTCACCTTCCGTTCTTACATCTGAGCGCGTTAAGAATAGTAAAAGGGCAGAACAATAATTAACATGAACCACAGTCTTGTCTGCATCAGACCTTCAGGGAACACAGCACTGATTCATGCTCAACATCCTACCTTTTTTCTCTCTACCTCATTGACTTCATCTGTAACATCATCTGCTGCTCGTTTCGTTTTGTTACCAAACTCGCTGTGATTTATGAAACCTGATTATAAAAGGATAGAATGAATCATTTGGCTTTAAATCAGTCCAGTCTAGATGGCATCTCTTTACATAAAATCTTGGATGACTGCACCAGCAGGTTAACTCCAGAAACATTGAGTCAAGCATCACTCTAGATGTTAATGCATAAATAAACTGCAGAGTCCATTTATAAATCGTTTTCAAATAACACGTCTGTCTAAATAACACCTGCAATTTTTAGTTTAAGATGAAAACATTGCCAAGAATCTAAAGTAATAAAGACTGGATTTTAAAGACTGCTTTTGTTTTAGCAGAATCAGAAACATTGTGGAATTATAAATTGTCTAAGGGTGTATTCAGACTGGAAAAGTCCATTGGTCCTGGACCGAGTCTGCTAAATTTGGTTTGTATAGAGTCTTGAACATTGCTTTGGTCTATATGCAGACGGTCGTCAAACTGACCTTTTAGTTTTGAGACCTTTATGTTGATTTATCCAAGTATGGCAATATTTTCTAAACCAGCGTTTTGAATTACTAAAGATGTTTCCCGTTGTAAATGTTTTCTTTTTTTTCACCTTCTCCCCAAGTTTTGCAAAATGTTTTCACACTACAGTTGAGCGGACTTTAATTTTCTGTTGCGAACAGCCCATACATAATGCTGGCCCTTTGTTTTAAACAGGATCAAGCATGTTAATGCAGAAACTCCTGTATTTGGTCCTCCTATTTTTTCTATTATATTTATAGCACTGTAATTTGGTTTTGTCATATTTTTAAAGGGTTTTGACTGCTTTAAACATAATGACATTCCCAAATACAGGTGTAAGTAGGCATACATGGAATTCAGCCTAAAAAAGGAAATACTTAGTAAAAGAAATGACCTTTTTCATTTGATCTGATTGTGTGATGGTAAAAGGAAATAAAGACAATACAATGTAATATTTGACTTTGCTGAAATACTATATTCTCATATTTGTTTAGACAATTATTTGTTAGTCCCAACAATAATAACTGCAGACTATATAGACTTGTGAATGGATGTTATTCTGCACCAATAAAAAGGTTTTCTGGGCTGATTATTTTGCTACAGTTCAGTTATCTGTTAACAAAAAAAAATGATGTTATTTTGACACTTGCCTTCTTACTAATAAAGTTTCTGCCCCCATAATTCCCTGTTGCTTTTGTCCTTGTAAATTCCCCCCACAGCTGCATCACATCAACATAAGCCATGCTCTGTGTATTTTCCTGACCTTGTATGGTGGTGGGCTTGGTGGCATTTGTGAAATCACAAATTTCATTCCACTGGTCCCTCACAGCCTCAGGAGTCATGGGTTTGCTTTTTTGTCTCAAAATCCGACCCTGTGAACGTTCCCAGCGCACTGCGTGAACAGACACACACCGATAAAAAGAGGGTCACTGCACAGAGCAGTCCCATGCATGTAGTACCGGAGGAAAACGGGGGCTTATAAATATCACAAATGTATTCAGACATCTGGAAAAACTATCAAGTACTCACATTTACCAATCCAGCCTGCACCAACCTGAAAGCAGATGAAATTTGAGAAAATGAGCAAACCTGTGCAACATCAAAGAGATGTTCTCTTCCTAAGAAACCCAATGCATTACTGTTCTCTGACACACAGGAGAAAAATGGCATACAGTAAAGCTGCAGGCCATACCATTGCAAGAGTAAGGTGTTATTTTCCCACGTACCTCAAACAGGCCTCCGTTTTCTTGGCACTGTTCATGACAGAGCCAGAGGACCAAAGGAGCAACATACTCCGGCTTCAGGGAGGCCACAAGATCTAAATAAAACATAGACCAAAAACCAAAACAACAAACTGCTTTTTAAAGCTCAGACTGTTTGTTTGCCTGTAAGTTCATGCTTAGTCATGCACTTGCCCTCCTGCCACAGCAACAAACAAAAATGTGCTATAAATAATTTCAACATTTGAACAAAACCAACCATGAATGAAGCTAAAGAAATGGAAAAATTATTTACGGTGTTCACAACTTTAATGTAAAAAAAAAATGTCTATTTTAGCTCCTTAGGAAGGATTGAAATCAACTACATATTTGAAGGTTTTTATGCATCTAATATCATTAAAAGCATAAAAACAAGTCTTTTTAAACAAATTTGAAATTTCTTTCTATAACAATCCATTACAGTAAAATTAATTTATTGCAATCAATTAAAAATAAAATGTGAGACATCACAGAAAAACTATTTACTTTAATGGCGAAAAATCAGCTCTGATGGATTTGCTTGATTTTCCTTTTTGTTCTTTTTTTTGTCCGTAGCTGAAGTCAAAGAGAGCCAGCATATGGAAACAAGTCATTTAGCAACATGAGGCCATCCTGTGACAGTTGGCATGGTCCAGAGTGACAGATGCTCGTGCAGACCAGCGCGGAGCAGAAGAAAAACATTTCTGGTCTGTCATTTAATGAATTATTAGAGCTGGAACCACAGACCACGCAGGATACATCTTTGTAACGAGATTTTAGCCAAACATAGACTTCGCTGGCAGGATTATTAATTATTCAAATACTTTTCAGAAATCCCTGTAAAAATCCACTCCGATCACCTTTTGATCTATTTTCAAAGCGTTCCTATTGGTCTTTTTTTTTATTATAATTATGCCGTTTTTAGCCAAAATAAAAAAAAAAAACTATATTGTTTTCTAGGTCAGTCTCTGCAGGGCGACAGTAGTTGATTCGAAATTTGCCTCTGAGTTGTGGGCGGGACCGTAGGCACGGACAACACCGCCGCCCCCTTTGGTGAGAGCTCGGAGCTTATGGTCTTTCAACGTATTTTCTATGTCACAAATACTCTTTTCAAAGGATTTGGAAGTCAAATCTGGAGGAAGTTTGACTGGAAAACAAAGATGTGATTCTTTAGAATCCTCCTGATATCATATGCCTAAAAGCACTACAACAGAAAGATACTGTGGTATGGTTAGTGACAACACACGTTTTGGGATTCCCTAAAAATAAGATAATATCTGGAAGAATATCAAAAGAAGATAGGAGAAAGACAGATCTCTCCATGGATCCTGTGAGATTTCTAGTGGATTTACACACTGAATATTCACTCACAAAAGACTCACAAAAAACATTGTTATATTTTGCATGTTCTACTGTTGGCTGGCAGAAGGATCATCACTCTAAACTGGTTTAAGCCCTGCTCACCAGCTATAGCTCATTTGACACAAAAGTTAAGACAGGTCTATTTGATGGAGTGTTTCATTGCCAAACTACAGCAAAAAATGGTCAATTTTTCAAAAAGATCAAGAGTGTCTTCCCTTTTGGACTCATTTTTGTTGTGTTTTGTTATGTTGCCCCCATCTACATCTGTATCCATTTTTTTCTCCCTTTATTTTGTACTTGCGATAAGCAAAATCTTAACACGTTAATAGTTTTTAACTATGTTAATTACACGTAATTTTACATTTTAAGGAAATAAAGTTCTAAGAAACAAACAAATATTTTCTTTTTTTTCCACATTTTTTTGTCTCTTCCTGATTTGGACAAAATACTCAGAAATGCTATTTTAGGCTTACTCCATCATCAGAAAAATGTTGAAAACACCAAAAACAGAATTTCTATTAGGGTGGGTCTTTGAAAGTGTTTTTAGATGGTAAATAACAGTACACATATTCAATTTAAAAAACTTTTAGGGCATATGTCTTAGGTTTTTTTCATTAATGTTTAAATATGTAGCTACAGCTTGTATTGAAAGGTTTTTATTCATAATCTTACAAATTAAAATCGACAAAGTACTCAGAGTTTCTGTGATCCTATTTTAGTTGCACAAAAAGAAAAATTACATACTGTTCATGAATATTAGATGAATAATTTCCATGTCTTACACCAGAGCTGTTGCCTCACATTTTATAAACAAACAGTTTGCAGGAAATTTTAAAAAATTAAAATGTTAATAAATAATTAAGGCAGATTAATTACACTCCGCGAAGCATCCATCTTCCGCCAGTTTAGGCTTCAGCGGCGTGTGTCAAATTATGAATACAAACTTCACTGAGCACTATTAAAGTAAAATAAATTGGTCACTTACAAAAAAAATACATGTTCAATCAATTTTTAGTACTTTTTTGATGTTACTTTTTAGGTTTTTTCACAAAAGGCGGACTATTTGATTTGTAATGCGGCCCGTTGTCATGGTAACACAATACGTCGCTGGGCTGGCAGACCTCCACTGCAGCGGTAAATGAAAGCAATATATGTGCTTATCATCACGAAAGGTTCAATAAAGCATCAGTTAAGAGAGAAAGTTCACCTCTTACCGCTTGTTTTTCTCCAGATCATAAAGGAAAAGCTTGTTTAGAAGAAGTCTGCGCATATAGAACATTGTGACCAGAACTTCTTTTGGAACACCCAGCAGCCAATCAGAATAGAGTATTCACCCGGACCATTTAAAGTTCAGAAACACAATGTTTGTTTCTTATTTTTGTTGTTTTCGTGGTTTAATACTGCAGACATAAAAGTCTTTACAGTTCTGCTTATATTACTGATGATGTGTTTAAACGTCTGAGTTCACACTTTGTAAATTTAAACATTTCAGACAAATGGACAATGAAGGAAATATTTTCCACTTTGGCCTTTTTGTTTTTTTTTTTGTTCGAAAGCTGCATGTTGTCATAAACATTTTCAACTCATAAAACATTGTGGTTAATCGTGATTATCACAACCCAAAAGTGTGAATAATCGAGGAGCACCCAAAAAAGAATACAGTCAGAATCAATACAGTGTTTGATCTGTGCTTACCTGGCGGCATGACAGTCTCAGTGAGGCGTGAGCCTGCGATGGGAGCAATGGTGTTGCAGTGGATGTTGTTCTTGCGTCCCTCAATAGCTAAGGTGTTAGCCAGCCCCAGCATGCCCAGCTTGGCAGCGCTGTAGTTTGCCTGGCCAAAGTTACCATAGATGCCTGCAGCTGAGGCCGTCATGATGATTCTGGACACAGACAACCCGGAGAAAACCGGTCAGTGTTAATGCAAAGTGACAAGAAGCGCTGTGGAGTAATGGGAAACTGCGACAGCCCACACTAAACCTTACAGAGACAGACACACATTTCATGAAAGCATAAACACACAGTCAAGCATTCAGCATTTAAAAACTTAACACCCACACCTCTTTTTTTAGTGGTTTTAAAAAGCAACATTTGAAGCATATAATATGTCATTGTAAGAAAAAAAACCATGCTTGAATACAGGTTAGCATTTAAGGGCACAATTTACTGCTGACACTGTACTTCAGTTGAACAGAAGTAATGAGGTTAAGCAGCAATGCCACGGCAACTGCAGAAAACATTTGTAACAAGCCATCTCACTGGTCATAAGAAGGCAGTGACCCATCGCAGAGCCCACTCACATGCCGCACAGTAAAACAGGGCAAGCAATGACTAAAGTTTCTTCACATCAGTAACTTTTAGGCACTCACGTCCACAAGATGTTTACAGAGGAACTTTAGAGAATCATTGAGTGTTGCAACTTAAAGTCCTTGAGCCAGATGGCAGACGAGGAGGATGAAGATGTTTATGGATCTATTTGTCCGCAAGTGGGAGATTTAGAGGTATAGCGGAGCAGGGAGACTTTGGCCTACCCATGGCAGTTGCCGCATCACAAACCTGAGCTTTTTCAAACTGTGGGTTTTCATCTGCTCCTGATTCAACACAATTTGAATAAATACTCAACACAGTTTTAAACCTAAATTATCTTATGCATGTCCTCTATCAGGAGTAAAATGCCATAAGCGCGTGTTAAAAAGGCCAAAAACACGATTTTCATTACAGTAGGTCTTTAAAAAAAATCTCTCAGTTTAAGGAAATGTTTTTAAAATGTTGCTTTGGAATTGTGCTGTCAATCGATTAAAAAAAATAATCACACATCTAGATTGTGATTAATCAGATTAAACAAAACAGATCACTCACAAAATGCAGGAGAAATACAATTAATATTAATTTATCTTATAAACTTCCAGTATAGAACTACTTTTGTTCATTGATGAAAATAATTTTGTCACAAAATCAGTGATTTAAACTAAACAAAAGAGGTCATTTTAATTCAATCCATCCATTTTCAGAACCCATTTTGTCCTTTCGGCGACACAAGGCTGCTGGAGTCTAAACCAGCCACTCGTGAGTGAAAGCAGGGTAAGTCTCACACACATTCACACCAAGGGACAATTTACAGTAACCAATGAACCTATGAAGCATGTTTTTGGAAGGTAGGAGGAAGTCAGAGTCCCCGGAGAAAACCCACGCATGCACAGGGAGAACATGCAAACTCCACACAGAAAGGTCCCCCATTGATGATTGTGTTTCAGTCAGGACTTGAACCAGAGACCTTCTAGCTGAGAGGAAAGAGCGCTTACCACTGCTCCACCGTGCAGCCCTATAATTTTAATTACTGAGAATAATCGTGAAAGTTGTCAAAGAAGCTACTTAACATTATTGCCATTTGTGCTTCTTACCGGCCAAAATTTTGATTTTTCATGTGGTTCCAGGCGGCTCGGGAAACCAAGAACGATCCTCTTAAGTGAACTCTCTGAATGAGGTCTTGGGAAAAAAGAATAATAGATGTAACACTGAAAACAACTACACTTAAAATAAAAAAAATACAATTAGACTTAAAACAAGTTTTTTTTATTCATTTTTCAAATCAGAGGATCCACATAAGACAGCAAAGGTAAATGTAACTACAGGAGATCCTTTTCTTACCCCAGTCCAAATCACTGGTCCTAGCAAATGATCGGTCACGAAGTATTCTATGAAAAAATGTATAACAAAGCCAAAGTTTTAGTCCAAACCTAAAGTCTTATTTTAGAAAATCAAAACCACACTATTATACCATAATATTATAATAATCAAACCAGGAAGACTTTTTGATTAGGAAATGATGAAATGAAATTTAATAAAAGACTCACCCTGCATTGTTCACAACAATATCTGGAACAGTAGGATGGTAGATCGATATTATTTTAATTTAATAACAACAATAAAAATAACATTTTTCAAAAAAATAAATAAAAAAAGCACCTATTCTTCCAAAGGCATCCAGCGCTGACTGAATCAGCTTCTCCCCATCTTCAACAGAATCTGTGTGCACATAAAACAACTTTTTTTCTTTTCAACTCTAACGTAATTTGGATTATTTTAACTGAACACCTTGGTTTCTGTTTGCCGAGACCCAATTAACGGCTATTTAGTTCTTCTAAATCAGTATAAATAGCTTTTGTTTGAAAAATGAAATACACAAACAGGAAGAACACTGGAAAGTTTTACTACGAAAAAAAGTAAACTATGTTTAAAGTGATGATGGATGAGTTAACATTTTTATTGATCTTTGGCCATTGTTGTTCGCAACAAGAACACGTCTGACTTAAAGAAGCATGGTGTGGCCAAAATTACCAATAAATCACGGATCAAAGACCTTTTACATTCTCAAAAACTGCATTTTTTCCATGAAACCAAGAAGATAGTGGAAACAAAAGGAGATGCATTTATCGTCAATACTCACCATTTCATCCTTGGGCAACAGACTGACAGAAATCAATAGTTTTTAGTCTGTCATTACTTAAACTATCCAACTTGTGGAAAACAAGGTGGGGAAAAAAAACTGAGGACAGAATAAAGAGGGAAAGAGAAGGGAAGGGTAATCCATACTTCTCACCATAGTTTGCAACAGCTTTGCCTCCTTTTGCTCTTATCTCCTCCACCACCTTATCAGCCGCTGCAGAACTTTTCCCGCCGCCTTTCGTGTCAGCCCCAAGGTCATTCACTTCATTACAACAAGATAAAACAAAAAATAATAGCATGAATTCTGTCATTTTTTTGTAAGTGATAAGCTTGCATTAGGGTTCGAGCTATGCCGATGACTTGTCAGAGTTGATGCTGACTTTGTTCCCACAGCAACTTTCAAAATTGAGCACAACTTAAATTGCTTCACATCATAACAGAAGATTGAGATGTGAAACACTAAAACAATATAATCAATCAGTAGAACCTGAAGCCTCAATATTTCTATTAAAGAGACCATACCATGAAAACCCAACTTTTTGAGCTTTTAAGTGTATTATACTGTTCATTCCTCACTATAAACAACCTCAAAGCGGTGTTTTGATCTGTTCATGCATTTCTGAGTAATCCTCTGAAAATGAGCAGGTTCTCGTGAGCTGACGTAATAGATTGAGGACAACCCCTTTGCAAAAGCGTCTGTGCTGCCAGCACCGCCCCCAGGCTAACATGCACACACTTTCTCTGCAGAGCTAGTGGTGATCTATAAAACACTATGTTTTTTTTAATGCCCAAAATGCACATCCATCTTTGCAAAAAGTTCAAATGCTGTTTGTTTGAATGCCACGCATACACAGACATAGTCACACTGAGACCAGCCCTTGGATGACGTAAAATGGGCGGGACCGACAAGGAGCAAAAACCGGTGCCTCAGAGATCCAGTCGTTTTACTTTCGGGTATGAAATGAGTCCACAAAAATGACTAATATTTCATCATTTGTTTTCTAGTGTTCCAAAGGTAATATATGATCATATATATGGATATAGTTTATTTTGAAAGGCTAAAGAAAATCATTGTATGGCCCCTTTAAAGAAGAATAAACCAATGGTTTGCATCCTAGGGCTCTGGATCATGTAGATAGTTTCATCTACTGTCAGAGTGGTTGATTATTAGAAGCTTAAAGCACACACTATTACCTTCTGCAGCAAAACAGTGTCTAATTGGTGTTCAGTAGCAAAGCCTTGAAAGAATGTAAATGCATTTACATGTATGGATTTTTTTAAATTGGGTTCTACATCTGGTTGTAAACAGAAAAAGAATGAAGGCGCATTGAAAATCAAAATGATAGAAAATCCAATTTTTAAAAGACTTTCTTGCATTTTTTTTCCTTCAGGTGCAGCAGGAGGATCTATTTGACACAGGATGTAATTTATATTTGAAAAGAACTTGTATGTGCAACTGGAAAAAGTAAAAAACAAAACAAAAAAAGGAAAAATTGGCATAAAAAGAAAAATGTAACACTGTTATGATTAAATTATTGTAATCTTTCAAAGCTAAATTTATAAATAAATTAGGATTTGTTCCAGCTGTGAAAAAAAACTCTTATGTTTTTGCTTCCAAGTACACTAAATTAAAGTTATTTTGGAGCCAAATTGGTTTGATGCATTTCTGCATTAAGAGTAAGTAACAAATTCTTATGAATTTGGATTCCTAAGAAAATACATAACCCCAATCCAGAACCTTGTGGAACACCAGAACTAACTCTGGTCTGTGAGGAGAACAATGCAACAATCTCTAGTACATTTTTATGATTTTGACAAAATATTTTATAGTTTTGTTTGTGTGAAATGTATAAACTGATTCTAGATCTCACAAACTGAACTAAAACTAATCCCCTTGTGATGGAATTAATTCAGATGGAATTTACTCTAAATCCAGATTAAGTGTTGACGACATGAACTCCATGGTCCTGCACAAGACTAAACAGGTTTATGAATTATTGAGTGAATAAATGTGTATCTGAAATCAAAACATTAGTTTTTCATTTTAAAGATTATAGCGATAAAGGAAGTTTGATTTTGATCTGTAATTTGGTGGCACAGAAGGATCAAAGGTGGGCTTGTTTGGCAACAATTATTTATCACAGTTTAAAGTTTAAAAGATAATGGATCCATTCAATTGATAAAAGGAGACGGATATGATCATTTGAAGAGGAGATGATAAAAGGCTGAGCCTCTTTTCATCAAACCAAATGAAGCAAAATAGCATTTTAGTCACTTAAATTAAAATCCTAGTATTACCTCAGACTGGTCAATGCAACAGAATAAAATATCTTTTTAAAATAGATTTTTTTAAATGATCAGAAAAGTCACAAAAAAAAGGGCTGCAAGAGATGTGAGGGAAGAAATGTCTTTTTTCCTGTCTAAAAGTATCAGCATAATTTAAAATACAAAAGTCCATCATTTTTATTATACTTCTAATAAATTAGCAACAAAAATTTAATTAAAACATATTCCACAGCACTATTGGGTTCTGGTTTTCTACAACTTTTTTTGTACAATGCAAAACTAACTTCCTAGGTTATCTTTGAGAGATTATACAAGCATCCATTTAACAGTTACTACCAACTATGGCTTATGTATTAAAATGTGCTTTTCTTTAAAAAGTCCTTTTCAGACAGTAATAAAGCCTACTACAAAATAAAGTTTAATTAAGCCAAAAGGTAAAACAACTAGGTATAAGTTAACTCCTCATTCTGCCTTGGTAAACAGAAGGACACACAGTGCTGGACATGTACCCAGAGTACTCTTAAAAAAAAAAATAAATCAATATATGCATCCAATGTCTGTCAACAAAGGACACATAGCAGAGGCCGACAGCATGTCCCGCAGACGCAAAAACCTGTCATATATTGTGTCTGCAGTGTGGTTTGTTTTGATATTATATATATATATATATATATATATATATTATTACAAAGCATGGTTAATATTAAGTTGCAAAAGAAGCATATTTACTTTTTATTTATTTTTTACTCACCGACTACTGAGGCTCCTCTTGCAGCAAAAGCCAGAGCATATTCTCTGCCAAGTCCTAAGAAGAAAGACTTAATTCATTAGAATAAAACTGTCCCTTGGACACTCAGTCACTCGTTGTGCCCTTTCACACACTTTCATCAGCCTGATTGTAAAACACTGCATTTCTCGTACTTTGCTCCTCCGTCTTCTTTAAACAGTTAAAGGGGTTAGTTTGTCAAAAGTGAAGAATCGTGTATAGTCTATATTTTTGTCCCAACTGGTTATTTCACAGAAAGGACGCACATTTGACAGCATTGTAATGTCATTTTTTACTTATTCGTTCCTAAAAAGAAAACAAATTAGCATTGTAGCAGTATAAGCTAAAACCAACACAAGCGTTTGACAGACGCGGAAAAAGCTAGATTTACCTCCTCCAGCTCCAGTGACAAGCACGACTCTTCCGTCAAATGATAGGGACATTATTCTACGTTACTAAATCAATGAGGATTTAAAGACAACACCAACTCAGAGGTTGCACGGTCTGAGTCAGCAGAGGTGAACTCCTGCAGAATCCACTTCCGTGTTTACAAGGGGGTCGTTCCCAGCTGTGACCAATCAGAATTAAGGATTCTGTGACGTACTTTTAAGGTGTTGAGCTTGACTCCACCGTTTCAGATTTTCATTGTAAATCGAATACAAAACGTTTTTAAAATAGACATTTTTAAGCACTTTAACAGTTTCTTTTTCTTTTTTGATTTATTTTTACAATTTCGAAGACCTAAAAGACTATAGTTGCACATAGATTATTATTTTCATATCAATTACTACTTTTAAAAATCTACTAAGTTTATGCTTAGTAACTACAATTATTATTATTTTTTTATTTGATGTTCTGATTTAACACATTGAAATTTTATTTTTCTAAGTGACAAAATATTTCTTTTAATTTGATCAAGTAACAGCTTTTTTTAAATCTTGCCATTTAAGATAACCTTGCAGTAATAATGCACAACAGGGTGATGTGCGCTTATTACTAACATTGGCAGTAGAGAAAACAATAAAACTGCAGATGATCAATAAAAAATGGCTGCAATATATTGTACAAAATTTCGAGGGAAAGCATTAAGAGCAGGGGTCTGCAACTTGAGGCTCCAGAGCCATATGAGCCTCTTTATCCCTCCATTTGTTAATAATTTTGATTTTAAAAATAGTTTGTGGTTTTGATTTATTTTAAGTTTTAGCATTTATGTTTAGATTTCCAACATGTCAGATAACTGACCAAAGGGTTGGTGAAGTTATAATCTACTGTCCATCCATCCATCAATGCATCCATAACAACAGAAAGTTATGACGTGTTTGACTTTGGCTTTTTTTTAATTGCATTTAAATATGCTCCAGGATGAGGATTTTATTTGATTTTTGTTGAAAGGAACTTGGATGTGCTGCTGCAGTAAACAGAGTAAAATATTCCCTTTTTAGAATACAATTATTTTAAAGATTTTAAAGCTATTTTATAAACGAATGGCTTAATGGCCACAGAAACATGAGTAAAGTGTACTCTTCTAGCCAATGAGGTGGGATTTTGCAGCTTTCGCTGGTTTTGGTCAGTTAGAAACTGGACCAAATGGCTCTTTTATAAGGTTGTAACAATTCCTTTTAACAACTATTCAATTCATGTCATAATTTGTGCTTACTGATGTGATTCGTAGTGGATATATCGGTTGATTTTGAATGATCCAATTCAATCAATTCGAAAGTCATTTTGAAAAGCAATAAATTTAAAAGCAATCCAGGACACCTTTAGCCAAAAATTCAACCAGTGTGACTCAGAGATAAATACCTGGGTAATAAACATTACAGATTAAGTTTTCCAGATTCCTTGTATATGGGGTCAATTTAGGATCAGCTTCAAGTGAATGAAAAAGCAGATTGCCAGTTTGAAAAAAAAAACTGAACATTTGACATCAAGACATTGCAAGTTAGATTTTTTTTTTCAATTTGTAAACATCTATTAGACTCCAAAGTGCACATTGTAAACTTGAACGAATTTTTGAAAATTTGAAAATAAAATTGTAAATATTGAAAAAAATAATATTGTATTAACTCTGTCAAAAAAAATCATTGAAATGACAAAAGACTGCTCATGTGAAAGTGTTTTGTCCTCCCCCGACCTCAGATCCCGTCTTAACATTAAAGCTTGACGCCTCTGCCGCGTCTGGTGTGAATGCAGCATAAAAGTTATTTGACAGACGTTCTTTTAAAGAATAATAAATTCAACCACTGCAGAAAGCCCAATGTTATTGTTCGCCTGGGGCCCTAAAACTGCTATGTCCGCCACTGCTGAATGGTCAAAATTCAAAATGTTTCCACACATTAATGATTTTTTTGCTGCTATCAAATGTATTGTCCGCTGTGATGGAACTTGGTCATTTTTGAATAAACCTACAATGTCTCAATCTAAGATCGATTATAGATTTATCTCATTTGAAACGATTTTTAATGGTTTTGTTGATTCAGATCTGTCTATGACAGATCAATCTGGTTTAATCGTGGGAATAGAAATCAATTAATTCTTACTCCCCTTCTCTTTTTGCATTAAAGGTTGCAGACTCCTAGTTTAGAACATTAGACTTTGTCGCATACATTAAAGTATCTTAATTTCTCTGCAAACTGGTAAATTTTCATTAATGTAGCAGGATGTATTTGATGAGTTTTTATATTTTTGTGGGGAAAAAAAGATACTTAAACCTGAATTTCAAGCTAAACAAACCCTTTAAGCAGCATGACAATTAATTTTATTCAAACTTATAGCTACATTGTATCACTCGTGTATCCAGATTTGACTGTTATAAGGAAGGAAGGGTTTTTATGAACTTCTTTCAGCACAACGAACATCTTTTCACATCATCATGACAGTAACAGTGGAAGAAAACAGTGAGCAGCAGTCGGAGTGGATAATCCGAGGGAGGGAGGAGAGACAGCAGCGCGCACCAGGATGCTCTGCGCCCGGACGCTGCCTGCTCTCCTCAGACTCTCCAAGGAGGCTGTGATGGAGACAAGATGAACCGTGCGAGGTGTTTTTCAGCGTAAAGTCTGGCGTCATCACCAAAAATCCACGGAGAAAGTGGAGGACTACATCCCATTTGCTTGATTTTTGTGGATTATGGACCGTAGCAGCGACGTACCCCGTAGAAAGAGATGTTACTTGTTCCTCTCTGCTGATATCTTTCACCACCAATTCGACTATTTTCATTCCTCCCCCCCAAAAAAATCCCGTTATCACGCGAAATCTGTCATTTGTCATTTGTCAACTCGACATAGACGCGCGTGCGAAGGCGCCGCTTGTCAGACAGTATGATCCAATATTGTGATACACCGTTATTTTTGTGGTATGTATTCCGCTCCAGTGCGCATGCCTAGCGGTGGATGTAGAATGCCACCCGACGCCACTTCTTCGCCTCGTCCTGACCACGATGTGGGAGCAGAAGGGGAAGGAGCGCAGAACTGAAGGAGCATGCGTTGGCAACAGCGTGAACACCAGAGGATCTGTCTTGTGTTCCTTCACGAAATAGCCCAGATTGTGCCATAAACTGAAGAATGTCAGGACCGCCAAATGCGGAGGCTGAAGGAGTAGTCTCCAAAGTACAAGTGAAAAAGGAGATTAAGACAATCGTGGAGAATTTAGAAACTATCCTGGGAGACCTTAAGGATGTGGCCAAAGAACTAAAGGAGGTGAGCTGGATGTTTTTCTTTCAGGTGGTCCAAGCACCCTGATAGGAGGCTGACATCCACCTCTGTGTGGCCTGGAAATGGCACGTAATCATGCCTTCACACATGCACAGACAGGGCTGCACTCCTCCTCTTAATGTGATCATCATCTCCAACATGAAAGACATTTGGCAGGGAGGATGAGGGGAGTGAAATGACAGGACAGATTCTTCGCTCTGACTCACTCCCAACTATGATGAAAGTGAGAAAAATGTAATCACAATTAATATTTAATGGACAAGTTGATTCAACCATAAAGGCGCCTTTGCATTGCATTTCATCATCTAAATGCTGTTGCTGTTGTTTGTGGCAAATTATCTCCTGGTGTATAAGAGAAATGCATTCCGCCCTTTTTTTGTGCTTCTTTTTTTTGTCATATTCTTTCCCTCTTTTTTTTACCCATTTTGTGATCTTTTTCTTTGTCATTCATGCGAAATATTAAAAAGTTGGAATTTAAAGTAATGAAGAAGCGGTAATGTTGCTGACTGCTTTAAATCAGGCATGTCCAAAGTCCGGCCATGGGCCAAATGCAGCCCGCTTTGGCTCTTTTCATAAAATCCATCATGCAGCCCCTAGCATTGACAAAAAAACTGCGTTCACAATTTCTTGATTGACCAAATTATCTTTCAAGCTGTGGCAACACTGCCGCGTGACCTTTCTGTGACACTTTCTAAAATTTCTACTGTAAATAAAAAAGGAAAGTTAACCAGTGAGGGACACCACTTCCAGAACAAGTGGAAATTGGCATCGTTTTACAGTGAAATACAAAACAATTGTGTCTGCCTAATATCCCAAAAGACTGGCTGTTTTCAAGGAGTTCAAGACAAGACAAGATGTGCTACTAACTACAACAAACTAACTGGGAAAGTGTATTGATGTATTTGTTTCCTATGTGAAGAGATAAAAAGTAGTTAATTGCAATAAAATGTTCTTTTTTTAATTTGCATTTAATGGTATTAGAATAACTCAAAGTATGGCTGGCCCTCAATTAGTTTCACCACCCCAAAGCTGGTCCTCTTTGTAAGAAGTTTGGAGATACCAGCACCTTTAAGATTAGTAAAGTTTTCAGAAAGGTTATTTAAATGGAGCTCCCATACAGAGTAAGCCTCAAATAGAGCTCCGTCTATGAAAAGACCTGAGGAACATCAACTTATTGGTGTAATTTGGCATGAAAGTGAGAACAAAAGTCACCGTTTTGAAATAAAATACTCATAATGCTCTGTTTTTATATATATATATATATATATATATATATATATATATATATATATATTTTAATCAAAATCAAACCAAATTTTTGTCCAGATTCCATGTTATCCATGTTATTCCATGAATTAACAAAAAACTGCGGTCCGGCCCTCCAGTCAAATTTTAGAATCGCTTGTGGCCCAAATTAAAAGTGTTGCCCACAGCTGTTCCAAACCCAATTTATAAATCCCAATTTAAAAAACACACACACACACACAAAAGTTAGTTCTCAAGCTAACTTACATTTGCAAACCATGCATTCAGGCTGTTTTGCTGAACCTTTGAACTTAACAGGACGAGCTGTCATTATAATAAAGCCTTGTTACTTTTACATTATAGATGGGTCTCCTTCTGCTCCTCTGCTCCCACTTTTCTTTTTGCATCTTGATATTAATAAGACTTCTTTTTAATTTTTCCACGTTTAACATTTACATCAGCAACCATCACAGTTAATAAAGAGGACATTGTTATCTGTCTATTGTGATCTTTTTCTAATGCGCCCCGTTTCTTTTTGCTCTCTTTTTTCTTTGCAGGAAATTGTGTAGAAGATCAGTTATTCTGACACTGCACACACATTGAATACATACCTCAAGGGGGTGTTTCAATCAAAGCCAGTGTTTGGGGCATAATCCATCTGAAATGCAGTTATCTGTTAAAACTCACAGACAGGGTTGGAGCTCAGCCTGCCTCTGAAAATGGACCCTCCCCAGATGCTTGGCACAGGCGCTCGTGCTGCCTGGCCTACAGCAGGGGCTGCACGCTGGGATGCTGGTGTCACCTCTTGTGTGTGTCCCAATAAATTATCCCTTTAAAGACTGCATAGAGAATTTAGCTCTTTGCCTGATCTGTACTAACGGACTATCTCTCTCTTCAGTTGGATCTCTTCTTTTTCTTCCGGTTCTCTCTAGTGTTTTTTCTTCCGTTCCCGGCTTGTTCTCAAGCCACTGTTTGGTCATGCATTTCTGGTCACACATTTCAACGCCTTCCATGCAATCGTGTTTTAAAGTAGACTAATGTAGTTTCTGAAGCACTACTTCAAAAAAGTGAATATAAGTTTTGTCGTGGGCTCCACAGTGATGAGGTGGTTAGCGGTGTTGCTCTTTAACAGAAAGGCACTTGTTCAAATCCCAGCGGGGTCCTTACTGTGTGGAGTTTGCATGTTGTCCCTGTGGAAATATGTGGGTTATTCCCTGCTTCCTTCCACAGCACATAAACATGTAGGATTAACTGGTGGCTTTAAATTGGCTCTTAGTCCCCAGTAAAAGAAAAAAAGTAAAATGGCATATGCTTGAAGAGTGCTTTTCTACCTTCCTTGAATGAGCTTTATAGTCACAGTCCCATTCACATACACATTCACACGCATGGCAACTCAGCTGCTGCACACTGGCGCCAATTTATCTAACTGAAGTGGGGTTCAGTGTTTTGCCCATGGACACTTCGACACATGGTCGGGGAAGGTGGGAAACACACCTGCTGTCTTCCGATCAGAGGTCGACCGCCCTACCTCTGTGCCACGATCGCCCTTAACAAAAAATGGACTAGCAATCTCTCCAGGGTGTACCCCACCTTTGCTCCAAAGTAGATAGGATAGGCTCCAGCAACCCCTTGACAAAGCTGTAGTAGAAGACGGATGGTTTGGATAGAAGTTCTGTCACTGCAGTAAAGTTAAATGTTTAAAAACTGTTCGGTTTTTAACAGAGCACAGTTTAAAATTCCACTCCAAGCATCTTTTGATCTATTTTAAAAGCATTCCCAGTGGTCTTTTAATTATGGTTATGCCGTTTTTAGACAAAATCAATAAACCTTGGTCGTTTTCTAGCACATAGTGTCTACAAAATTATCAAAAATTTAATTCTGAGTTGTGGACTGGACTGTTGGCAAGGAGTGAGCCTTCCCTCATTTCCCATCATCCCTCTGTTTACACTCTCTCCTGCTAGCTTACAGTCCATCATAGCCCAAACCTAACATTATGGGTGCAGCAAAAATGGCAAGTAAAATTGGAGAATTGAACCACTGGCATTTTTCCATCTGCTCCTGATCTGAACAAAAAATACTCAGAATTTCAAATTTCATCTTAATTTTCTTTATATCTTCCCTCCATCAAGTGAAAAATGCAAGAACGTGTTAAAAACACAAATTTCATTGGAGTGGGTCTTTAAAGTATTTCCATTATCAGTCACAGTGTTATTCCAAATTCTAAGTCATTTAATTAACTCGAGTTTTGAGCATCTAAGCAGATTTAATCAAACGAAACAAATGTTTAACAGAAATATAATGAGGACGCGCACAGACATTTTAATAAATCAACTTTAATTCCAGAAAGAAATCACTGAAAATGTCTATATTTTGCATTTTTACCTTTTAAAACCATTTATCTGAGAGTCAAGAACAAGTGACTTGGTAAAAAAAAAGTTCATCTTTTAGCCAGTCCAGTTTTGGCCTTACATGTCTTTAGATGGGTAGTGTGCATGGACTGGAGGCTGGTTGTGTTACCAGATTCATGCCCACTTTCAGCAAAGATAGGCTCCAGTCCCCCCAAAGGCTCTAACTAGGCGATGCAGAAACTGAAAGTATGGATGGTTGGTTGGATAGATAGACAGATGTATGGATGAAGGAAGTTCAATCAAGCATCATGTCTTAAAGGACTTTCTTTTCTTTGCACAAGTTTAAGACTTTTTTCCTTTTTTGTATGCATGCACATTTCCCCAAAACTGTACTCTTGAAAACAAAAATTAGTGATCTCCATTGCAAGTCAAGAGAGGAATGATAAAATATCACACAGCTCCACAGATCAGATATACCGGTTTGATCAGTTTTTTCCAGTAATTTGTACTAATTAAATTGAAGCATTTTTTTCCAGAGTGTTTCAGGGAACTTTTTCCTCTTTTAATGTTGTGCCCACATATTAAAGAGAAAAACTTTAAAAACAGTAGAAGTAGTTTACTTTATTAACATTTCTGCCTATGCGTAATCATACTGAATTGTTTTTGTGTCATGCCTTCCTGGTAGTAAAAATGAACTTGTTTTTGATTGCATTTTTGTGGTACGGTCAGACTTTTAAATAAGCTAATTTAGATTTTTTCAGTGGGAGTTAGATTTTTTTGCATTATTTTAAATTATAAACTAATTGATTTTGAAAGCAAAGGTTCTAAAAATGTTTGATTAAATTCATTAGGGAAGATTAAAATACGGATGTGACAGAATTTGTTGTGTTTTCTCCAATAGCCTTGTTTTCTTTCACTTGCTTTTATTTACAGCTGAGATTGTTATTGGTGATATTTCCTAGTCTAAAGCCAAGTTGTCACATACGTTTATTAACCCTGACTTGAGCTGTCACAGTGACATGTCTCCTGCTTTTCACCAGGTTGTTCATGAGATTGACACCCTGACTTGTGACCTGCAACTGGAGGAGGAAGGACTAACAGACAGCTCAAAAACAGACACGCTCAACTCCAGCTCCAGCTCCACCACCACCACTACAACTGTTTCTAGTCTGGAGAAGATGAAACTCCTTCCAGACGAATACTTTTTTAAAACCCAGGTGCCCTTCAATCCAGTTCCTGCCAATCCCTCGGCAGTCTTGACTGTCCTGAAGAAGCCGCACCCGCCCCTACCACCGCCGAGACTCACCTCACACAGGGTTGAGGATCACAACGTCAAAAGTCTGCCTCATCCGACATTAGTTTTATCAGGGAATATTTCAAAGGCTAACGGGTCTTTATTTAGGAACGGCGGGCTTTTCCCACTAAAACCAAACAAGGATTTATTCTCCTCTACTCCATGCTTCCTTTCCAATGACGGCGGGATTCCTGAATCAGGTCTTGTTCCTACATTGCCGAAGCCCATGCCGCTTCTGCGGCATGACAAGAACAAATGCCCAAAGGCCCCCGGCAGGGAGCCCCGTGAGAGAGAACGTGTCCGTTTCAGTGAGAAGGTCCAGTATCACGGCTACTGCCCAGACTGTGACCTCCAATATGATGTCGACGAGACAGAACTCCACTTACAGGCTGAGCTGAACAACCTACGGCTCAGTCCTGTGCACTGTTGCTCCTCTTCACCCCCTCCTTCCCATCCTCTTTCTCACGAACTTTTGTTGGAAAATGGAGGGCTCCCTGTCAGCCACAGCTTTCCACCAACAACAAACACTCTTCCACCTTGTGTGCCTCCTCACGCACCTTCCCTAAAGCCCCATAAAACAATCCTACGCAAATCAACCACCACGACGGTTTGACACCAAGCCCCCTCTGTTATGTCGTATCCTAAACAGTCTTGAATAGTTACGTGTTTTTTTAACCTCGTGAGCGCCTTCTTCTCCAATTGAACTTTGGATTATCCTGACAACAATAGGAAGGGTCGGGAGACAGACAGGAAAAGAGGGATAGAGTGCACGGAGAAGGAAAGAAATGCAACACCGTGCGGTCGACGACGACAACAATGAAATCCAAATGAGACGGTAAGTGTTTGTGCATGTGAGACTGTGTTTTTTCGGAGGAAGAGAGTAACAAATGCGCAATTGCGTGTGCGAACTGATGCATGACCAAGTGTCTCCATACATGTGTAATTGTGTTCTTCATGTTGTGACGTTCACGCTTAGTTTATTGACAGAAACTATTCAGGATGAGCAACAGCATTAAAACTAAAATGTATTCCCGAGTGTTCTTTTTTTAATAACAACTCTGAAAGCCAGGATGTTGTTTCTGTGAGAGGATGTTTAATAATTGAAATATTTTTGGCTAAAACAAGAGAAGCAGCTTCCTGGAGATTTCATCTCAGACATAAAAATGCTCCCATAAGTGGACACGCATAAATGTGCAGAAGGTAACTGTATTTTAATTCACAGTTTTACTGATAAAAAAGACAACATTATATGGAGTCAGGAGTCAAAGTTTCAGTTCTCTGATGAAAGAAAAAAGGTAAATTAAAGATAACATACCTAATGGACAAGACGGGTTTCCAAAGGTAGACCATCTGCTTTATATAAAACAGGAAGCTCACGATCAAAGGCTTTGTATTTCATATTCTCAGATTAGGATAACAAAAAGTGAAGGCATTAGGAACTATTTATGTTTATTTCTTTACGTAAATTTTGAGTTTATTTGCATGGTAATAAACATTTGCAAAAAGCAGCTATTTGCCTTGCAGAAGCTGAAACTGTTTATTGCCTGCCTACATTAAAAAGCATATTTACATATAAGACACTACAAAAAGGTGACACATTTTGACAGACCACGTCTTCCTTTATATCAACTAACTTCATAATAATACCCACATTATGCTTTTTAAAAAATGAATGAAAAGATGAGATTTTTTACTGTGTTCCTTTGTTGTACTCCTAAATTTTAGTCTTAAAACTTCACTCTGATCATCTTTTGATCTATTTTAAAAGCATTCCCAGTGGTCTTTTAAGTAGGATAATGCCGTTTTTAGCCCCCAAAAAAAACTTTTCCAAGACATAGTTTCTGCAGAGCGGCAGTCGTTCATAAGAATTTCTTGAGTTGTGGGCGGGTTGTTGGCGCATAGCAACCCCACCCCCCTTCCCCTCTCTGTTTACACACTCTGCCACCAGTTTACAGTCCCTCACACCGCCAACCTAACATTACTGGTGCAACAAAAATGGCGAGCGATATTGGAGCCATCCAGCTGTGCAGTTTTGAGCCCGATGCCAGCCCAGACGAGGAAGACAAAGACGTACAGAGATCGACTCGTCAGGGACCTCGTGCATGGCCTGTCGATTGTATTTTCTACGTCACAAATATTTTCTTTTTCAAATTGCATTTATTTCCATCTGCTCCTGAATCTCAACTATTTGAATAAAGAAATGCTCAAAAATCTCATTTTAATCTTAATTTTATTAATATGTTGTCCACCATCAGAAAAAAATGTCACAAAACATGTTAAAAACACAAAAAACACAATTGGGTCTTTATATAGACAGCACTGCATTCCATGTTCAACATTTATTTTTCATTTGTATCTCGATATCCAGTATTTATTCATTTCTTACTGATATTTTCATCTTAAAGAATCACCAAAAAAAATGCTAGAATGAAGCAAAGCAGAACTGCAAATGCATTGATTAGTGAAGTTGGGCAAAAGACAGTAAAGGACTACCGCGGATAACAACAAATATTCCAAATAAATTATTAAACAGTAAAAAAGATTTTTAAATTTCTGCTTAAAGAATTTATGATGTATTAGCCACTTGGGCTTGACTTTAAAAATAATTTAATTAAATGGAATTGATCTGCACTTAGAAAATGTAATATTGATTCATCCAATTTACAAATCAGTTTTAAAGCATTTTTCATGTTATTTTCAGGCAAAAAAAAAGGGATTGCTGTTAGTTTTTAGTGTAAACATTTATCATTTCAATATTTATAAAGTTCCACATTTGTTCAGTTGAAATCAGTATGTGAAAAACAGTTTTTAAACAAAGTAAGTTTTTATGTCAAAAACTTGTCAAGTATATTAATATTTATCAAATTCAGTTGAATTACAGATCATATTAAACTGGAAATGAGTAAATCAAATTGACTCAGTGCTTTGGCAATGACACCCACCTTTGTTAGCCCCTTAAGGAATCTATAGAACCATTATTTACCCCAGAGGCTGCTCGATCCAAGATAGACAGAGCATAAGCCTCATTCTCTCGGCAGTTAAGGACCGTCTATTGTTCTGATAATACCACAGATAAGGAGCCTTTTGGGGAAATCTTTATTTATTTTTATTTTACTAGAAATCTGTTACATTTACAAATGCAATTAGAATCTGATGGTGCAAAGAAAGAAAAAAACAAAAGAAAAGACAACTGCAACTAAATACAACACAGTAAAAGCACAGATTGTGGTTAAAATGAGTCATAATTTCAGGTCTTCCTCTTTTGAAACAATTTGATGATCTCTGATCTGAACTGAAAATGTAAAAGATCGCTCAGAATACTATTAGCTACAAGTTCAAAATGCCAGGCTCTTTGATAGCATGAGGTTGTCAAATCCCTCAGCAAAGGCAGCTTACAATCAGTGCAAATACTACTTTGTATTGCAAAGTTAAAAAAAATCTACCTTAAGACAATTTTTTTCTTAGAAGATTCAAACATTTCGCAGAATCCCAAAACATTTGTTGTATGCAATATGCATGAGTGTGAAAGAACAGAAGTACAGAAGAGTCCTGCAGCCCGATTTCCTACCGTCTCAGAAGAAAATGCATGAAAATCTCTTACCTATTCCCTGCTGTACCTTACAGTATGATGCATTTAAAGAATATAACACCCCAAAACAGGAAAATAAGTTTATTTAATGCAAAATTTATACACAAGGCAATTCAAAGTGATTTATAGAAAAAGACAAAGTAAAAAACAAAAAAAATTATTAAAAAGAAGATTAAAAGAGAAGGTAAAAGACCTTCAGTTGATTGGTGTCTGTCTTTTTGCAAAGCTGGGAAAATATTATGAGGTAATTACCTAATGGTTTACCTTTACAATCTTTTCCTTTCTGTAGATGAAATGTCTATTTTTTGGGTATACACCCACACTTTATAAATCAGTTATACGATATCTTTTAGGCTAAATGGACGGAAAGCTAATCAGTTCTGCTCTTGAACGGAGATAAAGCAGCAGGATAAATGGAGCACTTTATTTTCTCAAAGGAATATAAATCAGCAGTAATATCACATCCTCCCAGTCAATATTGAGCAGTTGGTAGTCTCCACTTTATCAGCCTCTATTAAAGGGTAATAAAGCCTATAAAACCGGTGTTTGATGTGTGCGCTACTACAGATAATTATTTAAAAAAGGGAGGGTGTTGGAATTCCTAGCTGTGCTTGTGTGTGGGTTTCTGCTCGTCTTTAAATGTTTGTATTTGCACGTAAAGCTGTATGTGAACATGTAAGACTTGGGGAGACAACATGCCCTCCGGTCAGATGAGAATAGTGCTCTTTCCTCCCAGCAATGCCCTTAATTAGCCAAATTAGACTACAGAAGACACTAGAGCTGCCTTGGACTGATTTTGCAACATCGGCCCTGACAAAACTTATAACCCAGGCTGCAAATATGTATGATAAACAGAGACAGCAGAAAGGCAGAAGTGAATGAGAAAAAGAATGAAACAGGTATTGGATGGAGGCTGGTGGTGCTTCGGCTGCACGTGCTGTTATGAAGCTGCAACTTGATGGTAGCTCCCAGTGTAAAACTTTCACGCTAGTCACCTCGTAAGAGTGGATCCTGATGAGTCTGGAAACAGTGTGCAGTGCTGAACAGAATAGATCATTTGAGGAATCTGGGCTATTGCCACAGAGGTACATGTAATGCAGTACTTACTGAACCCAATACACTAACAAAAATCTATGGTTTAATGAAAACATTTGAATGAAAATCAACAAAAATTGTGTCTTTGGTGTTCTTGTAGAATTTTTCTCATGATGAAGAACATATAGGAAAGAGTTTAAGATTAAAACTGAATATTTCAGTGTTACTTTTTACAAGTCATAATAGATCAGAAGCAGATAAAAAAACCCGCAGTTTGGAAAAGCTTGGCTTTGTGACGCAGCAACTGCCAGGGGTGGGTCAAAGTTTCCATTCTCCTCTCTAATTCAGATCTGTCCACTTGCTGACAAATAGATCTGTCTTCATTTTCCATGTCTGAGCTGTCATCTGCCTCAAAACTGTACGACTGGATAGCTCGGATTTTTCTCATTAGTAATATTGTTTTTTTGCCACGCTAATGTTAGCTTGGGCTTGGGCTATAAGCTAGCGGGACAGAGAGTAAACAAAGGCTGAATCTGAATTTCCTCCCTACCCTTACGGCATCTCCCGATCCCAACTTCTATCCCTCCAAGTAAAGAAATATGGAAAGATACTGTGTACCAATTCAGACGTTACTACGACACAGGATTTTGGCTAAAAATTGCATAATCATAATAAAAAGACCACTGGGAACAATTTTACTATAGAAAAAAATAGTAATATGGAGTGGGACTTTAAAATTTGAACCAGTCCCCTTATTTCATGTTATCTTTTTATTTGAGAGTCAGGCTTAAAACTTCAGTTGTGTCTAAAAACAAAAGGAAGATAAACTGTAAAAACAAAAGTCACCCAAAATTCCCCTTCCCAGCATTCAAACGTGATTTTTACAGCCTTTGACTGTTGACATTGGTGAACACTGCTGTAGAAGTCACTGAAGCCTGCATGTATGCTAAATATTTTGATGCTAATGTCACAGACGAGCTTCCATTTGTTAAATATCGTGTTAAGGCAAGAAGCTGGATGTGCTTTGCATAGACAACGGGGAAAATTACAAATATTACCAAAGAAAAGGCTTTCAGGCTAGGAGCTCCTTTTCGAGACTAAATCGATTAACCTGCTTGTGTTCTGTGTACTCTCTGCCACAGATAAAAAAAAAAGCTGCAGTGCTGAACTTCAGTTGAAGGGTGCACGACTAATCTGTGAGCTGCAACCTTTTTTCAGTCTCTGAAAGTTTGCTGACCTGAAGTTTAAAGCTCCTGGTTTTGCTGCATAGCAGACATGTGGTTCCATTTGAGCAAACTATATGCTATTCAGCATAATTCAACTCTAATTTCCAAAATAATGGATGCTGTCAGAGATTGAGGTTTGTGGAGGAGCTAAGTACAAGAGACATAGCTGGGTGGAAGGAACTTAATTGAATGTAATACTGAAGCGTAGCTAAACAAAAACAAAGCTCAAGCTAAAATGTGATCAACCAAAAGCATAATGTGATAAAAGAATGGAAAACAGGCAAATATCTGTAAACGCCACACAGAAAACTCTCTTGAGGTAATTAACTGAAACATAAATATCTGAAACTGAAGCCTTCTGTTCTGTGACCGAGGTAAAACAACACACAACTGAACACAAAACATGACTAAAAATAAAAAAACTAAACGGTAAAGATCACTAATGATTACACAGGCAAGCCAACCGTGTATATTACTGTAGTCTGATGTAAAGGCATTTCCTTTTAAAGACCCACCCCGATGAAAATTGTGTTTTTAACAAGTTCTTGTGGCTTTTTTATGGTGGAGGAGAAAACTAAAAAAATTAAGTTCAAAATTGCATTTCTGAGTATTTTTTATTATCGTTATTATATTATCCTCATTTTATTATTTATCTTTGTGACACAGAAGCAGACAGCAAAATGTCGTTGGAAAAAGCTTGTAGGAGTGACATAGAACCTAAAAGCTCTCTGCTCTGCTCCATTCTGATGCATCCACTTATAGACAAATAGACCCGTGTACACCTCATCTGAACTGCCTTCTAGCTCAAAACTGTACAGCTAATGAGCTCCAATGTTGCTCACCACATTTGTTGCAGTTGTAGTGTTAAGGTTAGGATTGTGAGGGGGTGTAAGCTAGCAGGACAGAGTGTAAACACAGAGCTCTCAGCAACAGGAAGGGGAAAGGGGACGGGGTTGCTCTGCCTCAAAACTATAAAAGAAAGATAAATGACAGAATGTGATGAAGGAGAAATCACGTTGACATCTTCTGGAGGTTGATCAAGTGCATCAAAATGTTTAGATTTCTCAGACATTGTTACATAGATCTGAAACTATCAATCCCACTGTTCCTGTGTAATGGAAACCACTGACCAATAGTGTGGGAGTCTTTCTTTGTTTATGCCATCTGAGCTCTATTGCTTTCGGCTGAAGGATAAAGTTGTATGGGCAGGGAGGAGGTGGATCTTCACCGCCTCCAACGTGAGTCAGGACTGACTCAACTGCTCTGACCTACTCCTCACAGCTCACCGCTCCAGTTCATAGCCCAGCTCTCTGACTCCCTCCCCCTCTCACGGTCTTGCTCTCTCATTATTTCTTTATTTCTTTCTTCCTTTCCCCTTGGCTGATGCATTTACTCCTACTCAGCAGCATCTGTATGCAGAATAATATCTTTGAGCTTATGCATGCTATACACGAGGGTGGGGCTGCTATTCTGAAACAATGTCATTTTTGGATCATTGCTGAGTACAAGTTAAATCAACAACTTAGGCTATTTGTCTTCATATAGAGCTTTATGTCCTCTGCAATTCTAGGGTCCTTTGAATAATAAAAAAACTTTCATGAATGAAAAAAGTGTTTCTGGCTTGACGCCTCCACAGGTATGTTTCTACCCATAGAAGAAGCTCCATTTAACTCAAATAATCTTGTTTATACAGCATCAAATCACAATTTAAGTCATCTAAAGCTGCTATGACTTACACAGAAAGCAAACTTAGTCAAATTATTATACTATTGTTTATTAGATTAAACTGAATTATGCTATATCACTTTACATTACTTTGAATTACATGAAATTAGACTGAATTAGATTAGATTAGATTAGATTAGATTAGATTAGATTTTACTTTATCACTAAAAAAGTACAAGTACAGGTGACAAAAAGGAAGTGCAAAACCAGCAAAAAACTGACAAAAATGTGAGTTGAAATTTTGTGTGTGGATATTCAGTTTGGATACAATATACAACTATAACATTGCCTATATTGTTGTGTTTAAAATATGCAGAGCTAAAGGGCCTACAGATAGCACTGAACACATTTTCAGTCAACTCCCGATTCTATGTATGCATTACTTTATAGTATGTCAATAAAAAAATATATAATAAATTAATAAAGTAACAGTGAGTAAACCTGCTTAGTCTATTACCTGTTCTAGTAACTGGATTGTGTTTCTATAATATTCGAACCTCAGAAATGCATAGCATTCACTGATATTCAGTAAATGTGTCAAAATGAGGCACACATTTTGCCAATGAATATCAATTAACTGTTGTTTTCCAGTCTGTTTGTTGGTAGTGATAGTCTGCAAACAAACATGCTCATCTTTTTCTGCATGCATCATTTACTTTGATTTTCTTTCCCCTTACTAAAATGCACATCAATATGATTACTGGAAATGAAAAGAATAGGAGGCACAATTAAATTAAGTTAAACAAATAAAGATGGTGTTGCACACCAGTGGCATTATATACCTAATTGAGATACAGTATGCAAGCTTCACTGAAACACACACAAAAAAAGGCATGACCTACTTTAGCAAACACCAGAACCTGGAAGCAAATCCAGAGCATATTAGAAACAAATACTGGCTGGTTTTTGTGCCTTTATCCATGACTCAGGCAAAGTCATGATATGGGATTATGGGATAGTAAGTGTTTTAGCTGTTGAGGCATACTCGTTTACATAAAATATCATGTTAAAGGGTTACGTGTGTTTGATGATTTAAACAGATATCACTGCGCGCTCATGCAGACGTGTGTGTGTGAGAGAGAGTCAAAGAGCTGCTGACGGTTCGGTGCAGTTTAAAAAGCTTTGGTTGTGAAGCAAACTTAATGCGAGGATTTCACACCCTTTGGAGATTGTTAAAATTTAGAGGCATCAGCTGCACTCTACACTCTGGGGGAAGTAAACAATATTTCCACCACTGAACCAGGTTTGTAGGAGCCAAGGTAGTCCAGCTGAGGCCTGCTGCTTCCTGGACTACTCCAGATTGATTGAGAAACACTGAAAAGAAACGACAGCTGCTTACAAAATGACCTCAGGTGAGGTCATTGATGTTTCTGCAAATGAAAAGCCCATTAAGACTACGGTCACATATCCCAAAATGCCACAGCGCGGCAACCTAAACGCAAGTTTTTCAGCAAATTTGGCAGGTGGCCGGGCGCCAGAATTGGTACTCAGAAGGCGGCGGTCACATTTTTACATGCCGCGTGGCGGATGCAGAGGTTTTAAGACAAAGTTAAAATTTCACAGTAACCAGACGATTTTTTGACATCGGTCAGTGGCCACCTGGGCACATTTCGAGGTTGTGCGGTGGAAGTCCAGTGACAAGCGGCTGGCAGTAAGGCAGCAGCATGACAATTGACTGATAGGAGGGTCTCTAAGGTCCCCAAAATTGTCTGCTGATCGACCGTGTCAGACTGCCACCCTCCAGTAGCAGCGGGCACTCCACGAGGGTTGTTGACATGGTTGTTGACATTTACACATTGTCCAATCAGAGCAGCTGCCACCGCCCTGTGGCCATCCAGCTGTCGCCCAATTTCGTAATGATGTCATTCCTGCCTGCCTGCCTGACTGCTGCCGTCTACATTCATGACCACACCAACAGTTTAAAAAAAATTGGGCAGCATGAAATCTTGAAAAATATGCCGATGCTTTCCCATTGCACGGTGGCAGTTGCATTTGTCACTGTAGCATAAATCCAGACACTTAACTTTGACGAGTTTCAACATGTGTCATTGGGTGATGAGACCTTTCATTTTGCTTTACAAAAAAGCAAACGTTGCTGCTGTTCCTGTCAAGTAGTTCTTCTCCTTGCAGAAAGACATTCACACTAAATTTGTTTCCTCTTTTTTCCATCCGCAGGGCCCATTGAGATTCTTGAGTTACAAGAAAATGGGATGATTGCCACAGACGGCTGATCAGACCTGGAGGAGCTGAAGCAAAAAAAAAAAAAATCAAACAACCTTTCTGAGATGAATAAAGTGCTAACTGCTCTCAACAGACACAAGACATGAGTCTAAGAAATTCATATTTTAATTTTGAAAACTAATTATTGTCAACCAAGCAAAAAGAAAAGGCGAAATAAAAGGACAGCCACTGTATTTCAAAGCAGACAGATGAATTTAGAGCTGTGATCATATGTTTACTCAGACAGATGGTTGAACCAAAAGGTTAAAATACTGCAAGACCTTATCATCAAAAGTTATGAGAAGAGTTTAAATGAAGCTGTGCAAGACGGGGTGAAATTATGTAAGCCACAGTTTGATTGATGCTTGCACATACTTTTGCACCGCGCATACTTAGATGGAAATCAATAGCTCTACTCGACCGATGATATTTTCCTTTTAAGCATTGTAATTGTTTGTGTTTGAAGAGACCAATAGGTCTGACTGTGAGAAAAATACTGCTCTGCTGGACTGCAGAAAAGGATATGATGTCAGTATGTGCCAAATCACAGTCACAGAAGACCAATGTTCTTAAAAAATCAGTGACAATGTGGTTATTGGTCCGTGTTCAGATGCTCTGTCCATTTGTTCATTGTTCAGTCCACTGGCTCCATGCGTCCACGGTTTCAGTTACTTAAAAAAAGGTGTGCTGTGCCCTGTAGTTACAGCTTTAAAGGGTTATTGACAAAGTAATAATTTGCATCAAATTTGATTTGTATACAAATATACATGTACATGTTTGGTATCAATGTATTTCAGGCATTTTTCTACAGAGACTTTAACATTTAAAGAAGCAGTATTTTTGATATGTTGGTGGATGTGAGAGTGATTTAGTATTTTGGTTTGTTTGTTCTATTTTTCCTTACTGATGAAAGCTGGCATTTCCTCACAGTTTGTGAAAGTCATTTACATATTCTGGATAGAGTTGCTTGGATGAAAAACGTTAGTGTTGACACTTCAAGACACTTTACAGAATGAGCTCCTTTGTGATTAAAAGAGCTAAGAAAGTGAAAAGAAGTGGCATAAACCAAACATTTGCCATACTTCCAAAAAAAAAGGAGGCATGGGTCTTGATAAACGCATGGCTTACTCTTCACTTGGTTTAGCCATCGACATGTTTTTCTATGCATTTATGTGAAGAGGTTGTTTGATGGTGGGTCCTAAAGGCAAGGGGCTTTGCTCTCCATAGTAGAGTGATTTTTAAAAATTTGTTTAAATAATATCCAACAAATTATCCATGCAATTACTGCTAATGTGAAGGGTTTTTACGGTTATAAGTATCGGTAAATAGTAAAAAAGATCATATTAAAAATATTTACTTTTTAGAGGCTATGAAGTCAGGATGAAAGCCAAATTATAACATGAAAAAATCTGCAATTCTGGAACATACAGAGTTGGGCAATTGTTCGGTATCATTATCTTAACACTCATAGTCCCTCATTTGGTAAATTAGAGGAGCTCCTCTTGAAAAGTCATTCCTGTTGCTCTCATTTGGCGTAAAGTTTGGATACATGACCTCTGTCTGGAACCATGGAGAGTTGGTTCAAAAGACAATCAGAATGTCTTGAAAACTGTCTGTGATGTTGTTTTGTGTTCACAAACTCCTAACTTGTGAGAAGTAAAAACTTTGCACTTCATTGCTGGCGTTTGAGTTTTAATTTTTTTCTGTCAGAAAATGTGGTCATATGGTCACAGGCTTTGTTTTTCACAACAGGAGTCTGCAAAAGTATCCCACTACTAGAAAGCAACTTGAGGTCAACTTTTAAGGAGAGAAACACTAAACATGGCATCATCAGCTGTATCTGCAAGCTAAAAATGAGTGTGATGAGATTGCAGACGGCCTGCACTTAAGGTCACAAAATGTGTTTTAATGAGGTCATTGTGATCTGTCATGGTCATACAAACTCCGGCTTTGACTGCAGTGAGCAGCTCCACAGCCTCATAATTAAAGGAAAGGGTCAGGGCAGGGCAGTAGTGGCCTAAAAAAAAGAAAAAAGTGAACGATCTGAAATATTTTTAGCTTTAAAGATAAGGACTGGACTAGTCAATGTGAGCCAAGTCAATAGCAGCAATAAAAAAGAAGATGGGATTGGTTAAAGTCAAGTTAAGCATATTTCCCAGCCTTTTTAATATTTAAACTTGATCAATATTTACTATAATGTTGGAACCTAATCAGCAAATCACATGGCATTAGCTTATTACTTTTGGACATGGTCAAGGTGACCTGCTAGGATTCAATGTGAGTATCAGAAAGGGAATGAACGATGATTTAAACAAATTGAGATAGTTTTGGATGTCAACCCGGAAAGGTTCATGTTTTTATGTATCATTCTGACCCAACAGACCAGGCAACATTTTCTAATCTTCTCCTGTCCAATCTGAGTGAGTCCTTAGAAACTGGTGGCTCAGTTTCCTGTTCTTATCTCTGACAAGACTGACACTCAGCATTATCATCTGCTGTTGTAGTCCACCTGCCTTAAGGTTAGACGTGTTGCGCATTCAGAAGTGGATTGCTGGATGCCTTGGTTGTGAAGGCTAATTATTTCATGTCTCTCTCTGTCTCTCTAACATAAAAAAATCACCTTTCATCGCCATTCTAATACCCAGCTTAACCTTCAGGAAGTCTTCTTGACTAATATTTCAGTAAAAAAAACACCCTAAGCTACCTTCTTGTAAGTGGTTTCTAACAATCAAATCCTTCAGCCCAGGAGTGTTGAACTCGAGGGCAGGTTGTTTATCAAATATTCCAGATATTCTGCTACTGATTACCTGCTTCAGGTATCCTTTTTTTTTTAAGGAGCTGCAAGGCTGGGTTAGCTGAAAAAACAAACAGGATTCTCACTCTTGAGAACAGCAGTTAGACATCTGTGCATTAGCATAAACTATTCTGTACCCCAAACCACAAGTTAAAAGCAACTGCTGCCTTAACCCTACAAGAAACAATTTTCATCTGAGCTTGCAAAATTAGATTGACAATTTGTTTTTTGCTTGTTCATTTCAGGTAGCACAAATTACAGCAGCCAAAAAATAAATAAAATTATATATATATATATATATATATATACAAAAAAAGAGGAATTAAATAAAAACAGCAGCCAAATGTGACCCTGTGGATTCTCCAGGGTTAAAATAAATCCTGTTATGAGAACCAATATTTGAAATCACTTCCTGAAACCCTTAAAATGTTATTCTTTATCTGTGTGTTCTTTTTACACATAGAAATCGAAGTTAATTTTTTAAAAAAGCAAGAAAAAAGTCAGAATATGGTTCTTAATGCATTTTAGAAGAGCACACTATCATTCCAGACAGATTCATATTTATGATTCACATCAATATATTAATTGTGTTATGATAAATTAAATATATAGGGTTAAGTACAAGCCACTTGTCTGGTTAACAGCGTGAAAATGACCTTGTTTTGACTTTCCTTGAGTAAAATTTTTATACAAAATACAAAATAATGCAAATCTTTATGCAAGTGGCTTCTAACACTTAAATCTTCATTAACTTTCTGTTCAACACAGAACCACAGCAAAACCTATTGCTGTCTAAAGACACCATCTGTGTTATTAGATTAATAACAAAAATCTGTTAGCTATTTGCTTCCTCAATTGGAATAAATCTAAATAAAATCGTTTACTTCCTTATTTTATTTGTTTGTGCTATTTATTTGTAATTACTACTCCGACAACCACGGAATGAAATAATTCCGATTCTAGGACTTATTTACTGCAACATGAATTTGTAAAGTAAACATAGAAATTATTTTATCTAATGAAATACAGATAAAATGCACATAAACATTTATGCATGTTTGTGATTTAACATCTATAAAATAAGTAAAATATATAGGGATAATCACCAGGCATTTGCTTGAACTTGGTTGGTTAGAAAATCATCTGTGGAGATGATTTGTGAATGACTTATTTCATTTTTGGGATAACAAGATAACAAATGGGATTTCAGCTCTCATTTTCCATTTTAGACTGCAGAAAAAAAATTGGACAGACTCATAAACCAAAATAAAGTTGTTGTTTTTTTTTTTTTTTTTGTAAGTAAAACGCATCGTCCTGGGTTATTTGCGTTTGTTCATTAGCCAAGTTAGCTGCTCGCCAACTGCCCAAGGACAAAGACGGGATTCGCGTGTTCATTTTCACCGTACGTCCCGCTTTGTGTTCCTCACCATAAGTCAATGGAGTTCTATTACAATCTTCATAAACACCGCCCACTTCAGATGACCAGGTGTACAAATACAACTCCAACGTAAAATCGATCACGTGACAATGAAGCAAGAAAACAGAAAAAAGGAATGAGAAGCACGTAAATGATATACAACAGGAATATTCTAACTTTTTCCAGTGGGTGACATCTTTTTTATTAATCAGACAGTGAAAACCTAAACTTAGCGTAGTTGTGTCTTTTGTCCTAACTTGTAGACGAGGCAAGGTTTTACGGTCCAACTGCGGCTCCACCAAAGTAGCTAGTTGGCACAAAAGAAAAGGACGTGTGTTTTTACACAGTCGATTCTCTTTGTCCGAGTGACTAAAACGTAGGTCTAAAAGGGCATTTCCTCCTTTTTTGGTCAAAGATTTGTGAGTTTCTTTTTCTCGTCGACTCTGAATCATCTGTCTGGTCACAGTTAACACGACGAAGTGAGCCGGGGGTGGTGGGATGGTGGTGAAGGAACAACTGATGTGGAAAATATGTCATTCAGTTCTAAAACCAGACGGTATTCTGGGGTGATTGGCGTATAGATAACCAACAACGGTAACGTCTAACATTAGCTGTTCTGGTGCTGTCTTTTTGTGAAGGCAGACAGAGGATGAGCTGAGATTCCAGGTGGGATGAGAGGACTCCTCTGTGATAAGCACGTGAGTAACATGAAATCCTACTACATTTTGCTTTTTGAGGAACATGTGTAAAAACTAAAACTTACATTAGTAACACTAAACCTCTTCTTCTTGTATTAACTGTTATTTAACTTTAAACCAGAGCTTTCCATCTTTTACCAGATACTTTCCTGATTTTTTGTTTTCAATAACTCCTTCTCTCATCGCATAATATTGTTTGATCATCTAATCCAGGTAATCATAAGTAGTAGGGACACAACAATTCACTCTCTCATAATTCAGTTTAAACCTCAGTTTTTGGGTTTGTTTTGGGTCATTATACACTTGCTGGCCACTTTATTAGGTAAACCTTGCTAGTACGAGTGAGAGATGGTCTTCTGCAGACCTCGGTTGTAACCAGTGATTATTTGAGTTACTGTTGCCTTCCTATCAGCTGGAACCAGTCTGGCCATTCTCCTCTGACCTCTGGCAACAAGGCATTTCCACCCACAGAACTGCCACTTATGGGACATTTTCTCTTTTTCAGACCATTCTCAGTAAACCCTAGAGATGGTTGTGGGTGAAAATGCCAGTAGATCAGCAGTTTCTGAAGTACTAAGACCAGCCCTTCTGGCACTAACACCCATGCTACCTTCAAAGTCACTTAAATCACCTTTCTTACCCATTCTGATGTTCAGTTTGACCTGCGGCAGATTCTCTTGACCATGTCCACATGCCTAAATGTATTGAGTTGCTGCCAAATGATTGGCTGATTAGAAATGTGTGTTAAGGAGTTGGACAGGTGTGCCTAATACAGTGGCCATTCAGCGTATGGTTTGTGTATTACAAAACAACAACTAAAAATTCAATAAAATATATATTTTTACATTCACTAATAAGCAAGTAATAAAGAAAACCTTTCAGTTGTCTTCCACTAAGTCTGGTGTAATAAATAAAACAATAAATAAGAAAATCATTCTTAAATTTAGCACAATATGTGTTTGACACTTTCAATGTAAAGACACGAGTATGCAGCAGGGATTCACTTTATCCATAATTCCGTTAAATGTTGTAATATACGGTTTGGTTGCCTTTTAAATTTTTATTTAATAGTTTGGTTTTATTAAGCGAAAACAGCATTTGTGAATTTTTTTTTACTAGTGAAAATTCTAACTCGAATAGAATAGAATTTTTATTACAGACTCCAAATGTCAACACCATACAAAGACACACAGAATAATTAAAATACAAGTAAAACATACATTTAAACTTGTGAACGTATGATTTATTATTTAGTTTAAGCTATTAGTTGAATTAATTTGATTTATTTTTAAACCAAACAAAACTGGTTCTGGAACATCCATCCATCCATTTTCTTCCGCTTATCCGGGACCGGGTCGCGGGGGGGGCAGCAGTCTCAGTAAAGATGCCCAGACTTCCCGCTCCCCGGCCACTTCCTCCAGCTCCTCTGGGGGGACCCCGAATCGTTCTCAGGCCAGTCTAGAGACGTAGTCTCTCCAGCGTGTCCTGGGTCTTCCCCGGGGCCTCCTCCCAGTGGGACATGCCCGGAACACCTCCCTAGGGAGGCGTCCAGGGGGCATCCAAACTAAATGCCCGAGCCACCTCAACTGGCTCCTCTCGATCTGGAGGAGAAGCGGCTCGACTCCGAGCTCCTCCCGGGTAACCGAGCTTCTCACCCTATCTCTAAGTGAGCGCCCAGCCACCCTACGGAGGAAGCTCATTTCAGCCGCTTGGATCCGGGACCTCGTTCTTTTGGTCATGACCCAGAGCTCATGACCATAGGTGAGTATTGGGGCGTAGATCGACCGGTAAATTGAGAGCCTTGCTTTCTGGCTTAGCTCTCTCTTCACCACGACGGACCGGTACAGCGACCGCATGACGGTGGACGCAGCACCAATCCGCCTGTCGATCTCACGCTCCGATCTTCCCTCACTCGTGAACAAGACCCCAAGATACTTAAACTCCTCCACTTGGGGAAGGAGCACTCCACCCACCCAGAGAGGGCAAACCACCTTTCTCCGGTCGAGAACCATGGCCTCAGACTTAGCGGTGCTGATCCTCATCCCTGCCGCTTCACACTTGGCTGCAAACCGTTCCAATGCATGCTGGAGGTCCTGGCTCGATGAAGCCAACAGGACAACATCATCTGCAAAGAGCAGAGAGGAAATCCTGTGGTTCCCAAACCAGACCCCCTCCGGACCCTGGCTGCACCTAGAAATTCTGTCCATAAAGACTATGAACAGAGCCGGTGACAAAGGGCAGTCCTGCCGGAGTCCAACATGCACCGGGAACAGGTCTGACTTAGTGCCAGCTATGCGGACCAAGCTCCTGCTCTGGTCATACAGAGACCGGACAGCCCTGAGTAAGGCCTCCCGGACCCCATACTCCCAAAGTACCCTCCACAGGACACCACGGGGCACACGGTCAAACGCCTTCTCCAAATCCACAAAACACATATGGACAGGATGAGCGAACTCCCATGAAACCTCTAGCACCCTAGACAGGGTGTAGAGCTGATCCACAGTTCCACGACCAGGGCGGAAACCGCATTGTTGTTCTTGGATCTGAGGTTCGACTATTGGCCAGACTCTCCTCTCCAGTACCCTGGCATAGACTTTCCCAGGGAGGCTGAGGAGTGTGATTCCCCTGGAACAGAAATGTGAATATTGAAAATATGTATTAATAAAAGGCATATACAATAAATCAATCTGAAATGTGAAATTGTAAAACTAATTTGGATCAAGTTTTTATTTTGACAATTTTAAACAATCCTAGTCCAAACCAATGATCTTCAGCCCTGTCCCTCGAGGACTACTGCCCTGTTTGTTTTTTTGCCATTTCTGCTAGAGATGTTAGGGATTATCTTGATTAGGTGTGTTCAGTCAAAACGAATCTGGATTTACCTGATGCAGCTAATCAGCAGCAATTTTAGGCAGGAAAATAGGCAAGCAGTGGCTGTTGAGGACTCTGGTTGGTCTCTGCTTTAGAAGTTGATCTGCTCTGGACCTTGCCTCTGCATAAAAAAACACATCTTCCCTTAAAAAGGCAGCATGCAATTGTGACAACCATGGTTATTTTTATTTTATTAAACAGTGACTTTTGTTTTTTTTGTAGGAGAGCAAATAAAGAAAAAGATGAAGCTGAATGAACGTAGTGTGGCACATTATGCCACCTGTGACTCACCGCCAGACAAAACAGGCTTTCTTTTCAAAAAGGGAGAGCGCAACACCGCTTATCACCTGCGCTGGTTTGTTCTTAAAGGGAACATGCTTTTCTACTTTGAGGACCGTGACAGCAGAGAGCCCACTGGGGTCATCGTACTGGAGGGATGTACGGTGGAGCTGTGCGAGTCCATTGAGGAGTTTGCCTTTGCCATCAAGTTTGATTGTGCCAAATCTAGGGTGTACAAGTTGGTTGCTGAGAACCAGGCATCCATGGAGTCTTGGGTGAAAGCCCTGTCAAGAGCCAGCTTTGACTACATGAGGCTGGTTGTGAAGGAGCTAGAGAGGCAGCTAGAGGAGATCCAAGAAGCTGCAGGCGGTGGCGTTGGTGATGGGCTGCAGGGAAGGCCCAATTCGTCCCCACTTAACCAAATGGTACAATCCAGGTCTGCATCATCCTTTCTATCATCCTCTGCATCTTCCTTATCATCGTCGTCAACCACCCCATCCATAACAACCCCTCAAATGGCTCAGAAAATCTACCAGGAAGAAGTGCAGCTAATCTCTAGGGGTTCCAAGGAGAATGGAGTTATATGGACTAAACCTCTTGCCTCCTGCGCTAACTGCTCTGGTGAGGGAACGCCATCCTGTGCAGTCTGGGAAGTGCCGCCTCGGAGGAGAGGAGCATCACTGGAGGGTCCAGTCTCCCCTGGCACTGGCTGCTTTTCCAAACTTCATGACTGGTATGGTAAAGAGGTAATGGAATTGAGAGAGCAGTGGCTCCAGAGTCAGTAAAATCACACAGGTGGATCATCATTTAATTTTTTTTTTGCCTCAGTTTACCACTTTTTTCAAGTCTCCAAGCCACACTAATCTTCAAAACTTTCTCTTTAGATAGCTTAACTTTATAGTAACATTCAGTCAATTATATTATACATAAAAACATGTTTTTGGACTTATTCCAACTCTTGTCTGGCACAAGAGAACAGGTGTGTTGTGAATGTTAATGCTTTTATTTTTCTCAATTAAAGGGCTTATATCATGCTATTTTTAAGCTTTTCAGAGTAAACTATATCCATATGATAATACATTACCTTTGGCACACTAAAGAACAATTTTTTAAATGAAATATGAGTTATTTTTGCGAGATCATTTTCCTACCTGGAAATAAAACGACTCAATCTCTGGGATACCGCATTTCGCTTCTTGTGTGTGCCGTTCATTTCATGACGTCATCCTAGAGCCGCGTGTCCGTGTTCCTCCTACAAAAACAAACAACATCTGAACTTTTTCAAAGATGGATGTGCATATTGTGCATATAAAATGCAGATCTCTGCTAGCTTCTCTGAGAAAGTGGGTGTCTGTGTTAGCCTGCTGGTAGCATGGACTCTTCCTGGAAGGGGCTCTTCCCCACTTTCATACATAACAATGTGAGGACTCCCTCATTTTTGTGTATTAGAATGGGCTTGTGGTCAGGGAGCATGGTTTAAGAGGAATGCTCAGAGACGTGTGAATGGATCAAAATACCGCTTTGTGGTTGTTTTTATGAGGAATTACCATAATAACACACTTAAAAGCTCAAAAAAGTTGATTTGGCATGATGTAGGCCCTTTAAAGAAATAGAAATGGTTCCACTTTTCTATACACTCGACAATGACAGTTCAATATGTACTTAAAGTCCCACTCTGATCATCTTTTGATCTATTTTAATAGCATTCCCAGTGAGGGTTTTTTTTTTTTTTTTGCAAAAAAAAGAAATATAATTAAAAGGACAAAGTTTCTACCGAGCAGCAGTAGTTCTTAAGAAATTCACCTCTGAGTTGTGGGTGGACTGTTGGTGTGGAGCAACCACACTCCTCTTTCCTGACATCTATTTGTTTACAGGCTCTCCCGCTATCTTACAACCCCTCACACCTCCAACCTAACATTAGTGGTGCAACAAAAATGGTAAGCAATATCAGAGCTATCCAGCCATACAGTTTGGAGCCACATACCAGCTCAGACGAGGAAAACAAAGACGCACATTGATCTAGTCGTCTACAAGTGGATGGATCAGAATAGAACAGAGCAGGGAGCTTGTGGCCCGCCAATTGTAGCTGCTACGTCACAAACACAATCTTTTTCAAACTGCATTATTTTCGTCTCCTCTTGATTCACAATGATTTGAAGAAAGAAATACTCAGAAATTGAATTTTAAGCTTAATTTTCTTTATGTATGTCCTCCATTATCAGAAAAACGCCAAAAGAACATGTTAACAACACAGAAAACACGCTTTTCATTGGAGTGGGTCTTTAAAGTTTAAGCCTTTTATCTTACCTAATACTTCATTCAGGCACTTGTCATCTCTCTGCTTGATTACGACAATGACCTTATAACAAGGAAAATTGCAGAACTCAAAGATTTACATATGACCCAACTTGCTGCTTTTCCAAAAAAGGACATCACACCAACTGTACAGATTTCTGGACTGGCTGCATATGGGTCCCCACATCAGATTCAAAGCCCTTTGGCATTTCTGCAGTGTACGTGAACACCTTTATCCAGGTCTGCAACCCTTGATGCTCTCTGCTCTCCACCTATGAATGAAAACTGATGGTCCCTGCAGGTCTATTATAATCCTGGTTTTTAGAATTCACCTGAGATAAAAGCTTCTGCTAACATGTTGCTATCTGACTGAAGATACATTTGTGTGAAAAATATTTACACAGGCCTGCATATGATTAATAGAGTCCGTTATAACTGTTGGAAAATATATTGAAAGTGTTCCCACCTTTTGAACGCGTTTAGCCTCTATATATACTCATTCTAGCTTGTAAGGACGTGTTTTGGTTTTTTTTTTCAACTTGAAAACAGAATTCTTTGTCTGAAAAATATTAGAAAAAGTTGTTTCAAAAAAGAAGCTTGTGTGGCCCAGGTTGCTTGACATTTTACCTCATATTTGGTGCTGCTTAAGATGTTCCGTCTTGGTAATAAAAACGTTTCAAAGCTGAACTCGATGCATAAATAAGGAAGTAAAATGTTTTCAAGTCCTATCAAAAGCAAGACCTCTGCCTTTACACATTTGCTGTAATGTTTTGAAAACCTTAAGTTCACCTTTCTCCAAACACTAATGTTGGAACATCCTCTCTACAGTCCCCAGAGATCGTGGTGGAAGCTAGATGTCAAGCTCCGAGCAACACACTTTATTTTTAGCTCCTGTGTTAGCAGGCATGATGTTGGGTCGTCATTGCCCCTGTGACCAACTTCTCCTTCTGTTCATAGAAATAAGGAGGTTTGTCCTTGAATTCACAGACCAACCACTTGCAAGAGTTATACAGTCAATTAAGAAGACCAGTTGCTTTTGTGACATTGTAACCTGAAAGTAAATGAAAGATGGAGCTCTGTTTATACTCACTGTGAACATCTTAACTCTTAATATAGAAAATAACTGTTGTGTGTTGGAAACAAAAAATGTTTGAGTTTCCTCTGCTTTTTTAATACCAGATTATGTTATTTTTTAAAACATATTACATTAAGTTACAATAAATATCGGTGTATTTGTGCCACCCCTTTCCTTTTCCCTGTTAATCTCGGTACAATTATGTTTTCATCAGTATAGCAGTCTGCGTTTGTTCACAATGCAACCATTTCTGCCACACTTATGCACAAAACAAAAGCTTGGAAAAAAATTAAAAGGGAGAGTTTTTATGGCAATCCTTGTACTTTTGACATGTATTCTCTAAAAGTATTGTATTACTTTTTCAAGACAGTCATCAGTAGTTACTGATGTACAGAAAAAATGAATGTTTTTTCTTAAAGTACCTATTAAAAAGGATTTTACATTCATCTTCTTTTTTGGACATTTGAATGTGTTAATGTGCTAAATTGTCCAAATTACTTTGTACTGAAAGATTTGTACGAACCAATCAATAAACCTTGTTGCAATATTTAGTTAAATGTGTTTTTTATGCTCCAAATCAAATAAAATTTTTGTTGTGTTCTAGATTTGTCAGACATTTAAGATCTTAAAAACATTTGTTTTTGCGTTTAGCCATGTTTATTACTGCTCTGCAGTCTGACTCTCACCAGATGGCGCTGTACAACAGTTTGCTTTTTAATTGACTTATCTTGCAGGAGACTTGGTTTAAATTTAAAAAAATATGAAAAAAAAAGTTTTATCTTTATCTTAATATTCAAAATTAATAAACGTACAATTAGATTGTTTTTCTTTTTACAGAACTAACATTTTATAAGTGATCCATAACCAATGCACAAGTTGATTTTTTTATAGTATATGTTGCTTCTCTGCAATAAATTTATAGCATTTGAAATATGTTTTTATCCCTTTTAATGATTCCATACTTATACGAATCATTCTCTGTTGAAATGGCATCCTACTCCAGCCAGCCTTTTTTTTTTTTTGGTTGGTTTTTTTCAAACATTGCATCATTTGATATTATGGAACACTAGCCTAAAATTACCATTTGGGCCAGGAGTCTGGAACTTTTAACTCTAAAAGTTTCAGTTTCTTTTAAATTAAAACCCCGTAAGAGCTAAAGTCCTACTTCAGTTTAAAAGACCTACTTTGTTTTTGTTACAATTCAGCAATTTGTAAAATGTAGCTTTTAAATATTTACTTAAATTAAATTTTACTGATAAATATAGTGGTAAAACAATATTTTTCTTTATATAATTTTTTTTACTGCTTTTACCTTAGACAGCAGCACAAGTTCCTTTCAAAATAAAATACAACCTGAATCAAATAAGAGACAGATCTGCAGTTTTACTGAATGAAAAGAGAAAGCCAATTAATGCATGATATTTTCTATCAATATAACTAAGGTGTGTCCTCATTCTTTTCCTCCTTTTATCCTCAAATATTAAATGTGATAACATTGATCTGATGTAATTTTCTTTAAGATCTATGCACGGTTCTATACTTCAAGAAATTTGCTTATGAACAGCAACTAGACACTGTTGCAGAGAATCGGAATATAAGCATCATTTTTGCTCAAATATCTGACATGTTTAAAATCTGAAACATTTTTGACCAAAACTACAAACATGTTACTTGTGTAAATTGTTAGCATGTCTCTCCAGGGGTAAAAGAGCAACAGGTTGCAGACCCCTGACATAGGACAACATACATTCAGATCAATTGAACTTGGCTCTTCTGGAACAGACATTTATAGCAGCAGAGTCAGAGATCACAAGTGCAACCAATCAGACTCCTGATTCGACACACCTGGGTAATTCAAAGCTACTTTTGATATGTCAAGGGTCAAAAGCAACAGAAAAATGAACTACTTGCAAAAATATTTGTCAATAAATGCAAATGCATGTTCTTAGCAATATTAATAAAAATGTAAACGTAAATAAAGTGTATTATTTATTGTCAATGAACAATGTTTCAATAAAGAAACTACCAACACAAGTTTCCATACTTTGCCGCTTTAGTTTAGGACTGTTTTAATTATAGGTTTAAAGCATATTTGAAAATTTAATATATATTAATTTGATGCAATATGAATATTACCATAATATCCGGTCAAATAAGTTCACTTTTAGCTTGAAAAGTTTCTTTCGGCAAGACTTGGCACTAAAAGATGGGACGCTTTCTTCGTCTTTCGCATTCCGTTCTTGTCCGGGAGGCTCCAAACAGCAGTCAAAAGCAACTTCCTGTTCTGTTGTTTCAAAATAAAAGAATTGTTTACGTTTTTGACTGAAACATTATAACGAATGTTACGTTTGTAACTACGGTTCTATTAACGGTCTTGTATTGAGTGTGTGTGTGTGTGTGCGCGCGCGTTTGTGTAAAAGTTATAAGTTAAAGTTATAATCCTACAAATACATATTTTAATTAAAATCCTGAACTCTTTCATTCTCATTTGGGATCAGCTTTAATATGCTATTGTTGTTTCTTTGCGCAAATAATTAGTTTGCTTGTTTTAAAAGCTAGGGAACAGATCTTAAGATATTTGTTTAAATAGGATTTTTGTTCTTAACAATTTTATTAATTATTAAAAATGCATTTTACATAACAGTACACAACATTAACAGATATATAAATTGAGAATTCAGAGAAATTAAGGCAGTCTATGAAGGATTTGGAAGAATTTATAGAGCATTCAAGGAGATTTGTGCTATTAAGATTGCATTTTCCCTTCTAGTTAAACAATAATCAATCAATGGATCTGGCAAAAGCGGTGACGACATAACTGACCAAATTGTATCATGTTTTGTCTCTTATTTTGAAGAAAACAATTTTGCCGGAAATCGTGCTTACTACTCCCACCATCTTTACTAAGCTACCACAGACTCGCTTGGACCGCGGCAGTTTTTCGTTTTTTTTTGACAGCGGAAATGAGCAGTAGCCTCTTTTTTTCCGCGTCAAGTTCATGGCTGAAAGTTTCCTTTCCTATTTTTTCGCAGAGGACCAGTCGCATGCGGTCAACATGAGCGAGAAAACAGCGACGTTTTCAGTGTGCTGCTCTTGCTCGGATGTCCACTTATATCTTCTCTTCACCGACGTCGCCTAGACTTACTTTTGATTGTTTCTCAACACATTTCCGTTATGCAAAGTCCAGCTTGGTGGTTAGTCGACGTGCTGCGGTGGGTGCCCGTCCGAGATAACGGAGAACGTGAGTATCCTGAGCAACAATTCTCCCTGTTTGAAAAGCTCGTGCATTAGCTAATTGTTATTGTATGCGGATTAATCCCTTAAATTGACCGTAGTAATAAGGCAGTCATTTTATCAAGCTTAAGCTAAAATGGAAACTGTAGTTGTCCAGAATTAAAAGAAAAAAAGCGTGCCTGTCTGAAGTTTAAAGGGTCTTCCTCTTCTCCTTTTCTGTTTCTTGAGTAGTTTTTGCACAGAAAGGCGAACTTTTTTTGTCCTTTGGAGTACTATCTGTTATGCTTAGCCTAAATATAGTTTACAGAGCACGTGCACGGTGGTGCTAAACGGTAGATTGAATACTAGGCCATTTATGGAAGAAGGTAACAAGTTTTAGGTGCAGAATTATCGGCGGTCACCATGGTGATGACGCAACCCTAAACCTATGGTAACATTTTGGAAATTATCATAACACCTGAACATCGTGGGAGTGACTTACTTGTTCATATTTATATATGTGTATATATGCAAAACTAAATGTCTTGTTATTGTATACAAGGCAGCCATTAAGACTGAGAACATCAACATGTCGGAAGCGGGTACTTTGTTTCGATGTGAAGTGTTGTGTGTCAGGAAATCAAAGGTGTGTGTTGTGGAGTACTATATCATATTGTGTTTTCTGGCAACGTGTATCTTCATAAACCTGTTTGTAGTTCAGAGTTTGGCGTTTTGTTGTTGTGGTTTAGTTTATTATTTAGCTCACAAACCAGGTTGTCCCAAAGTTCTACACAAAAAGCAAAAAAAAAAAAAAAAAAACCACATCAAACTACTTTTAGTCCATATTTTAGTCCATATTGTTTTAAAACGTCCAGATTATTCTAAATGCATAACAACAACATGTTGATTACATTGAAGGAGTTATGGTGTAATCCCAGTGGAGGGTAAAACTCCCTCTAAATGAAGCATATAGATTGAAATAATAATCTAAAACAGATTACAATTTTAGTAAATTTGCATAAACCACTTTATAATCATGTATAATTTGAAATCCAGATTACACTGTTCTGTTATAACATGTAGAAGTTGCTTACGCATCTCAGGTTGGTTAAAATTAGAGATTTTCTACTTGGAAATTCTTCAATGTCACTTGACTTCCGTTATTTCTATACATTTTCAGTTGGAATTTATTAATTGCTGCTGTTCTTTCCAATCTTGTGGAAATTTCAACACTTTTTATGCAAAACAAACTTTTATGCTAACCCATATTAGTAAAAAAAATGCGAAAGTGTGCTACAGAGTTGCTGTTTAGTGCACTTTTTCTATTGTCAAAGAGTAGAAGGTATAATAATCTAAATTTGTTTTATACATTCGATATTTTTACATTTCCAGCAGAAGGTGTGTAATTTTTTACTTTTGAATCTCAAAGATCCAATTTTTAAATGGGGTTATGAGGCCAATAGTGACTAAACTCAAACTTTATTGACATTTGGGATCTTGTTTATTTGCTTATTAGATCACGAACATAAATGTTTTATTATTTTAGCTATTTATTTGGTTCCTAAACACTTTCATTTCTCATTAAAATGATCAGATGTGATCATCATAGAGGGTCAGTCAAGGAAACATTTTACGTATCACATTAACAAACATTTCACACATTGCTTTTAAAACCATCACCCGGCCGAGGTTTACATTCTTTTATTTAGAAACGCTCGCTGTCACACCTCAAGGCACTTTAAATGTAATAAAAAAACACGTATTCGAGTTGTGGAACTAACTGATTGTTCAAATAACGATTTGTTACAGACCGTTGTCCCAGTATTATTGCCTTTCAGAGGCCTTTTATAAAGGCTTTCAATGCTGACCGTTTACCAGTTGATTTATTCAATAACAAGAGAATCAGAATTTTCTCTGAAGTGTTCTTTCCTGTGGATCTTCTCACTGGTGAAATTGGATTATCTCTTTAGTCAGGTTATACCCAGGCCAAACGAAACAAAGAACGCACTGTTCATAACTGTGTAAATCACACATGATGCAGTTGTACTCTAATAATTTAACAGCCCTATTTATTTTAATACATTTTCCCATTAGAGGAGTATTTCTAATGAGAGAAAACTCTCTGTAAAGTTTCTCTCCTGATAGCAGCATTACTCTTACTTAGTGAGATCGAACCAAGATTTTCTCTATTTGATATAAACACATCCTCGGTGAGTTTAATCTTTACCTTCATCTTTTAAGGTTTCCTTGAAAGCAGCGATTGCGACTTGTTTCATAAGAATTGCTGTGGATGCATTCAAACATGATATCAGTCACACAAAAAGCAAGAAGTCGCAGATTTTGCTGCCTTGCCTATTAGTTGTGTATCTGACAATGTCATGGCTTCACGTCCTTTTACCAGAGATGTTATCAGATGTCAGCTTTTCCGTTTCCTCCAGGGGTTCTAAGAAATCAACTGATGAGACCACGAGAGAGGTCTGACCCTTCAGTGATCCCTGAGGAGGACAGAGGAGGGTGAAAGAGGCGAAGGGATAGAGGAGCCGTGGGAGATAACAGATGGGGGTCAGATTCTTGAGAGTAAGAAAAAAAAACAAAACAGAGAGAGTAAGCTCATCAGTGCAGAGCGTGGACGGAAATGAAACTTCAGTTTGTTGATGGTTGAGGCCACCTTTGGCTTTATACACACCACTGATGTTTATTTGTAAGACCTGGACTGAAAGACATGTGGCTACCATATCCTAAAATCTCATCTTTAAGCCTGGATTGTCACCCAAGACACACAGATTAGGATTTAAAATAAGACGAAGCTTTTACCTGTACAATGTTTGTGCTTACGTTCAGCTGGAATAAACACATTTCTCTTGGGAGTATTAATTAGAGCCTTAAGAAGATCTGTGTGTGTGTTTGCCCAAATGCATCCCTGTTGTTATGGTCAAAGAATGTTGATTATAGGCCTGGTATGGTTACAGTATTACAAGTATGTCACAGAAGTGTGAGCAGGTATGCAGGCTGCACTTTTTTCTCTCCAATTATAGTCATAGTTTAAAAAATACTGTTTCTTTGAACATGTTCTGATAGGTTCCACAAATACAGAACAAAGCACCAACATCTACAAGACAAAGTTAAATATTTATATAAAGACTAGAAGTTTTAGACTAGACTAGAAGTTTTTGTCAACTTATATAGTATTGAAGGTGTTTTTCTTTTGTTTTAAAGCTGGAATCATGTCCCAGCTGAAGTGAAATCGAGGTCCCATTCCCACGCAGAACACCCAGTTTGCATCAGGCTGCAAAAATGTGTTGTGAACACTAAAACAGAACTTTCTGCCACAGAAGCACAAGTTTTTGGGGAGAAATTTCTTCATCAGAAAGGGGTGTTTTGTAGAAACTCCTCGCCAGTTCCAATGTGGAAAAACGGATCACGGAAATAGCCTTCCAGGAAGTCAGATGGCTACGGATGATTCACAGCAGATCAGTGACTGAAGAGATCCGTTCTTTCACAGCCCTGGAACAGTGTCGGACAGTTATTCACACACGCTGTAGTATTGTTGCACATCGTAAACATTACCATCAACTCCTCAATTCACTGTGAATCAGAAACGCATCTGAAGAAGGAATGAGTCATTCATGAAGGGCTTGTGGATTTCAGATATCAGACAAAGATGTCTGTTACACTTTTTTTGTCACACTTGAATGCTTGAATTGCTGAATAGTATTGATTTGACTCAGCCTAGTTGCAAATGACAGAATGCTGTTTAGAAACTGCAGCGGTGATTAAGCGTTTCTTTCATCTTTTTGAAACTGGGATGCTAAACTTGTCCTTTATGCTGTTTGTATTTCACTTTTTACAAGATTCTCTGCAGAATGGATTTTCTCAACTAAAGTTTGAAGAATCTTTTCCTGTTTTTACTGAACAAATACACTTTTTTTGGTTGATTCCCATCACTTTCACATTATTTCTCATTTATTGTGATGGGAAAATTGCAGAAATATTGGCATCTGTTTTATAGAAATTGTTATGTATAAAATGTGTAAAAGGGGAGGCAAAAAAACACAAAGTTTCTGTTCCGTTACCTTTTTCATTCAAATGCGACTGCAACATAAACTGTCGGCCTTGTTTTTCCAAAGTCCTGGTTGACTTTCAGTAATTTTCTTTGGTTTTGCTTCTGCACATCAGAACTTTTGTAGTTTTGTCTGTCATTACATGTCCTAATCCAACCCCGTTCAGTTTGAATACCAAATGTTGGAATGCGGGACGTTTAGAGTCAAGTCGTTGCCCCGGTTATGTTAGGTTGGGGTTTTGAGGAGCTTTAAGCTAGTGGGAGAGCATGTAAACAGCTCAGTGTGTGACGGGTTGGTCAGCGCTAATGGTCCAGCCCACAACCCGGAAGCAAATATTGAATGACTTTCTGTCACTCTGCAGAAACTATGTCCATAAAAAATGACAGATTTTAGGGAAAAAAACCAACGTAATTATAATTAAAAGACCACCAGGAATGCTTTTTGAATAATTCAAAAGAGAATTGAAGTGTATCTTTAAAATGCTGGATTCACATTCATAATAGAATCACTTCTAGAGATTTGAATATTTAAGTTTTTCCTCAAATAAAAGTGAATAATCTCACTACCATGTTTTTTTCGAGCGCAGTGAGATTTTCGTTTTATCACAGATGCAGACTTTCCTTCCCCTTGTCCGTTCCCAGAATGCAGGAAACGACCACAGAGTGGGTTTTTGTACATCTCAAGAAAAGCTGCATTGTGTTATTGTTGTGGAAACATGAGACTCAGCTAAAATATTTTATAGCCAAAACAAAAAGCCCATGTATTTGTGTATACATGTGGCGAAGAACAACATGTGTGACACAAAGAGACCTATTTACTTAAATTTCTGCCTCATTTTGTATTTTTAAGAAACGACTGGCAATTTTAAGTTAAATGTAAAAAGCATGATTATATCAAACTGTGAATTTATCTCCAAGCTTGTCGCTTGTTCTTTCAGTACAAAAAAATGGCGAAGTGGGTTTTTAAAATTCCATAGCATTCATTTATATCTTAAAGTTGTTTTGTGTTAGAAAGTACTAAATAAAAAGAAGTATTTTAATTTTTCTTCTTTGTCCACAATTAGAATTAATTTGACTGCTACAAAAAGCCTTTCCGTGTGTTCCTTCAAAACAACGGAAGTAGTGATTAATTTTCCAGTAATTCCAAGATGCCTTTTTGCCCCTTCTCTTCTTTCCCAGAATTAAATGTTGGCATCCACAAGATGCAGGATTAAATTTCAAAGTTATCTCAGGTTACCGGGTTTATTTCACCCTGTGTGCATCTCACTTTCTGCTCTGTTTATTTGAAGTTTTTTTTCCAACCAGTTTTTACATTATATTAACCAGTTACAGTTTGGATTCCTGTTGGACCTCTTTATTATGAAAGCAGGATTTTAAAAAGACTAACCAAATTAATGTTTGTTCTGTCTGGTTATCCTACTTTTATGTAGTTTACTGTACTATGCCGTACTCATGTTTAAAAGGTGATGTGAAAGGAGGGATGAGAAGAGGAGTGCATGGTATCGGTGCTTGTTTAGGGATGTCCTGGTTATTCCATGGTCAGTGCTATTCGACCTTACAAGCCTGCGGTGAAGGAGGTTGCTAGACATTGCTTTGAAAAAAAGAGTGATGGAATTTGATAATTAAAAATATACTTTCATATTTCTTACTTGATGCACTTTAAATAATCTAATTTTGAAGTTTGAGATTACTTGAGAAAGATGGGCAGGCTTCTGCAGGTTTTTCTTTTTGGGTCAAAGTTTTAACTGACAAGAAGTGACAAATGCACATGAGTGTGTTGAGTCATCATTTCAGAACCATGGAAATTCAGAATGACTTGCTTCTGTAAATGCTGATGCAGTTTTCACAGTTCACAACAACCCACAATTTCACAAGTCAAGTGTGTTTTTGATTTTAGTTTGTCAGAAGTCTTTTTCCTCTCTTCGAAACATTTTAACCTCTTTTCTAAGTGGTTAGGAAACGGTATGTTTATATCTTCAGACCTCCTGCTCCACAGCCATGCTTTCCAGCTCCTTCAGGGGAAGTTGGAGGCATTCTCTGTCCAGCTGCAAGATGTAATCTCTCCAACACGTCTCTGGGTCACTCACAGGTCAATAGTGGGATAGTTCTGCGAACACCTTCACTGGAAGGCGTCTTTACCAAATGGCCAAATCACTGACGCTTTTTCTCTTGATGCATGAAAACACATGAACATTTTTAAAACTCCTTCAGGATTTTAATCCCAACTGTGAACCAGCAAACTGCATTCACTAGGGAGTCTCCATCTGTTAAGCATTTCATCCTTTTGTGGTTGTTGAATTTTAAACATGTTCAAAAACTTGACAAAATTAAAAGTCTTTCTGAAAACTTTGACACAAAGCTCGAGGGTAGTGTCTAACACCCTGTTGTACACTTTACTTTGGGAGCAGGAGACATTTTATCCCACTAGTGGAAACATGTATTCTTGTCTCTAACCTGGACCGCACGTGTCGTTTAGTAGTCCAGGCTTATAACCACTGTGGTTGATATTCCACTGGGATGACGTCTAACACTGTTCCACATCATGTTTAGAGAAGAAGAGGAAGCTCAGAGGGGAACGAGCGTTTTCAGTCTGTGCACCGAAGCTGTGGAATGCGTTACAACTGAACATTCGGCAGGCATCGTTACTATTCATGTTAAAAAAACTTCTTAAAACCAATTTTTATCATCAAGCCTTTGACATGGCACGAGTCTCTGCTCTGCTGGTGTGTTTTACTGTGTTTACTTTGCTTTTTTCTGGTGTTTTTATGTCATTTTAAGACGCCTTTTAATATAAATTAATAAAACTTAAACAAAAACACAGTAGTCCTAGTCATAGGCTAAATGTATGACTTTTTATCTCATAAATGTATGTGTTTTAAAGTAGTAAATTTATTCCTTTAAGTCTCATAAATTTATGACTTTTCTCATATGTTTACGAGAAAAAAGTCATAATTTTACGAGAAAAGAACCAGTTGTCTGTTTATCTGAGCCGTGGTCGAAGATGAAAGACGTGGAGCATCTTGTGAAGCTTTATTTCCAGATCGGTGTCAAAAACAAAGAAATTCTGAACCTTTTGGCGACTCAAAATCAAATTATCATCAGTGAGGCCAGCTTTCCGGGGTTCAGAGTCGATAATGCGTAGTTTCGTATGTAAAAGAAGGAGCTCAGAGACACGTTTGCAGGACTGCAACTTTATTTTCTGGATGAATGAAAATAGTCTGTTACATTAGCACAGGAACATTGAAAATGCAGAAAACTGGGCCTCTTCAGACAGAAGCATCACACAGACTTGGAGGAGATCTCGTCTTTCATGGAGGACAAACTGAAGTGGTCAGCTGCAGGGATAATGATGGCTTCATTAATGGGAACTGCATATAACCTGCAAGCCACCCATCAATGAACAAAACATTAATAAACCGTAAATCAAACAAAGGAGCTTCCAAATATTTGCAACATTATAAACATTCAGTTTACCTATTGAAATCCAAGACGCTTTGACAGTTTAGTCGGTCTGCTGCTGCACACAGCGTTCACTCGCTGGACTGTAGGCTCACTCGATTTAAAGTCGCAAAACTTATGACATTTAATCTCGTGATATTACTTTTTTTTGGTGGCCTAATACTCTGTTGTGGTCTTTTAATTATGATTAAAAAGAGTCATTTTTAGGACATTTTCTGCAGAGTGGCATTAGTTCATTAGAAGTTCCCCTCTGAGTTGTTTGCGGGAACAGCAACCCCGCCTCCCTTCCCCTCCCCATCGCTGTGAGTTCAGAGCAGGGAGCTTGCGGCCCGCCCAGCATATGTTCTACATCATAACTAAGCTTGTTTTCAAACGAAATGCTTTCGTCTGCTCCTGATTCACAGTATTCTGTATATCACATTACTGAATAAAAAAGCTATTTTTAGCTAAAATTTGTTAATATATGTTCTCCGTCATCAAAAAAAAAAAAATGCCAGAAGGACGTGTTAAAACACCAAAAACACTTTTTTCATTGGAGTGGGCTTTAACACAATCTCAGAAGCTCAGTCCAATGATAGCAGTCCATGCTGGTGCACTTTGCATGAATGTGTGCATTAGTGTCTTTGGTTTTGTGTGCTTGTTGCTGCTTGCCAGGGCAGGGCTTCCTGTCGCTGTGATTGCTTCCCAGCCAGAGCAACCTTTGGTCTCTCTTGCTTTGCCACCTGGACTTTTCAGCCTACAAACCTGGCGCCGTCTCTTCTCCTTTTACCTCCCCATACCACATCCCGTCTGGTCTGACATTATCTTGTTCTCTTAATCTCTCTGATCCTTGTTTTTCTGTCTCCCCCTTGTTCCTTTCTTAAATTATTGTCTCCCATTCTCCTTTTCCCGTCAGGCTCATTGTTTTTTCTGTTTAAGCCAACCAGACTGGCACAGTCACCAACTCTGCTCAATAAAATGATCCATTGTTGTTTCATTCAGTGATTCAGAGGATTAAAACTCAAACGTGGTAATAAAGTCAGTTTTTAAGCAAGGCTCCGCGATGCACGTTTCTGCTTTTTTTTTTAATCATTACACTCCAGTTATTACAGGAAAAGCTGGTGCGTTTGATGTCTCAGTGAGCCTTGATGCCTTTCAAATTAATTGAGTCACATTCAGTGGATTGAACTCGACTGACATCTGCAACAAGGCCGAAGTTATAAAAAGCCCAGATGAATGTAGCTTGTAAATAATAAAAAAAAAAATCTTACATTTTTTTCACACCAAATTTTTTATTTTAATTGCCTTTTTTCCTCCCTCTTTTAACTTTCTTTAAAAAAAAATACAAATGACAGTATATAATTAACTGCAACTATTTTATTTTAACATCTCCTTTGGAAATATGCTCAAACGCAAAGTTCAACTAAATAAAAGCTGTAAACACATGTTTGTAGATCAATGCAGCAGATGTTTTGTAAGCTACCACTTGCTTAACCATCTCATAAAGAGAAACACTTCTCTTCTTCTATCTCCCTACTTTGTGCCAACACAGACAGTCTTGCTAATTGGATCTTAATTGCGCCCTTATAACAATACTGAAACTAAAAATAAAATGTATCAGCATTTTGAAATAAATAAATAAAAATCTTACTGCAAGTTGAAAAACTAAAAAAAGGAAACTGTAAATGCTGATGATAGTCCACAGGTAAATATAAAGCAGGCAAATGTTGGTAACACTGATATTCACACACATTGGTGTGATGATGATGGTAAATTTTGGAGGTTTGTGAACTTGAACAGTAAAGTAAAGGTCCTGTGGAACTGCAGATAAACTGCTGGTGGTTGAATAGAATGCCTGCCTCTAATTCTCCAGGTGCTATTGGTTATGACAAGAAAATAGTTTGTGTTCTGTGTCAGGAAGCATCCGTCTACATGAGTACAGCCTTCTGCAGCATTTTACTTTTGGGAATTTGACCAAGATATTGGGTTCAAATAACTCATCTGCAGTTAACCTTGGACACCACAGAGACACCACGGGATCCTAAATCTCCTTTGCATTAGACTCATCACGCAGTTTGACAGTTGCTGCCTGCTATGAATACATGACCTGATAGCTGAAAGACCACATGCTAATGTGTGTGTCCAATGCACCAAACAAGATTTCCCAACTGGGACAAAAGGTAGTACATGCTGGTGTGTGAGAGCTGATACTGGGCTTTGGAGATATAAATAGACCACCTTGCAGTTGGGCTTCCACAAGTTGCAGTGATAAGTATCTAAGGGTTGTGTAAGACCCCTAGTCTGTAGATTTTAATTTATTGGTTTGCACTAAAATACATACCCTCTCTCTTCCTCTTAAAAAAATAAAATAAAATAGCAGGGACGTGTGGGTTGGCAGTGTTGGTTACGATGAAACTACATTTGGCTCTGCTCCCAGTAGACTTTAGTCAGGACGCTGCTCTCGTTCTACAAGTTGTCCCATTTCTGCGTCTCGACATTCAGTGGGAATTGCATACCACAGCATTCCCTAAGGTTAAATTAAGGTTGTGCTACAAACAGACTAAGTGAGATTACATTTGTCATGAGTTTATTCAAACCCGCATTATAAATTCCCTTGAAATTCACAGATTGCATTTTTTTTCTCCTTGTTTTAGGTAAGTTTAGGACAGTTCACAGTTTTTTAAAGAAGGATTTAGTCCTTCTCTGTGTTTTTAGTTATGGAGTTGTCCTGCAACACCTGCAATAAGTTAGATTCAGGCAATTTGTTCTGTTTTGTGTTTTCGGATAACGTTTTATACATTTATTTTTTTATGTAAATATACCTTTATATAATTTTCCTGGGGATCAATAAAGTGTTTAGCTAACTATCTTTATTTCTGTAAAATGCAACATAAGTCTAAAGTGGTATCTTTTGATTGGTTGTTGTTTATTTTTTAAAATAATTCTTTGCAAAAATATGAAGTATATCCATAACATATTCAGATTTAACATTTGGCTTTTTTATTTCCTTTTCCAGGAGTGTTTTGTCATTTGGCTCATAAAAATAGTTGTCAGCGTGAATGTAAATGTGTGTTGGTTGTGGTTACGAGTGTGTTTCCGCCAAAAGTGTGGATGTTGTTGCAGAAGTTATGCTAAATTTCATTAGGGTGGGGGAAATGGGCAAAGAAAGCAATCAGTGTCCAGGGTAAATGTTTCTCAGTGAAAAATGTTGGCACTGGAGATAAAGAGAAGGGAGGAAGTAATGAGTGAGGAGAAGGAAATGGAGAGACACGAGTGTTTACTCTTTTCATCGCACAAGTACTCTCCATTTTCAGCACAGCCCATTTAGGCTTTCCTATGTCATCTCCAGCTAAAAGCAGTGAAACAATAGTTTATAATAGTTATAATATTATTGTTTCACTACCATAATAGTGAAACAATATTGTAACAAAAACTGCTTGTTCAGAGTAGAGTTCCTGGAGACAACAGAAAAAAAACCATTGTGTTAGAACCTTTGTGTTTCCCTTTGGGCTTCAATCAAGGTAAAAGAGAAGGAAGCTTGAATCCACATACAGCTGGAGATCCTCACAGCAGAGGAGGAAGACATTGG